>VZTF01004921.1:2416337-2620907 GCA_013397755.1 Cnemophilus loriae | reverse complement strand
ATCCCCACCATCCCCACCATCCCGGGGCTCCGCGGGACCGGCCCCCTGCCCGGGGCCTCGCCGGGGGCACAGCCAACAGAATCCCGCAAAGGACACTCAGGGCTGATGCCTCCACGGGGAGGGAGTACCTCGGCACCAGCTGCAGCGTGTGCTGGAGAATCGCAGGATCGTGGAGTGGTTTGAGTTGGA
The DNA here is from genome assembly GCA_013397755.1 of Cnemophilus loriae. Taxonomy (NCBI): domain Eukaryota; kingdom Metazoa; phylum Chordata; class Aves; order Passeriformes; family Corvidae; genus Cnemophilus; species Cnemophilus loriae. The sequence continues at coordinate 2,620,718 of VZTF01004921.1, read as the reverse complement.
GGGAGCTTAAAGCCCATCCAGTGCCACCTCCTGCCGTGGGCAGGGACACCTCCCACTGTCCCAGGCTGGTCCAGGCCCTGTCCAACCTGGCCTTGGACACTTCCAGGGACGGGGCAGCCACAGCTTCTGGACACAGCAATGCAATACCCACCCAAGGGGTTGGCTCCGTTTGTTGGAGCGGGGTGCTGAGAACACCAAGGGTGTGCATTCAGTCCTCAGGTGGGCCATTCACTCAGGAGTTGGACTTGATCCTTGTCCCTTCCAGTATGCTGTGATCTGAAATAAAGACTGATGGGTCATGTAGCACCTTCCTGTTGACCCTCTCTGGGAGCTGGGAACGATCCAAACCCTCTCCTCACAGCCTCTGTTCGGGCTGTGCAAAGCACAGGACCCTCCCCCAGCTGTCCTGAGCTGGGCTGTGCTGTGAGAACAGTCAGAACCCAGCCCCTCAGCTTGTAAAGCCAGGGTTAAGTAAGGCCAGGGTTTATCATTAAATAGGAGAATCTGTCAATCCCTATCCCAAGCCTAAGCTGGGTTTTGTTCCTCTAAGCACATTTATTGCTCTCATGCAACTTCACCAGAGGCACTTTCCTTGCCATCTCTCAGCAAGTGTCTCAAGGGTTGGAGGCAACATCAGGCAGAACCTGGCACAGAACAGAACTGATCAAAACGAACAATTTAGCTCCATCCTGTTTGTCAAGAATATGTTCTTTTCCACAAAAAGCAGCTGTATAATATATGAATGTTACATGATAAAAAGCTTTAATGATAACCAAGAGTTCAACAGTCATTTCCTTGGAGATTTTGCTTACATTTCCATTAATAATATAAATTATAGATGTCCTAAGTTATAACACTACATACCACTTTTCCAGGGCATTCATGACTTATTTAATCTGGAACTGCATGCTCTTGTTCTTCCATAATGGACATCAAATGCCATGTCAAGATTTTATTAAACTAACCCGCTCATAAAGGACTTATTTCACAACGTGCAAGTTATTTCTTCATCAAAGAAGATGAGAATAATTGTTGCCGAATGAAAACTGCAAGAAATACATGATTGTTCTAAGTGTTTGAGTGACTATGGCACCAGATTTGAGCAAAATCCTTAATTGGAAAGTTATCACTGGCCATGAAATACACAAGAACATTTAACTGCCTCCCACAGTGACCATGAAAACACGGAGACTGATGGTTTAATTAGCAATCCCAGAGATACCAGGCAGTGCTCAAAAGCTACAGCACTCTCAGCATTATTGCTGGGAAGGAGGAGGGACTCCAAACCTTTCCACCAGTCTGTTCAGCCTTAGGCCTTTGCTGTCAAAGGCAGCAGCGATGATTATGGGCTGGAATTACCAGATTATTTTGTATAGGCCTTTGACAACAACGTTGCATCGTGGTGAAAGCTCTGCTTCCTTTCTCCCTTTCAGATGCCTCACTTTGCTGCGATGCTTATGCAGACTTCAGTCAGAAAGTATTTCTCATTTACATGACCTAGATAGAATAATAGTGAGAAAGATGTTCCTTGATCTTTTTTCTCTTGATTTGCTACATTCAGCCTGGAAGAAAAACACAGTCATGGGAATGCATTGTTGCTTTTATGTCGGCATTAGGAAGCAGTGCTAGGTAGGTTGGGGGATAGATCTAGGCAGAAGCCTTGCAAAAAACGGGCAGAAAAACACATGGCACAGCATTAGAGATTACATAGTTTTGCCTGTTTTAAAAAAAATTTCCTTGTTTAGTGACTTTTCAGACTTGATCCCGCTGCAGTGACCCATGGCTGGCAGGAATGGTGAGGGTGGAGGGTTAGAGCCGTGTCAGGAGTGAGGATGACAGCTCAGTGCAGGGGGGGTGTATTCCATGATTACTCATTGCAGAGTCCTTACCTCAGCGGGCAGAGTGGACAACCTGTACCAAAAAGTGCTCTGAACTGACTTGAACCGTGGTTCCAGAAATAGTCTGGACACGTCTCGACTCCATTTGGCCTTTCTAGTGCTCAGGTGGATCCATCACTGCGTCTCACGGTCTGTCACAGGCTCCTTTCCCGATCTTGCCGTGTTCCTGTGACATTCCCATGGGTGTGAGGAACAAATCTCTCTTGAAACAACAAAAGAAGAAGCAGAGGAAATCCCCAGGTAGAACCATCCCTGGGCTGCCACGCTGAACATGCCCACGGGAGGAGTTGAAGGAACATTTCCCTGGGGTTGGAATGATTCGTGACAAACCAGGGCCATGTGCACTGATCTTTGCAACAGAGAATGAACCTGAATAAATCATCAGGAAGGAGAGAAACGGAGTTTTTTTAACAGCTTTGAATATTTTATTCCAAGAAGTAGAACAAAAAAGTAGATGGCTGTCCTGAAGGCTGTAAAATCCCAGAATACAGGCAAACTGTGACTGGTAATAATAAGGAAGATCACAGAAGTTTATCCAACAGCCAGGGTCTTCCAGCCAAATTATAGTTACTGCCCGAGCCAGCACCATGGTGGTGAATAACAGTGGGAATAAATGAAAATGCAAACCATCTTTGGGGGGAAGAGCCTCAGTAACAGGACGTGAAAGATTTAGGAGGTTCTCCTTGTGAAAATGGAAATCCCAATTCCAAAATAATAGTTTGGGGCCTCTTTTGTCATCCAAGGACAATTTAAATGAGTGGAATTATTCCCACTGACATGGATGGGCTTTGAATTCAGGCTTCATCCTCTTTCAAAAAGATGTCAAAATATATATATAAAAAAGTGCCTGGTCAAGCCTGGGTAGGAAATGTAAGACAAAGGGGCATTGACAGAATGTCTGTCAAATGGCAGGAATTAGGGAAACAGTTCAAACAATCATGAATGAAGATTTTTTTTTGTGCAAGTGTGTCAAAATACCAAATAGCTTATCTCAAATTCTTCCATGCTGTTATTGAACTTAAAAAAATTAAGAATTTGAAGAAAGAATAGCCTCCAAACAACTTGTACAGTTTCCAATAGCTAATAGAAATATTTATTCTCAATTCTAGCCCACTATTGCCTAAAAAGAGAAGTATTGTGCCTTTGAGAGCTTTGTCATTATTATGTCCATTGTAAACAGCTATTTAGACAGAACTAAAGCTACTGGAAGTGGCCTCCCAAAACTCAGAGAGGAAGCTGACATGCTGTTCAGCCTTCTTGAAGGAGAATTGATGTGAATCCTTTTGTAAAGAAGATCTGTGCTCTGAGCACTCCAAATACATCATAGAATACTAATCACACTATTTCCCAAAGCTAAAGAAAAATAAGAAAGGATAGAGTACATCACTGAGCTGAGAATGGCACATCTCTTTGGAGATGCTTTAGTGGGGGGAAAGATGCCTGTCTGCATCCTTAAGTATATACAAAAGAGCCCTGAAAGGGTAGAGAATAAACTGCCAGAGAGTAGGTTTAGATTGGATTTTAGGAAGGGATTCTTCCTAAAATTCACCCCTGTGAGGGTGGGGAGGCCCTGGCACAGGGTGCCCACAGCAGCTGTGGCTGCCCCTGGATCCCTGGAAGTGTCCAAGGTCAGGTTGGATGGGGCTTGGAGCAACCTGGGATAGGGGAAGGTGTCCCTGCCCATGGCAGGGGGTGGAATGGGATGGGCTTTAAGGTCCCTTCCAACCCAAACCACCCTGGGATTCTGTGATAAATATTCCATGGATATTTCATGTTCCCCCACACGAGAGAGAGAGAGAGGACAGATCTCAGCCTGGGTACTTTAACCCAGCCTCAGGGGGAGCAGACATGGGAACAACATCATCCTCTTCCTCTGATGTGCAGGGGGAACTTGGAGCAGTGCAGGAGAAAAAGGCACAGATGAAAGATCACTGAAGAGAAAGGTGGAACTGCTATGTTCTGCCTTTCTTCTGCAGCCTGAGTTTCTCCCCTTAGCATAACACAGTGGGGCTGCAGATCTCAGACAATAGGCTGGAGCCAGCAGCACCTTCTCAGCCACAGGATGCAGAATTTGTGCTGCATGAGGTGCAGAGAGTCACAAATTGGTCCAAAAAAGTGCAGTTTGGCACGTCTCGTCGAAATGTTTCACCTTCATCTGTCAGAAGGGTAGTCAACTTTGGGATTAGGAATGCTTAAAGCATTTTTTTTTCCTTCATAACAAGAGGGAGACCTTGACTAATGAATCCAGTACTGAGAGTCAAAATACTTGCTGTACTTGTCTGTCCTAAAGTGCTGTAGTAGTACAAATTGACTCCTCAATGCTGTCATTCTTTAACTACAAAATGAGCAGCTCATAGGAGGGAATATCCTGGCTCTGAAGGTGGCCAGAAAAAAAAAAAAAAGAGTTTTTTCCCAGTAGTTTTTTTCTCGGGTAAGACTTTTCATACTGTGTTTGACATTCTGAATTGCATGATTATATAGTACAAGACTCCAGCAACATTTTGCATTGTAAAGATGGAGATGCTCAGCATTTTGCCAGATGCCAGGCGATATTCTGACGTTTCTATCTTCACTTTAAGCCGAGTGACAGTCAGCATATTCACAATGAAGCCGAGACAATCTGCTATCAAGTTACAGTAGTGACATTTTCCCTGATGAGGATCCCAGGGCTCGTTGGAATAAAGCAGCTCCGCCAAAGCCGGCGTGCGGAGCAGCTCCGGCGTGGATTGCTCCGTGTGTAATGCCATGTTTTATCCGTGCCGGTGGCTCGGCGGGCAGAGGCTTTGGTAAGTAAGTCTGTACTGCACCATTTCCTGGCTCGGTGCTCCGGGTGTTGCAGGCTGTGTGCAGTGGGGGAGGTGCCAGAGCTGATCAAGCAGTGTAATTTTATACATTACTGAATCAGTGCGGGAGGAACCTGGAGGGACAAAGCATCATCTTCTCTTTGAACTGCACTGTAAAATCCGACAGCTCTCGTAGCCCAGCCATGCTCTGATACAATTTTTCTCTCCTTTTTCCCCTGATTTTGGTGTGAATGATAAAGTGATCTGATGATGGCTCTCGTTATGGAACCTATTAGCAAGTGGACGCCCAAGCAAGTAGTGGATTGGATGAAAGGTAGGATCGTTTATTGCCGTGTATTGTCTGTACTTTGGATCCTGGCGATTTGCATCCGTGCTCTCGCATTCTTTGTTTTGGGAAGAGTTTATTCAGTTCTGATCATCCCTGTGCTGCTTTGCCCGGTAGTTGTTAGAGACAGGGCTGAGGAGAGGCTGCCTGAGCTGTGCTGTGTTGTGGGAATTGCTGCCGAGAACGGAGCGGGGATCAGCTGCATTTGCTGGACAATGCGGGCAGAAAGTGTTTGTGTCTCACGGCTCCATTATGCCTCGCACAGGGTAACGTCGGGATGTTTGGCTGCTTTAAATTTGCCCTGATTAGGTCTGGTTTGCTCATATCAGGTGATCTGATGCAGTGGCTGTGCAGCGCTTGTCTGTAGTTTTGGGTACCACAAGGAGCACCAGGCGCCGGGGGCTGGACTGAGGCATCCTGCTCCTTCAGGGACGTGTCCTGCCCTGTCCGGGCTCCTTCAGGGACGTGTCCTGCCCTGTCCAGGCTGCCCAGCCGCGTGTCCGGGGCTCCGTGTCCCCGCCAGCCGTGGGAAGGCGCAGGGCTGAGCACGGCTCCGCGGGGAAACTCGCCGGGATAACTTGACAGGAATGATGATTTCCCCGCACATTCGCAGTTTCACAACACAGCCGTCAGCTGTGACATGTTTTGCCTGACAATGCTCGGCTGTGCTGCAAACAGACCGGGATGGATGGGAGGGCGAGGGATTGCTCCTGACGATAAGTGGTTTAAATTTCTCCGGAGTGGAGGGAGGATTGTGGTGGGATGCATTAGTGTTGTTCTACAGGGCTTCTGATGAGCTGTCTGTCTTTGAGACAAATAACTCCTGCCACGGAGGATCTCTGTTATATAAGGAGAAGAGGTGCAAATTTGGGGTGTAGGTTACTCATGGAAATGATTCCTGGGATGTGATGACTGAACTTATGGGAGGGTTGAATTGGATGCCCACTCTAATGCCTTTAAAGCTTTCGAAGTGTTCTCATTAATAAAGGAATGGTTCTGATCTCATTTTGCTGAGCTACATCTCCACACTTCGCTGAAATTGGGCTGTTTTGGTGCTCATCAGGCACGTTGCCATTATCAGCTAATTATTCTTTTGCAAGCACAGAGTCTTGTGAAGCAAACGACGTCTAGGGGAATGTATGTACTTTGTTTCTCAGATGTTTGGGAACTTGGGGTAATTGGGAGGGCTTAAGCAGGTCACTGGGATGGATCCTGGAACCTTTAGATATAGGATTGATTCCCAGGCTCCAGTGTCATTAGGTGATATCAAATCCTAATGTACATGCAGAGGAGTTTTCTGATCCACACTTTCATTCTCAGTACATAAAAGAGTTAAAAAGGGGACAGACCACTCTGCTATTTTAACTCCTTACTTGAATTAGAATGTAAATTAGGTGTCAAAGTGCGTAGAATACTTGTTGCTAAATTTAAAAATACTTCCTGCTACTTTTTTTTATCCTTTCTGATGCAAACTAATTACATCTTGGGTAACCCGTGATGTGCAGTGGAGGAAGGTCATACAAGCAGCAGGTTTTTAAATGTCTGGAGTTGCCTGACAGTTGGATTTCCATACCAGCCTGCACAGTGCATCATCCACAGGGATATCTGGAGTAGGCAGCATTGTCAGTGCTGTGCCTCTGTGTTCAAGCAGAAATAAAGATAATACAACGAACATTGAAGTATTCACAACGTTGATATTTTCCTTGCTAACATGAGCTGCACATCCACAAACTGGAAAGTTGCACATTTGTCCATTTTCCCCACGTTAATGGCCAGAACCCCCTTTTTATCCCAGCATTTACCTTTGCAAATGCATCGTTCGGTTGCAGCCAAAGGAAAGACCTAACCACACAAACAGCAGACCAGAATCAGTTTAAAACTACTTGTAACTACCTTACTTGGCAAAAATTGCCCCACTGTGGCCACTGTCTGCCTGTAATTTCCAGGTGTTCTGTAGCTCAGCTCCATTGGTTTCAGTCACTCTGCTAAATCCATGTGCCAGGGAGGTCAGAGGTCTGCACAGGCAGTGATTTTCAGTGAGAAGGTAGTTTTTATGTATTTCTTCTATTCTGAAGGGTCACTTCTTTCACAGCACTAAAAGAGAAATTAAAGACACTTTCGAAAAATTACCACTTTAGGAACGAGGAATATTTTCTTGACTGTAGATAGCAACATGTTAATAAACAATGGAACAAATATTGCCACTGTAATATACCTTTGGGGGGCTTAAAAATATGTAGGCAATTAGTTTTGTTTGTGGAGATTGTAAATGATAATGTATTTCTCAGGGAAATGATAGCAACACGCTTTTAAAACTTGCATTTATCACATTCCTTCAAGCCATTGCAACTTGTTTCTAAAATCTGTTAGCAAATCCTGTGTTTTGAAACCAACTAGCAGTGAGTACCAGAAACATCAAATAACTGTAGAGAAGATGGAAGGAAGCCATGAAAATGATGTTAATGGTTTGAGACCCAGGTTCCCAGAATGTGTCCTGGTTACAGCATCCGATGAGAGCAGCAGCTGCAGCCTGAGCCCCCCCCAAGAGGAGACACCCTTCTGTTGTTTTCCTTTAGGAAATGTTACTTGCCAAAAAAGTAAAAATTGGTAGGCTTTAAGGAACATTGTAATGACAAGTTGGCATCTTGTGTTTATCCACAGTTCCCTTCTCGGGAACGCACTCAACTGGAATTCAATTAGGGAACTGCATCTGGTGGTGTGGACAACCTGAAAAGGCCATGCAAGTCTGGAGAAATTGATTCCTGAGGCTCTTGGAGGATCTAGAAGTTAAAACTCTGGATACTTTCGTGTTAAAGAAACTGTCTTTATACAAAAATATTTTGTAAAGTTTAGCAGATACAGCAGAAGGCACTGTGGTTAAAAGGGAAGGTTTCAAAGGAGCTGAAAACAGTAATTGGGAAGGTATTTTTAGCAACAGTTTTCAGTCAGTATTCTTTTTTTTCCCCCAAATTTTCCAAAATTTTCAATGTCTCTAAATGGTTTTCACTTCAGAAAATGAACAGGTATTTCCCCCGGTTAACACCCGTTTCTTCTATAACTTCCCTGTTTTCCTGGGGATGGTACTACGGACCCAAAAGGTGCTTTAGGAAAAACCTTTGCCTTGCTCAGATTCCGTTGTGGCCCCATTGGAAAACAAACATCACCCATAAAGCTCTCCAAGGCCTTCAGGGTCAGAGTGGTTTCTAACTGGTCAGTTTTTCCCTGGATTAGGTTTAACATGTTAATGTGAGTAAATGACAAACTGCCCCCCGAGATGTGCATCTGGAGTGCTTTACCCGGAGACTTTGGTTGCTCTTTGGCTCAGGAGCTCCCTGTGAAACTCCGGGACAGTTTGCAGGTTATCAGTGAACATTCTAAACCCAAACTCATCTATTTTAACATGCACTGAGCAGGGGAGTCCTGTGCAGAATCTGGGGGTTTGGAGTGCAGGGGGAAGCTAGGATGTCCTACTGAATTAATGAAAGGGTGAGAGTTTGTGTTTCCATTGGAGGCAGAATCTGAAGGGAATTCTCTGTACTTTTACAACCAAGAGCATTGGAGCTGTTGTACTTCCTAAGGGGAGCAGTTTACAAGTAGGTAATTTAAAATGTGAACTCATTTACAGGGAAGTGACACCTCTGTCCAAATAAATACTCACTTTTCAAGACAGTCCAAGGAAATGAAATGAAATACAGTGCCATGAAATACAGCTGCGACTTTCAGAGAATGCGGTGTTATTGAACAGCTGAAAATTAAAATGGGAAACCAGCTATTCCTTAAGTACTGTAATAACTCCACACAGAGTCTGTGATTCAGAGTCCTGGGGACTGACAGGTTTGTCTGCCAAAACAGCCTGCAGTGGAGGTTTCTCTCCTAATAAACGGTCTGCTGTAGATACTCATTTCGCAACTGCAAGCTGGTTTTTTCCCCTTTAAATCTAGAATTTCTGCACCCTCAACAGGAGATGTAGGCATAAAAAAAATAAAAATTAATTCAGTTGGTAAACTGATTAACTGTGCTGCACTGATCCTGTGCAGAATAATTATATGTTTAGCTGAAGGGTTTTCCTTAGCATGTAATTCCCTGATTTCAGGCTGGCTCATGAAAGAGAAAGGCAGGGAGGGAGGGAGTGGAGAGCAGGGAAGCTGATGACCTGAGAGGACTTGTTAACATTCACATCACGCCGGGCTCCGGCAAACCCCTCTCCCTCTTCCTTTGCTTCCCATTAGATCACTACCTGTGCTGGAGCAGTGTGTCACAGCCAGGGAGCCTCCTCTCTTTGCAGGACATCACGTTTATCAAATCCCAGAAGGTGCTGGAAACACGGCTGAATGTTCTGATCCACTGCAAAAGCAGCCCTGGGGGTGCTGAGCTGGGTGATGCTTGGCTCCCCTGATCCCCCTTCCTGACCTCAGAATCCCAAAATGCAGGAGCACAATTCCATGAGATGCAATTTGAAACTGGAGTAGATAACCGAGGTCATCCCTTATTTAGAAAAATGTAGGTTTTATAGCATCTTTTCAGCCCTTTCCGAAGACAAATAGGTTTGGGAGAGATCTGAGCCACAAATGCAGAATTAGTGTTGAATTTCCAAGCTGTTCTAAAGTAAAGGTTTCACCGTTTTCCTTCTGCTCTCACCAGTTGTACAGCTGAAACAAACAATTTGCTGTTGTGGCTCCCCCTTGGATTCCTGCGTTCCACTGGCACCACATTTCCAGTTTTCTCTAGGAAGTCGCTGAATCAGAACTGGCTGCAATTCCTCCCCGATTTCTCTCACAACTTTTGGACTTTAATGCTTCTTAGTAATGAATTTTGTGAATGGCTCTTGAGTGCTATAAACTATTTACTTTAAAAGGGTCAGCAGAGCCCACCTCAGAGTTGACAGCTTTGCAATATCAGTGCTAAAGGTCAGATTTCAAGGAACAGGTTCCCAATATTCAGCACAGTTAAGTGTTGGAATAAGCTGTCCAGGCAGGTTGGGCCATTCCCTTTGTAGGAGGTTTTGAATACCACTAAGAAGAGCTCCAGCATCCCTCTGGAAGTGTTTCTGTGCCCAGCCTGTCCCCAGCAGGGTGACCTAATGTCTTCTCAAGGCTTCTACCAACTCAGACAAGACCTTGGGATGGTTTCTTGCAGGGGAATCACCCTCGTCTTTGAAATGTGAAACGGTCCCAAAGAGATTATAGCTCTGGCTTCCTCCTGGATGTTTCACACTTTATATTTCCCAGAATAACCATGGGAGATGATGTCCAAATGTCTAAAGCTCAGAAGTCTTCCTGCTGTGTTTCACGAGGAGAGCAGCAGACCTGGTGATCGTCAGAGCTGCAGCCCCAGGAGCAAACACAGACCTGCTCCCCTTCCACCAGCATTCCCAAAAGTCCCATTCCACTGCCCAAGAGGTTAGGCAAACGGAGCCCAGAAGACTGGCAGGATTACCAAGAGCCAGCGCCCTCAAGGCTTTGACTGTCAGCACTTTTAGTGCAGCTTGTGTTCCACTGGAGGGACAACAAAGCGCTTTGCTGAGCCCGCGGCTCCGGTTTGTGTCCTCCCAGTAACTGCAGCCGTGGCTGGGGTCATGGCCAGCTGGCCCACAGCTAAATATTGTACAAGGACCTCCCTAAATCAAGTCTATCTCTAATTCTGTATGGAAATTATTTTGGCTGAGGTGTTTCTGCATCCCTATCACTATTACTTCATATTCACTAACTCCTCTTTGAGGACCAATTAGAAACTGGTCTATATATCTTCTAAGAACCAACTGGATTAGCACTCTCTCCATAAAAGATTTCAGCAACATTTAGCAGTTTAATGGTCTGTATTTATTATCAGGTTATTTAGGACTGTATTCTGAATTTTCCCTATCTATAAAGCAGATACATTCAGACCTTTTTAAGAAATGTAATTCTGCTCCCAGAGAAAAGTCTGAGCTCAATGAAAGTCTCTCAAGTCACATTTATCAAGCATAACTAATCTTTCAGGTCATTATGTAAAGAAATTTACTTTATTGTCTTGCAGCTTAATATCAGCAGTCAGACAATGTGTCACGCATTGCTGTGCCTTGTAACCTTTACCATGTGTTAAAATTATGCAAAATCCCCAACTTTCTCCCAGTCCTGACCATCCCAGGGAGGGCAGAGTGGCAGTGCAAATTCAGAAGAGCTCGACCTTCTCCAGCTCTCCATTATTTCACAGTGTTTCAGCTTATGAAGAAAAATTCAGAATAAATTGGCTCCTGTGGATGACACTTTCAGACCACATTAAACGAGCTGCTCTGTGTCAGGGAACTGCAAAGGCCCTGGATCCTGCTCAGCAATAAGATGCTTTCGTGGTTTCTTCCCAGACTTCCTTGCCCCACTCATTCCAGTTTCCAAATTTTTCCTTCCTTTGGCGGGATCGACATCAGCCCATGTGCCGTACCACTGAGAACTCTGTGTGTAACACTGTTACCAGTCTGCAAAATGTGGATTTCCTAGAAAAAGAGCAGATCTCAGTGCTGCAGGATTCCTGGCTGCCTAGGTTGGAAGGCAGTTTGAGAAACATTGCATTGTGCAGAAAAATACATTATGAAGATCATTTCAGTGCATGGAAAACCCTGCCTAGGTGGGGGAGTGCCAGGCAAAGCTCTGTTCCAGATCCTGTCTCAGAACCCGTGGCAAGGCAGCTCCTTGTTTCCCGGGCCTGTCCTCAAGGAAGGCTTCTAAATGCACACTGTGCTTGGGTAAAGGAATATTCCTGCCTAAGAAATCTCCTTACGTCTCGTTCTGATGGGCTCAGTGCCTTGCATTTCTGTTCGCAATGAAGGAAAAACAGGAAAGCAAAAAGTAAACTGCGATTTGTCCTCTTGCAAAATTGTTTTAGCACCTACAAAGCTTTCAAAGCTAAAAAAGGCAGAGCTTATCCTTTTAATGCCATTCTTTCAGAGCTGCTGTCCTGCCACGCTGGCAGAAATGGAGGTTGTGGCTCTGCTGCTGAAATTAGTGACACTGCTGATATTAAATGAAGCATTTTACTGAATAAACCACAGTAATATCAAATATTGCTGAGCAATAATCTACATTCATCCTCTCCACCCAGAGTAATTTTGTAGATATCTTCTAAATGCTGCTTTGTGTTACTAATTTAAATTGCTACTTTTGCAGTTTAGGTTTTTTAGGAAACTTGACTTTCTCTTCCCTGATGCTATTGCAGTGAGGGCAGGAGCTGGAAAGGGAAGGTTCAGGAGTTACTCTTAAAGGATTCAGAGAGAGGAAAAAATTATGAGGTTGTATTTGTGAAGGGCTCTAGTGATGAATCAAAATGAAATTATTTCTGATTAACTAACACTCAAACAGCTCCCAAAACATATCCCTGCTGACCCTCTGCAGAGAAGTGCTCAGGAGGATTCAAGGCCAATGCAATGTTTGGGTTTTCCTACTCAAATTCTCCACCAACTGCTTTCCAGCAAAGATGAATTATAAAAAGACTGTGGAGCATTTTTAGTTCGAACGTAGGTGGCATGTTTGAAATAAAAACGTAGCAGCCAGTAATTTTACAAAATACATTCAGCTTTATTCCCTACAAATACGTCCATCTTTTTTATTCTAAGCATCAAACAAAGCCTGGAAAAACTGTAGGGATTTCAGGAGTTCTTAAGGCAGAAACTGTGTTTTGTATAAGTGTGCTGAAACTACCACAGCTCCGGAAAGGATTCCTTTGGCACATCTGCTTCTTTTACATGGAAAACTCTCTCTGAGTGCAGGCAGCCAGTGGTGTCAGCCTGACAGCTCAGACATGCCAATGATCACCTGAATTAAAGCATGTTTTACCTCTCTCTCTCTCCACCAGCTTCCCCCATTCCCTTTTTGTCTCTCTCCTCCTGTTTGTTCACGTGCCTCTCCAGCAGCATTTTTCTCTCCTTTTTCATAATGAGATGGACAATAAGCATCAGATTGTGAAGGAATTGATTCATTTAACATCAAAAATTTCTAGCTTTGAATAACTTGGAGAGGACTGCAATGATCTGGAAGTGAAGTGCATCCAAAATCCCAGGGGAGGTGACAACCACTGGCCTCAAGAAGCCAAGCACAGCTCCTGGAGCTTTAAGGGGCAGCTGGAAGAAGGCAAATGTTGCTGTTTCACTGATTCTCCATTAAAATCTCCTGTGAATATCCTGGATGCTGCTCTGTTCTCTTTCAGACTGTGAGGTGCTGCTTCCCTGGGAGGCGTGAGGGAGGTTCAGCTGTGGCATCTGTTTATGAAATCCTTTTGGGATTTGTGGATAGGGATGCACAGGGTGCCCGGAGAAGCTGAGGCTGCCCCATCCCTGGGAGTGTCCAGGGCCAGGCTGGACGGGGCTTGGAGCAGCCTGGGACAGTGGAAGGTGTCCCTGCCCACGGCAGGGGTGGCACTGGATGGGCTTTAAGGTCCCTCCCAACCCAAACCAGTCTGGGATTCCTTGATCTTGCAGTGGGCACATTCCTAAATCCAGGGGAGTCCTCTGTAGGCATCTGTTACTGATCACTCAGTGTCAACAACGAGCTCATCATGAAAACGCCCTCAATTACACCACACCAAGGAGAGATTTTAATTGCCCATTGTCAAGAGATTTCAGTTGTTCGTTGCCAAGCCACACTGAGAAATTCCCTTAGTTATACAAAAAAAAAAAACCAACTTTGTAGTTTGCAGAGGAAAAGGACACTCAAAGCACAGAAAAAAACCCTTGAAATTTGTGTTTGTATCATGTGGTTGGAGGGAACAGGTAGAGTAATGTAAAAGAAGTTCAGAACTAACAGAGTTTAGAATATTCACTACTTGAATGTCACGTAAAAAGAAATGGATCCACTTAGGGCAGTAGCTCAGCAATGCTGTTCTTGCAGAAATAAATTCTGGAGAATGAAGAGAGCTAGTGAATAATCCATCAAAAAATGTAACAAATAATTATTTGAGTAATAAAAAAGATAAATTAGAATAATAGAGAGAACATTTCCACACAGAGTAGAAAAAGAGAGATAAACTTGAAGGATAAGTTAAAAAAATTAAAATTTTCTTAGAAAAATGGAGGAAAACCCTTCTCAAGGTTTTCATAAGTGGACTTAAAAACATTAGGAAATGTGCTAAGGAAGCCATCACCTGCTGAAAGAAAGATACAGTGGGACATCATATTAACTATTCCTTGTTTATCTGAACATTCTCAGGCCAAATTATCAATGCCTTTTGTGGCAGCAGCAGCAATCATCATTTGCATATCACCGACGAGGCAATACTTTAACTAGAAACCAAAATTGCTCAAATGATCCTTCAATGGAAGTGTTTTAATTCAGTCCGTGAATCATTCCAAGAGCCATCAATATCACTCAGCTTGTGGAAAGAAGTTCTCTGTTCCTCATGCTCTTTGTGTCATTCCCCTCCACCCCTCCATTTTATTTATCTGAATGTAGTTCTGTAGTTTCTTCATTAATAAGGTCTCCTCTGGTACCAAACCAGCAGAGTTTCTTCTTAAAACATTTTCTATATTTCCATTTTCTTTCATGATCAACTTTTACAATAAAAGGATGTTGATAGATGAGGAATCCTGGCTTTTGGAATGAGTTACTTCCACATAAGCTTTGCCATTTTATCAAAGGGGTTTAAACATCCCCTTATGAGTTTGATAGATCTCCAGCTTCCATGTCAGGCATCCAGGCAGGAACTCCAAGAGAGCCAAAGCTGTCCAGTTCTTCTGTGCAATGTCAGCCTGCCAGGACTCAGCCCAGTGCTCTTTGCTTTCCTTTCACCCTCCAATGTCATACTTGATTTGAATTGCTGAAATTCTCATCAAATTATTCTTTCAAATCTCATTAATATCCCATCTTTCCAGGGGAAAATGATAGACAATCTTTCAATTTTTTTTGCCTGCAAACTGGCAGGCTGTCACATCAAAGGACAGAATTAAACCTTATAGCACAATGTTAAAGCCATCCTGGAACTCTCTGTTTGTCCTCATCATGAAATAACCAACAGTGGTGGAAGAGCAGAAGAAAATAAATTGTACTTATGGTTAGCCCTAGTAGGCACCCATGCCTGATAACATAATTATTACCAATTGGTAGCAATTCAAAACATCCTAGAATAATTTATATCTGACTATCAGACCATCACTAATTCTCTGGAGCCACTGTCTTTCTCTACCCCACAGTTACCATCCCCAAAAACATGGTAATGAAGCTCCATGACTAAGCATTGCCAAAATGATTACAGAATTTGCATAATTGAGATTTGGTGCAGAGAAAACCCACCAATTTCTCAGAAGAAAAAAAGAAGGACCATGTAATGGATTTGTTAAAATATTGGCCAAGCACAGTTTGAAACAGGAACTGTGATTCTTTGGAGAGTTAAAAATAATCAAGTTTTCTAAAAAACATCCAAGAAGCACAGAGGAGTTTGAAGGCAAGATTATTTCGTATTATTTTGGTGTGAAGGTCATTTTACCACTTCCTGTAGTCAAGATTTTTTGGCAAATAATCTTGATTTGCATATCTGGATGATCAGTTATGCTCTGAGATTAATTCACATGATGCCTCAAAAGTGCTGGAGATTGTGCATTTGAAAAAACAATGTTGTCTTCCTTAATGTCCTGTAATAGTCTTAGGAATGGGGCATTAACTGAGATTTTTCCTGAAGAATTAGGAATTCCATAGTATTTACAGGCCAGATGCACTGTGATCTGTGTTGTTTTCAATCCCAGTGACTGTTTTGTACCATAAAACACAATGAGAAGAGCATTTTTTGCTTTTATATTTTTGGCAATACATGTCCTAAAGCTGGCTGGTCTTAAGCTCATTTTAGTGAACCTCACACAGAGGTAAACCTGGCCCAAAAATCAGTCTGGTGAGAGAGAGAGAGAGAGACAGCTCTGAAAATAAATCCACTCTTGCAGCGCAGGATCCTTGATACAGAAGTGCCAGTACCTCCTGCAGGCTGGCTGCACTGATTAAGGTAATAAAACTGATCAAGCAGTTTAATTAGGAAATATTCTTGAGGGACACTTTAGATCACGGAACAGTCATGCACTGGTATAGTCTCTTTATTTTTTTTTTGATTGAAAATTTATAGTGATCTACCAAGGGTTGTCTTGGTAGAACTAATTCGTAAGCAGCAAAGAGGCAGAGTTTGGTTAAAGCAGGGTTTGTTAAAGCAGAGTTTGTTAAAGAAGGGTTTGTTAAAGAAGATTTTGTTAAAGCAGGATTTGTTAAAGCAAGGTTTGTTAAAGCAGGGTTTGTTAAACCAGGGTTTGTTAAACCAGGGTTTGTTAAACCAGGATTTGTTAAACCAGGGTTTATTAAACCAGGGTTTGTTAAAGCAGGGTTTGTTAAAGCCAGCCTCATTTCCCACCTCCGTTATCTTCCATTTTGCTTCTTTGCAATTTCTGTTTGCCACTCTTGTGTTTTCATGTGTTGGTTTGGCTCTAAAAATCAGTAAGTGCTTGTAGATGAGGAGGATACCAACAGGAGTTGCAACAAAACTTCCCTAGAAATCCATTGAAAAAAGACATGGTGGTCTGAGACTGCTATGGACAGATGCTGGAATGACTTCTGATGAAAGACACAGAGGCAAATCTGCAACTGAAATTGTTAATGAAACAAGGGCATTTAGTGCCAGGATGGGGAGAATGGCTTTAAGCTGAAGGAAGGGAGATTTAGATGGGACATTGGGAAGGAATTCCTGGCTGTGAGGGTGGGGAGGCCCTGGCACAGGGTGCCCAGAGAAGCTGTGGCTGCCCCTGGATCCCTGGCAGTGTCCAAGGCCGGGTTGGACAGGGCTTGGAGCAGCCTGGGATAGGGGAAGGTGTCCCTGCCCATGGCAGGGGGTGGAATGGGATGAGCTTTAAGGTCCCTTCCCACCCAAACCGTCCTAGGATTCTGTGATTCTGTGAAAGTGAAAAGCACTGTTTATGTACAGATGCACTGACACTGGTCTGCGGAGCATCAAATTGTAAATGGATACGCTGATGTAAAGGTAAATAAGGGATTTACAGTTCAGGAACTGATGATTTTTCTAAATCTGCATTAAACCAAGCCATCATGGTGGTATTTTCATTTTTACCCTGATCAAAGTGCGTGGTATTGTGATCCAAACAGATTCCAGCAGGCCGGGGTGATGGAATGCAGTCAAAATGCTTTGAAAAACGATGTTAAAAGCTGTGGCCTCCTCCCCTCCTGCAGACCCTGGCAGGAGGATTGCACTGCCTGCTCTCACCGAGTCGTGCAGTTCGCTCCTGTTTTAATGGACAAGCACGTTCCAGTCTGTGCTGCATTTCGGGGAAGGATGACATTGTCTGTGTGCAGCTTTTGCAGCCGAGTTCAGAGCTGCTGAGATGAGAGGCGCTGGGTAAGGGCAGGATCATTATCAGCATCCTGCTGCTGGGAGGTTCTGCTCCTGATCAGATCAGGTAACCTGGCACAAAGCAATATTTACTGTCAAAGAGTAATGACAACCTTATCTACATGGTGGACTATTAACTCTTCCTTTGGCTCTGGAATATAGCAAAACTCCAATGTTTCATTGTTCAGGGCTTTTTTGGATTGCTGAAGGGACAGAAACATTTCTTAGGGGCTGAAGTGCAAACCAAGTGTGATGCAAATAAAGGTTCTGAGTTTTACAGGTATTTCACAAGTATTTAAAGAGTAACAATTCTTAATAGTGACAGGAAGACACGGAAAATCAGAGAAATGGCAATTAATACCACTGGAGTCTGTAGCACACAGGAAAGTTTCATTTCGGGTGTTTGCACTTCAGAATTCCAGTTGTTCCACAGTGCAGGGAAAGTGCTCCAGGAAAGATCTGGCTAGCAATGGCTTCACCAGGGAAATCACATCTTCCAAACTGAAGTGTTTTTGTGCACACACACAGCCCATTAATCAAGGGGGAAAATTGAAGCGTGTTATTCATCATATTTGCTGTGTTTGGATTTGAAGTGATGACAATGATAATAATGATCCTGAGAATTATTATTAAGTAATATGGAGTGGTTTGTCTGAAGGAGTAAATATGATTTGGCCTGTGAAGGTTCAGACATCTGGTACAAGCATATGGGTTGGAAATCATTAGATAATTGGTACAAAAATACAAGGAAAAAGTCTTCTTAATGATAGAATCGAGGCCTTCAGGAGTGCTCCGTGTGCTTCCCTCTGGAATGGAACCTTTCTGTCCCTGTTACACCTCTCAGCTCTCCAAAACTGTGCAATGCCTGTCAGGGTACTGAGTTTCCTTCTTTGGGACGTGCTCAAAGTAGCAAACAGCTTTCAAAACTCATTTTCAGAAAACGTTTTATGTAGCACTGATTTTTGTGTGGTAAATTGTCCTCTCTTCTAAATGTGTGTGTGCTGTGGATCTACACTGCACTGCAGTGCCAGACTTAGTATGGATTTACTCAGCATAAAGTTCTGATCAGAGGATCATGGAATGGTTTGGGTTGGAAGGGACCTTAAAGTCCATCCAGTGCCACCCCTGCCATGGGCAGGGACCTTCCACTCTCCCAGGTTGCTCCAAGCCCCGTCCAACCTGGTGTTGAACAAGGAATGGGGAGTCCACAACCTCTCTGGACAAGCTGTGCCAGGGCCTTACCACCTCTACAGTCGAGGATTTGTTCCTGGTTTCTCCTCTGACCTGGTGTAAGGTTTGGTGCAAGTGCTCAGGGGAGCACTCAGGAGGGAGCACTCAGGGGCAGTGACACGACGGCAGCGAGGGCAGGGACAGCAGCTGTGATTTGTGTGGGCCAGCAGGGAGTCCTGCGGTCCTGGAGGAAACCAGGCAAGGTGATAACTGTGGCATGGTCCAGGAACTCCCCAGATAACCTGAGAGGGCTCCTGTGGGTGCCCTTTCCTCTGCCAGGGGCTCGGAGAGAGCCGGTGTGGCTACAGGCACTTCATTGCCTGCAGCAGGAGCAGCCCTGGCCCAGGCAAACACAGCCCTGAGGATTCTCCACCAGCGCCTGTGCTGAGCCATCCCCAGGCCATGGAGAACATTCCTGTCTAAAGCCCAGCCACCCCCACAGATCCCTTTGCTGGGTCATCACTAATTCATGGCCAAGCATTAACCAGGAATCATTTACAGATCTCATCGCCATAAACCAAGCACTTGGTGAACCAAAGCCCCAGGAAACCAACGCCTGAGGAAAATATAATATTAATTCCCTGCTCCTTGCTTTGTGTGTCTTGATTTCGCCTCTGATTCTGTTAAGCTGAAACATCTTCACAATTTATTCAACAAATATGACTTGCTGCAATCTTCTTTATGCTAAGAATTTAAGGAAAAAGGCCTTGGGCTGCACAGCATTATTAACATTGAGAGTACCTGCTGTTTCCCAGGTAGCTGTCAGCTCAGCATAAGGAGGAAAGCTAATTATTTTAAGCAGGTCAGTCAGGAAGAAAACTGAAATTCTATGTGGCTGTTGGAATTCTGTGCCCATTGACTTTAGCTGAAATTTGCTGCTGCAGAAATATGTGGCTGATGAAGAATCTGCTGGTAAAAATACACAGTGCAAATATTTAACAGTGTCATCTTGAAATTAAAGTATTGCATGCAAATTAGCTCCTTGATTTGCATTAGGATGAGGCTGAGAAGGATGGTGAGGCAAACAAGAAGATGCAAATAAAATAAAATAAAATAAATGGAAAGCGTGGAGGTAGATATCATCTTTCTTGATATAACAACATTTTTGTGTGATAAAAGTAGATAATTATTACAGAAAATGTCTCAGAGAGTGGATAAGTCATCCTAAGTAATTAAACCGTGATATATTCTGTATTTTTATAAAATATTTATAAATTTTAAAAGGCTGAAATTACACTTGGGAGTGTCAAATCCCTTGGAATTCAAAAGCATTTAAATACTTCAGTGTATTTACTTATGTTGAAGAAACACTGCTAGATTAAAAACTCAATAAATTCAACAAAAATATTCATTTCCTGTATCATCTGGTACCACAAAAAGTTTTAACGGAGTGAAACATTTCACTACCCAGACTACTTTTTCCAGCATTGACTGCTCAGCTTTGATATTTCATTTATTTTGAGGGATGCAACAAGTTAGAAAATTTTTCTTCCAAGAGTTACAATGGACTTTTTATTGGAATGTCCCTCCCTGGAAGTGTTCAAGGCCAGGTTGGATGGGGCTTGGAGCAACCTGGGACAGTGGGAGGTGTCCCTGCCCATGGCAGGGGGTGGCACTGGATGGGGTTTAAGGTCCCTTCCAACCCAAACCATACTGAGATTCTGGATTTATTTAGGAAAACAACGATGGACAGGGATATGATCCCTCAAACTGCTTATAAAACCAAACTGATTCAGAAACAAAAGCAAATGTCTCATAAAATGTCAAGGAAAATCCTCTTGTATTTTTTATCATCAGATAATTCAGACCACTTCATTCACCCATGGGTGACATCAACAGTCCCTGCACTGAATGGGCCACGAAAATCCATGGGACCCCTACAGAATATGAGATTATTCCATGCATTTTTGTGTCCAAGACCAAACAAACTCCACAAATCCACAGCGTTTGGTGGAACTGAAGAGCCCAACGGCAAAGGCACTTTTTGACCTTTTTGAACAAGAGTTAAAGCCAAGTTTGTGGACTTGCTGAGCCAAACCCTGCACTGGCTCTGTGAACCTAAAGAGCTCTTGCAGTGATCATTTGTCTGTTCCTGTGAACCTCCAGACACCTGTGGGCTCAGCTTGGCTCTAATCCCAAAACTAACTGGAGCAGAAATTCCTTGACTCCAGCAAACTCCCCTTAATAAGGTTTCTATGGTTTTAGTAATATTTTTTAATGGCATTAATTCACATTTTCACCGCTTCAAGGGCTTTGTTAAACTACATATTAGACATATATTTTTGTTATTTAAATATACATTACCTGTGTGTTCCTCTTAGAAAGAATAAACTTGTTTTTTCCTTTCAAGTGCACAAATGGAGCTTTGCAAATCAACTCCAGCCTTGATATCTTAGGGGCTCCAGCCTCAAAAGAGATGCAGATACAGAAAAAAAAAAAGAAAAAAGAAAAAGGACAAAAGCTAATTCAGTTAATAAAAATGATGAGCTGCTCTGCATTGATTGTGGCCAGACTGATGCCAGCTTGGGGTCAGGTTTTCCTCAGCTCGCAGTTCCCGGCATCCAGGTTGGCTTGGAAAAGGAGGGAGAATGGGAAGTCCAGCCGGGATGACGGGAATGGGCTCCTTAACATTCCCCGCACACCGGTCTCCAAACCCTTTCAGTCTCGGTGCTTTTCATTAAATCAGCACCTGCTTTGTGGCAGCCTCTCCTGATTGTCCCACATTTCCATAACACAAGCGCTGGATGTGCCCGGGCTGCTCGGATGTTATCCCTAAAAACAATTCGACATCAGCATGGGGATGAGAAAGGAGGAGGAGCAGGCTGAGGAAGACATCAGACAAGACAGATGGACAATTCTGGAACGTTGTGTTTGAACAGCCAACTCTTCTGGAAGGATACAGCTGGGTCTTTGCAAGAGACTGTGCAGAAAGTGCCAGCCCAGAATGTTTATCATTCTCAAAAACTCGAGTTGCAAAGATCAAACAAATGTCAAAACAGAACAAAAAAACCCTTCCTCAAGTGCACTAAGCCAATAAATGTAAGCACCACAAAGGAGAATTGCAGCAAAACGAAGAATCTTCTGCCACAGAACGCCCTGGAAAAGCTCTGACTGTCATCAGCTTTGTCAAAACTCTTTAGTGTTCCTTTTTGATGGTCCTTTTTGGAAGAAAAGAATGAATTTTAGGCAGAAAATTATTCTAGTAGAGCAGTGCATGCCCTCAGCCAAACTTCCAGTATCTCTTTCTACACTGAGAATGTGACACTTTGTGACAGATCCCAAGGAATTCCAAAACCTGCCCAGGTAATTAATTATAGACTGATACACTCTGCCTGAGCCCCTGGCCACATGAATTTGGGAGAGTGGGAGGGCTCTGTGCCCTTTGGAAGGGACTCAGTTACCCAGGAGGTAAAACAGAGCCTGGGACCTGGTTCTCAGGGCAAGGCTAGCAGGTGATTTTCGTATTTGCAGTGAACAATAGATTTGATCACCACTGAGACAGTGAAAGTAACGCTCTCTTCATGCATTAATTCCAGGTGTGGAGCTCCCAGAACTAAAGCCATGGGCAATGTCCACAACCATAACGATTTCAGGGGCGTGTTGCTTAATATTGCCAAGAACTTTGCCAGTTATCCCGTGCTCTTATTTCCCATGGAAGGGAGAACTATCTCTTCACAACCAGCCCTACACACAGAAATACTTGTTTTGGCAATTTAATAGAGTAAAAATGCTATGTTCAATTTCCTTTCAGTTCTGCACTGCACAGATCTTTGAGACACAAAATCCCACTCAGTGTTCGACATTAACTGAATATGTAAAATTTGTTGGTTTCTCTCTTGGTACTCCCTGCATTATAGATTTTAATTAGCTCATGAATCTAGAGAACACACTGGTTTTGTGTCTTGGTTCAAAGCACACCACCCAGCCTGTCTCTTTTTCACTTGAAGAAATGCATATAACTTTTTTTTTTCCCTTTTTCTGTAATAAATATATCAGAAAAGATTGCCACTTCACAAAGAGTACAGCTGTCTGCCCTGCCATGTGTTGATGCCTCTGAGTTCAAAGAAAACTCCAGGCAATCCCCTGTGTTTCTTCATACACTTTATGATACCTCTAATCACAGAATAGATTTTATAGGAATTTCCATCACATCGCTCCCTCTTGATTCTATTTTTGTCATCTCACAGACTTCGTTTGTAGGGGAAAAGAAAGAGAAGAACGAGAAATTATTCTGACACTTTTTTTTTCCGGGTTTCTACTGTTTGTCAGCCCTTCCACTAACGGTTGTTACAAAATTAAAAGGCACAGTTAGAATGTGGAGCACTGACACAGTCTGAGCTGCACAATTTTCACTTCAGTTTTTTGCATTTCTAACCAACAGCTCCATTTTAAGTGTTCCATCAGGAGAAAATGGAAGTAAGCAATTAAGGGGGAGGATAAAAAGGAATAAAATGATAACTAATTTGACTCCAGAAGACAGTTTGTTTATTTTACACAGATAGAGATTCAAGGGCTCGTTCCTCAGTACATTTTGTCTCAGAAGAGGGAGTGCTTCAAGCACAGGAAGCAGCATCCCAGAATACTCCCTAAATGCAGGCTGATGGGCACGTTCTCTTCCTAAAATGCCTGATCTTGCTCATCCTGAGTTCAGGAGCTGAATTCAGAGTTCAGCTGAAGCTGAATCAACTCCTGTAATCTCCAGTTCATGCAGGTCTTCAGAAATGCACCGAAGTCCAGTCAAAGTGGATTTCCCTGGACCAAGGCACGAAGTTGGAGTGAGAACAGGACCTCATAAAACCCCGCGGTTGTTCCGAGAGGCAAATACATAAATTATGAATGGGCCCTGCACTTTGCAGAAGGGGTTGCTGTGATAAGTGTCACGAAAGTGGGAACACAAAGCTCTGGAGAGAGGCACAAATCGATCCGAGCAGCAAAGGGGCTTTTAGGGGTGAAGCTGCAAAAAGAAACGACAGAGGGATCACGAGGGGAGGCACGGATGAACAACTGCTGGACAAAATCACTTGTCTGTGCTGAGGATCAGGAAAAAGTGGATTTCCAATCTCAGAGAGCACTGCTCAGAAGCAGGGCAGCTTCTGGCTGGTTCTCTGGAGGTTCCCTCAGACACTTGTGGGTGTCCCTTTTGATAGATGTCAACCCTGGGGAAGGTCAGTTCAGAAACACAACTGACAGAATGCACTTTTCTCTATGGGTTTTCAAGATATGTCTTTTCCTAAATTGAAAAGGCTCCCAACTGACCACGTAATTTTTCAATTCCAGGAGAAAAAAAACCCCGGATTTAAAAGTAACCTTCAGCAGAATTATAATCCAGTTGTTTGCTTGCCTGGGAAAGCAGCATTGTTTACTTCAGATACATCTGGTGCACTGCTGTGGTCAGCAGCTCCCACTGAGTGTCTACAACATCTGCACTGGGGTGTTAATTGTTGAATTAATTTGGCTCAGTTAGGAACATCTACAATTCACATTGAGTTTCACAAGTATGACTTGGCCAATTTTCAGAATATAGGCTGGACCTTTTTGCGTGAGGAATTACCTCTCTCAGCAACAGGACTTCGCTCCAAAGAAGTACCTGTGATTTAATACAATCCTTTGATATTTGGGTCATCTGCCTGAAAAATTAAGACTGGTTTTGCTTACAACTGAAATTCTCAGTCATCACGCTACCAGTTTGGCAGATCTGGTCATTTTTACTGAGTTAATTTCCATCTCAAAAGAAGTCCTTTTTTCCCCTGACTTTTAAAGCTCGTTCTGGCTGCTGGCAAGAATTCAGTAGTGCTTCAGATATTAATGTTTATTTTTTAAATAAGTTTGTCCTTTTGGAAAAAAAAATTAAAGGTACATGTGGCTCCTTAAACATCGTAGGTCTAAATGTTAAGTATGACAGTGGAGAGACCTCTCCTTTTAGTTTTACACAGTTTAAATTTGAGTTTGTTCAAATGGGTTTTGACCAGTTAATTTGTCTTGACAGCTCTCCGGGTCACATTTAGTTTATCCCCATAGGTGCCTTGTTCTGTAGGAGAATAAAATGCATTTGTCTCATCCAGTTGCCTTTGATTTCCATATTCCTGTGACTAACTTTGAAATCGTAAGAATTATGAGAATTGGATTAAATAAAATGTAAAATACAATAAATAGAATGCCTGTATTTCCTTAAAGTCTTGCCTGAAAGATCCTCTGATGGACAAAATGACCACTGAGCATATGAAATGTTGGAAACTTCTGATGTTATTGCACCCATAAAGAAGGAACATTTCTTCCTTTCGTTCATAACCAGTCGCAGATATTTTAATAGAAGTATTTACATTATGGTTATGGAATTTCTGTGTGTGGGAGGAGGCTCAGTTTGCCTCAAATATTCCATCACTGGAGGACATCAAGTTACTCCAAAGGAAGCAAATCAGAAAGCACATGAAGCAATGGTTCATTTTGTGTGGGCAGGAAGTTTCGGTATTACAGAGTATTGCTCTCTAAAAATATATTGAATCCTAAACTAAGCTCTGAGGGCACAGAAAATCTTTGAAAACGAGGTGCATGAAGAGAGTGTCTTTTAATGTCACAGCTGCTTGTAAAATGAAAGCAAATAATGAGTAGAGTTTCCTGAGCCCAGACACCTCGTGAAGCTCGTGACAGCAGAAAATGGGTGACTAGAACAGGCTGGGGCCACGCAGGAGCTTTGTAAAAATACATCCATAAATCGATTAAAGCCAAACCAAACCAACCAGAAGCCGAGTTACTGTTCCAAATGGCATGGGATTTTTCCGGCCATGGGTGTGGGAGCCATTCAGGCTTTGCTGCAGCCTTTGCTGTTGCTGTCAGCTGTGTTCTCCCACACACAAAGGAGCATCGTTCCCTGGGACAGCAAACTGCACATCAGCACATGCTATGCAAATCACAGCCACTCAAAACCCGCTCCCTCTATAGAGGAACATTCAGCCAATCATCTCTCTTAATAACAGGCGTCTACAGCTGCCAAGAGGTCTGTTATTGTACCAAAATTCAAAGAATTCAGTGTCTGCAAAGAAGGAGCTCGTGGGTTTGCACGTGAGTGGCAGTGACAGTGGGAAATCCAGTCAGGCTATAAATTGGAATTGTATGACAAAAAGGGTTTATCTCATAGCCCTTCCAACAGTTTTCTTTAAAACACTTCTACTCCAAGAACCCAGACAGGTGTTTCCATCTGTAGATAAGAAAAGATATAAATGGTTTTCAGATGCACAAGTCCCCTGAAACTGAGTGGAGTTCAGGGTCTTGCTCACACAGCAAATGTGAACTTCAACTCAGGTTCCCCTGGCCTGGATCCCACACCAAGTGAACACCTTTCACTTTGAAGCTGGAAGCAAAAGTCACTGCACTTAATGAAGGACAATCAGTTCACATCAAGATCACCGCAGCAAGCAAACCATCCAGCCTGTGTGTTTTCAGGGGAAAAAAAAGACACTACAGAGGTGAGAGGTATCTGGCATTTTTGCAGAATAACGAAGGTAGTAAACCCAGTAACATCTGCCAAAAAAAAAGGACAATATTAAGTAAGTATTTAGAATAATTAAAGAGAAGCAGATGCATAATGCATGACTGTGGAAGGTGGGAATCTCAAACAGTAGCACGGTAATCAATAAAATACTGAAGGAGAAGCACAGAAAAAGCAAGATTACATCATGGGGGTGAGATCTCGGCTGTGCACCTGGGGGATTCTAACGGGATCATGTTTGCAACTGGAAAAGAACAGACAGAAGGTTATGCAGTGAAAGCCTGAATTTATACTGCTGCATTAAGTTCTCAGCCTTGAACTGGGAAAAGAATGATTTACCTGATGCCGAGGGCAGTCAGGGACAACTGTATTTAATAAAATCAAAATAGCAGCTGACAATATCTGCCTTCATCGATTGCTAACTTCTGTCAAGACAGAATTTACTGAAACAACTTTCCAGCCTTTCAGTCCACTGTTTCACAGGAGAGGCTTTCCTAACTCAAACTCTCGGGAATGAACCAAAGAACTAAAGCTGACTCGCTAAGGAAAGATGATCTGGATATATTTTATTTCCAGCAGGCACACTGATTGACATAACACCTTCAAAATGGGAGGCAGAGTGTTAAAAACCCCATTCCATGTGAATACCTGCTGGGTTACAGCAGCTGAAGAGGACTCAGTGATTCTGAGACCTTTTCCAACCTCGATGATTCCGTGACTATGGTTTTGACAAGCAGCTGCATATCTTCAGGACCTGCTCCTGTGGAAAGTCAGTTCTGAACATTCTCTGGGTCAGTTTGGACACTCTAAATGGTAGGGCTTGAACCCACAGTTTTTGACAGTCTAGTTACGGACAAGCCACCACCTAGAAATGTGGTGGGGGAAGGATGAATAACCTCTGAAAGAGGATAAAGAAACCTGATGGAAACATGATAAATCCACCTGTTTGTGCCTCTTAATGTGCCACTGAAACACCCTGAATTCCACATCCAACCCTTGGACTCGGATCCCAACGCATTCAGATGACCTTGGATTTCTGCTTTGTTCTTCTAATGAATCTTCAGGCTTGAGGGCTCTTCACAAGGTTTGCAGTGTCCATCCTAACACTGAGAGTACCTGATCCTGCTGATGGAAGCTTGAAGTCTGACAAGGATGGTTCTTAGGACATAAAATCACCTTTTGGTTCATTCATCTGAGACAGAGGATGACTGGAAGTGCTGACACAAAAGCAAGAGCTCTCACAGGCAACTGGAATAGTCACATAAAATATCAATGAGAGGAGAGGAAACCCACAAGAGGAGGAAGGGAGGAGGTGGAGCTGAGGGAGTCTGTGCTGATGTCCTTGTCAGCTTTCCAGGTAAAGGCAGTGAGGGAATTCTGAGCAGTCTGCAGCTCAGCAGAGCAATGACTCCTCGTGCTGCCTTCTCCTGAGAAGGAAAAGCGTGCAAGGCTGGCTTTCCAGAGGCATTTCCACGGGAGAGGCTCTGCAGGAATGCTGTGAGGACATACCTTCCAAACTTCATCTGGATCCTTCGGGCTGGCAGATGAAGTGTGTGTTTAGGTGGCTTTCACGGCTCATTTCTGTCCAGTCCAGTGGGCTACACATGAAAATTGCTTTCAGCTGCCCTGTCACATCCCAGTGGCTCAGCAGCCGCTCTCACAGTGGGGCAGTGGCAACCCACGAGTGTCTTGGTCAGGGCTGTGTCCCTGGAAAGTGTCCCACAGGTCGTGCTACCATTGTGATGCATTTACACCACCAGATCTTCATGATTTATCCAACAACCAGGTTGCTCAAATTTTTACAATTGACTCTGCTGGAAATAAATGGGTCAGTTATTTCCTTTCGTACCTTATTGGCTCCAACCATGTTTCTCTTGTTTTTTAAGGCAATAGATGAAGAGAATAATGTGGGAGCTATGAAATGCAAATTCACGTGCGTATGTGGATAATTGATACACATTTTTTTCCAAACCTGAGACAAAAGAACAAAAGCACAATTTGGTTTCATAAAGATGTCACAAAAGTAAGGGACAGCTAGTTGTTTAATTATTTAAAAATCCGTTGTCTTTTCTACCTGTGAAACCCAGAAATATTCTACAGTACAGCCAAGTAGCCTGTAAAATAAACACTGTTTGACAAAATATAGTTTTCAAAATAAACATTTTACAATGCCAAGTCAGCACACAAAATACCTTCTGAGAACAGCGACCTTACTGTTTAGGAGGAAGATATTTCCCTTTTACCAGGCTACAGAAATGTGAACTTTGAATTTCAGCTCTTCAGTTCTGACCTCGAGAGGTGCCAGTGAGAGCACAGATGGATGATGTGGCAGCAGCTTTCTGAAGCGCTACACAGAAAAATAAATCGATATTTATGAAATTGGCTCTCTTCTTGGAAGACGAAATTATGCTGAACTTCAGTGCTTTCTGCAAAGTTCTTGGCCGTGGAAAAACCACCAAAATTATTTAGCAGATGATGTCTTTTTTCATAAAACTAGTGAGGAAGTAAGATTAAGTATGTCTGTACTATTTTTGATAATGTCAGCTCCTATTCCATCTTGTTACTCCTGACAGCGACTAAATATTTAATAACACTCAAAAGTAAGTTGTGTGGAAAGAAGGAACAACATAAATATGTAAGTGAGAGTTGAGTACTGAGCTCCTCGGTCTTTGGAAAAAGTCTTGCAATAAACCTCAACAATGCAGTCCTGCCTTATTGATAACTGCACGGTCACAGCCCCATCAAAACTGAATTCATGTCCTGAGAATTGCTCAGCCAAAGGACTATTTCTTGGATTCCTGCAAAGATAGATATAGACTAGATATAGCTATAGCTATAGATGATATAGATAGATATAGATAGATATATAGATATATGTGTGTGTGTACATCTAAATATGTGTGTTTATTCCTACATCTCAATATTGCCATATATATTTGTGCTCCCAGAGGTTAATACACACATTCTTGTGACTTGATAGTGTCCAAAGTTTTATCTCCCTGCTTTTAAATTAGCCAGATTCAATTATAGCCATACCAGAACAATCTGGCTGATCCAAAGGCAAATATGTTTGGTTTTGTCTAAGTTTGCCACCATCACTTTTGCCATTCAAGAGCAGCGAGGATTTGCAGCTTTTCCCTCTCTCCAGTGCAATTCTTCCACGTGAGATGAGCTGCTTCCATCTTTTTCTTTTCTATTTTTTTTGAGCTTCTTTCTCCCCTAATAATCTGAAAGCAAATGAAAGCCTGGCAAGTGAAACATGAAAGCAGTGTCTTGTCTCTATCTTATTTGCCCAGCACTGGTTTCTGTTTTGTACATTTTTAAGTTTTTAAGTAGCATTTAAAAAAATCAAAGGAAAGGAAAGTCTGTGCCATGAGTTTGGCAGCGTTTTTGCACCAGACTGAAGTGAGCTGATGGGTGGTACTCATCTATCAGCCATTAAATTCCCATAAATCTGTCCATACATTCACCCAGCCTGTTGTTAACGTTGGACAAGTCCTGATTTTAGAGGCTCATTTGTTTATCTGGTGTTTGCTTTCTTCTCAAGCATAGTTTTGTTTTGATTCTCTCAGGCTTTTGGGGAGGATGTGACCCTCTGCAAATAGCACTATTTTAAATATACTACCAAAACTGCTTGGCTCCAAGAAACCATATTTTAATGGTTCTGTTGCACGGTGGGTCCCAGCCTAACACCGAGCTGCTCTCGGAAAATACGATCAATGTGCTCAGGTATTCAGGCCTTAAACATCCAATATCCTGAGCACGCAGCAACAGTTCAGGGCAGAAAAGAGCCTGAAGATTATGATCCGGTTCTCCCTGCAGCCTCCAGAAAGCTGCTTGGAAAAAGACTCCCGAGCCTCTTTGATCTCCAATACGCAGAGAAAGGTGTGAGGGGATGGTTCTGAAAAACTCTGGGTTTTCATTACCACCTCCAGCTCTTTCAGCAAGAGCTGCAGCACTTGTCACTGATTAAATAACGCACTTGGTCATTTAGTTAATTGCCTGGGTCTCCAAGATAAACAAAATCACTTGAGCTAAGCTTGCTGCTGATTTTACATGGATGTGAGGTATATCACAATGGGCTTTTTGGTGCAGATTTAAAACATAATTTTCCTTAAATAATTAACATTTTTAAAATTATCTTATTGCACACTAAATACTGCATTTTGTGCTTACAGCACCAAGATGATGTCATGAAAAGACACCTTAAATATCTAAATCTGTACAGTCCCAGCCTCAGCATGCCTCTCCTCAAGGTCTCCATTCCTAAATAACCTACTCATGTGAACAAGCTCCATTCATTCTGCCGTGCTCAAATATTCCGTGTAGGATGTGGAAAATGCAAGTACACTTCCAACACGTAATGCTGTTTGGAAACTGGATCTCTCCAGAGGCAATTCCTGCCTTCTTAATTTCATGTTCCTATTTAGATGAAATATCAGGGAGAAATCCTTCCCTGTGAGGGTGGGCAGGCCCTGGCACAGGGTGCCCAGGGAAGCTGTGGCTGCCCCTGGATCCCTGGAAGTGTCCAAGGCCAGGTTGGACGGGGCTTGGAGCAGCCTGGGGCCGTGGGAGGTGTCCCTGCCCATGGCAGGGGGGGGGATGGGATGATCTCCAAGGTCCCTTCTACCCCAAAGCATCCTTGGATGCAGGGCCAAGGGAGGAAACTCCAGGAAATTCACGTCTGTATGCACATGTGTACTGTTACACAAATATCCATAAATCCATGTACGCATTCATACCTCAGCAGAAAGAATGCCCACGAAGCGTGAGGGCCCGAACTGTGCCCAAAATGAGTGGGAAGAGCAGTGCCATGAACGGCTGCGGGGAGGGGGCCGGGATGCGAGCCCGGAGCTGGGAAGAGCCACGAACCGGCCCGGGCCCTGGAAACCTCAGAGCCTTGAGCGAGGACGTGCCGCGGCCGTGTCCGTCTGTCTGTGTCCTGTCTGTACGCGCCAGCAGGTGCCGGAGCCTGCTCAGGATGCCGTCACTGCGGGGCTGCTCCTGCGGGATGAGCTCGCTGGCACGCTGGGCGCGGGCAGGACAGACGGACGCAGCGCTGAGCACAGATCTGTGCAAGGACGTGTCAGGGAGATGCTGCTGCTGCTGCTGCTGCTTTCCAAATACCGGTGGGGAGCTGCGAAAAGCAGCGTCGTCGCTCACCTCCTTTGCCTGTTTAGTTCCATAAATTGAGCGCGGATTGGGCAGGAACCGGCTGTTAAACAAGAAACAAACCCCGCACTCGCTTCTGACCTGTCCACACCTTGATTTCCTGTTCTGGCGTTCTTCCCCACAGTTTCATGTGCCTTCTGCCGAAAGGAACAGCTCCCTGAAGTACCGGCAATTTCTCCCTTGGGTATTACTGACTAAAAATGTACCTATATTCGGCCCCGGTATGTTTGATGTGTGTCTGTTTGTTCATATATCACACACAAATAACTGTAATTATGTACAGTCCTAAGAGAGCGTGATGGAATAAAATGCCAAACCACGTTTTGAATTCCTCATTTGTTGTCAATTTTTGTGTGTGCAATTTTCTAAAAAATGGTGAGGTATGTTCAAGTTTAAGCCGTATTACTTTTAAGCTGTTGAGGGAAGCACTAGTCCATTATTTTCCACTCCTTTCCTGGTCCCTTACAATCCATATGCACTGCAGTCAGGCCTTGGTGATAAACAGCTCTGCAGAAAGCAAAAGCTTCTCATTTTCTTTGATTCCATCTGCAGGCTGGCAGCTTAGTTTCGACCGATATTTCAATCCCACTGTTTAGCTCAGATAAATTTCAGTCAGGTTCAGTCCGTGCACGTTGCCATTTTTGCTTCACAAATAGGTTCTTGCTTCCAAGACAGTACTGTTTTTTTTTTCCTTAAAAATAAATTAAATATACTTTAAACATCACAACTTAAGAGAGGGTTGCCTCGAAAAACACAATTTTTAAAAGTGAGTTGGGTATTAATAGTCAGACCTGAATGTCTTGTTAACTGTAACCAGTAGTAGAAATGTTCCAGCAGTGAGTCATACTTTGAGTTCTTGCCAAGAATGACGTGAGTAAATATCTCCCAAAGCCAGCTCTTTTCCAGCAGACTATTGTTAACTGGCATTTGATATATTATAGCAGCATTCATCACAGCTCTTCAGATAAGGTTCAGTCAGGAGTCCATTTATATTTGCTATTTTCCTTTCCACCCCCCCTGTTTTTTCAGACCGTCTCATTCAGCTTTGTTTGCAAACTGGAGCACTTGACCCAAAATAAAATAGTGGCACGAAGTTTCAGGCAAATGTTTTGTTATATATATATATATATATCCCCTCCAAGTGTCCATGTTTTAGCTTTTTCCAGCCTGTATATCTGTGGTAGTGAGTGTTTGAAGCTGTGAATGCCACAGAGAGTAAAAACAAGTTTACTATATCTTTAAGATCCTGAAGATGATTCAGAACTATTTGAACTGTTCTTAGAAGGACTTGGTTGCCTGGAGCTGATCCTGGGGTGGGGTTTAAACCGAGGTCTAAGACACCAGGCTACTGCTGCACAGAGGCTTTTGGGGCAAAATGACCGAAGCTGCATCTTTTCAGTTCTGTGCATTACGTGGCAGTAAAACCAAAGCCACGCCCCTGAAATTATTTATTGAATTTCTCAAAGATGCATAATTTCTGGAAGACTTCAATTACATCTTCCATATTCCCAGCATTTTGTAGGCAATGCAGCGCTCAAGGAATTTTTTTGGTAAATTATGGGTACGATGTCACTAAAAAAATATTTGCTAACAAACTGAAAGCAAGACCTTTGGAATTTAGGTTCACGATCATAATATATTATCTGATATAATAATACAGTGGTTGAAAGTAAGCGTGTTTTTATTTTAACCAGTCATTAAACTGGCAGAAGAATGATGCAAATATACGCAAAAAAGAGAGTGTTTAAATCTTGTATGTGATTCCTCTGAAATTCTGCTGCTATTTCCTGAGAGAGTGAGCTGGTAAATCCTGCCAAACGCTGCAAACCACGATGTCAAGTTCCTCAATCCCCCAGTTACTCCAGCAGGTTTTCAGATCTTCGGGCACCAGACAAGGAGCTCTTCTTTGACTCTCCAAAGAGAATAACTCTGCAGCAGAGATGTGCCTTGAAGCTGGAACATTTATTCATGGATCAATGGGTGGCATTGCTTGAGAGGAGCCAGCAGCCTTGCAGTCTTATTCCTGTCAGTGTGTTTTGATGTTAGACTGGAGGAGATTTGTCTAACACTTGAAAGGAGTCTTGGGATGAAGGGAAAAAAAGGGGAAATGAGATCAAACAGAGGCCTGATTATATAGTGTTTAAATAGGAGCTTCCGGGGCATGTCTGGCTGTTTTGAAATATTAATATTATACCCATTTATTTTGGTGCGAGTAAAAGAAATTGTACTTCTAAACAAACAAGTAATGGTCCAAATGTGCAGGGTGGAGGCCTGAGAGGTGAGCTGTTAATTACATATATTCACGTGGGGAAGAAAGGCCTATTTTACTGTGTGCCTTGGAATGTCAGAGGAAGCCATCACATTGGCCTGGTTTACATCCTCCTCAGAGGTACAAATTATTCCTTTTTATAGGGGAAACATCATCTGGATGCAATTTTTTTTTCTTTTTTTTTTTTTTTGCTATTCTGCTACAGAAAAAGGGAAATGGAACTCAAGTGTGAGCACCCTTACAAGAAAATAACCTGCTCAGGAGTTCACAGCAGCAGGAGTGTTTCCAGGGTAAAATCGTGCTCAGGGCTGGGATTGATCCATTAGTGCAGGAGCTGTTTCTGTGTGGGAGCACGTGCCTGCATTCCTGGCAGGAACTGATAGTGGGATATTTGTGATGGGAAAAGGTGTGTGACAAATAACTGGTCAGCTTTTGCCTGCTAACACTCACTGGTGATGGGTCTGAGTGAGGGTCATCCAGGATTTAAACATTGCTCCAAAAATATCTCCAGGTTTTGCTGGGGAGAAAATCTCCCAAGTGCAAGCTAAGGCAGAGCTCTCGCTGAACCTCTGCCTGTGCTGCTCGGGGAAATGCTCCTCCAAACAGAGCTGAAATGCTGCACAGACTGGAATGCTAACATGGACAAATCAACACTTTGAAACACTGCAGAGCGTTATTGACTGGATCTGCTTCTGACCATGCACATGTTGTTTTTCCAAGATCAGTTTTTTTAAAGTAATTTTTAAAATGTTCTGGGCTTAGTTTTAGCATTCAGGAAGGAATCAGACTAATGTAAATAAACAAAGTGTCTGTACTGAAAACTGCAGAATAGGGCACTCAAATCCAAAGTATTCTCAGGTAAATCCATAGCCAGCAAAGTGAACCTGTGCATGATAACAAAATTGGTTCTCTTGTTCCAGACAGGTTTCTGCTCCAACATTTTATTTCATTTCAAGGCTCAATTGCAGACACCAGGGCAACCATTTCCAGAAGTACATCTATTATGAACATACAAATGCAGGGAATTAAGAGTGCAGCCTTCATTTCTTTATTCCTGAAGTTCTCTACACTTGAGGTAGAGGAAAGTTTAATTAACTTACAGTGGTCCATAACCAATTTTACATCTTTCCTATGGATTGATCTCTGGGGAGTGATTCCACTTTTTATAACCAGAAAGTCACTGTGTTCCTACCTGGGAACTTTTTGCCTCAGTCCTAAAGAAAGATTTCCAGATCAGAGGCCTGGCAGTAATATTGTTCCAGTTATTGGTGGTGTGAATAAAGAAGGTATTCGGTATCTCAAGAGGAATGAAAAATTAATTTGAACAGTACAATTGCTACAAGTTTCTCTTTATTTGCTTAGCATCTTGTGTTTTTGCAGTCGTATCTAACAATCAAAAAAAATTTAATTACTCAAGACGTTCTGTGAACACTGAGCCAATCAATCAAATCTAGATTTGGAAACCTGCTTTTCTTTCGTTTGTTTTTTCCACTATTAAGAACTTAATTCATGCAGTGATGGGCATTCAGTGTTCAGCACTTTGTAAAACTTCCCAATGTTATGCTGTAAACAGCTACCTCCAATTTACTCCCTCCCGGTCAGTAGGGAACATCACACGAGCTCAGGAGTTAAACACACCAAACCGAGCTTTGTCAAGGGGGCTCTGAGTGACAGATGCTGACCTATATATTCCTGAAAGGTCTCTAAAACTTGCTCCCAGTTAGGAGATGGTGGTGATGCCTTAATGGCTTTGTGATTCCAGGAGTTATTCATGCTCCAGTTTTTTCCTGTGTGTTGATGCCAGCACGAGCATGCTCTGAAGGGGGATTGGAACAACGAAATTGCTGTAAATGGAGGTGTGTTTGAAGCAGAGCTCTGTTACGAGACCTCAAACAAGAATAAATACTCATTTTTAATTTATTTTTTTCATTTTTTTAACAGCTATAGACGGAGGGACCTCGAAATGTAACTTCTATTCTCATGGATTATGGTATTTTCTCTCTAAATATATTAAGCTAACAAGGGAAAGGGTTGAGTTTGGAGGAGTTATGCAATTGTTCCCATTGGTATTTTTATTGACATAATTACAGAGAAATTCTAAATGAAACATAACTTTTCCCTATTATTTTTTTTACTGTTAGCTGCTTATTGGACTAAATTTTCAGTTTACCTTTAGAGTAACTTGGAACCAAACCAAAAAATGTAAATTTTAAAGCACATTCCCAATGGCTGCAGATTGGCTCTGATCTGAAAGGCTACAAAGGGCAATGAGCAGATATTTGCTCATTTTAATGCATTTTCTGAGGGCAGATTTATCCAGAACATAAAATATGAATTAAAAATTTTGCTAAGATATGCAGAATATCAAACAGAATAGCTCCATTCCTCCATATTTTTTTTAAATCCAGCCATTCCTGGCAAAGCTGTGGAAAGCTGCTGTTTTATTAAGGAAAGCAAATTACTTGGCCAGTTGTTGAAGGAAAAACAAACAGCAATTAATACTGTTTATAAGCCGTTTTTATAGTGTTCAAATTCAGAAATCAGTCTTGCTGAAAATATTGCTGGCTGAGTAAGATTTTCTGATTTTATTAGTTAAGAGAGATTCATATATTTTCTTTATTATCTGAGTTCTTGAATAGTTTGTGGAATCAGAATAAAGGAAAAGAAACCTATTAGCCATTACAAGTTTTATAGAAGTTGGAATTAAACGTTCTCAATCTGTAAAAATAACATTTGTGAGGTACATGTAGATTTATTTACTCTACCTCTTTATTTTAGAATAAAAATTATAGGATGTAAAGTTTATCTATGTACATTTTTATGATTGGCCAGATTAATGGAAATTATTGAGCACCCTGTGAAAATAGAAACATTAAATATTTACATTTTTTGTGTGAATTAGTTTGACCTAAAAGGAGAATAAAATGGTTGTGAAAAAGGATTAATTTAAGGAAAATTTCTTTCATCTTTTGGGAGTGTGTCAGTGACACAATGCTGTATTTTCACACAACAAAATACTTCAATTATTTAATTATGAATTAATACAGAGCAGTGCAGGGTGTTTACAGTCCTTATATTGCTTTGGTTTTGGTCAAAGTATGAGAACCACAAGGGGGAATACTCTTAAAAAATATCATTCCCAAGAGGATGGATGCATTTCTATTTAATTCTACAGAAATGCAGCCACTCATAATCACTGATAGAATAATTGCCAATTTCTTGGGCACCTTAGGAAGGGGTTTGTGGATGGGAAGCCGCCAAGGTTGACTCCAGGTTCTCCTTTTGAAAAGGAAAAAATCCTGTTGTCAATATGCTTAAATTTGTCCAGGCTTTGAAAATTTGTTAGAATGCGAAAACCAGAATATTCTGATTATTTCGGAGGTTTTGGGGGGTCCACAGGTAGACGTGGGGAATTGGAATCGGACATAATGAAAAAAATTGAGGAAGAAGCAGCTTTTTACGAGGCTAATGGGGATTTAGGAGTGAAAATAACAACAGTGCAGGGAGCTTTGGCATCGCCTCAGAGCCAGAGCAGGAGAGGGGTCCTGTGGAATGGATTTTTCAGGCATTTAACACCATTTTGGGGCTGCCTGGCCAGCAGACATCTGCAGGCAATTTTGGCAGATTCTACCGGCATTTGGTTCCAGATCTGAAGAATTCTGCTGGACGTTATTTTTAATGCACAAAGCTGTAAAAAATTATACTTTGGAGAATTCCGTGTTTATGTTTATGCCACATTTTGCCTCCAAAATAAGGAGCAGGATGTGTAATTCAGCAAGTGCCTCGCTAGATGTTACATTGCTCTTTTCTGTGCTTGCTCAGACACGGAGCAGAGCCTCGATGGGTTTTAATACAGGAAATTCTTCCCTCTTCCTGCTGAGTTATTGACTGTTATTTTGGGGGCTTCAGGGGGCTTGGTGTGTGTTTTAAAAAGCTGGTTTGAAGGCAGCTTTAGGGATGTGGCTACCAGGATTTCAGCTGATGCAATGAGCCAGTTTCAGAGCGCCGTTAACAGGGAAATGTACTCAGGAAGTGTCAATAATGAGCTTGCTAATGCCAGAACAGGAAGCTGATTCTCAGGTTGATGAACCCACTTCTATCCAAAGTTTGGCTTTAATTTCTGAATTCCTGTTTAATTATGAAAGATGATGTGCTAATGATGAAATCCTCCCATCAGACCAGCTGGAGGAACCTCAGCTGGAAGAGAAATGAAGGCCTGGCCTTTCTCAGGTGCAGACTTTTGTTCCCATTGTGTGGCTTTGCCTCACGTCCTCTTTTTGAGAGGATAAATTCGGGCAGCCCCTTTTTTAGGGGGTTATGAAATGTGGTTTTCTTTCGGTGGTTGTTGGAGCTGCTCACCTGTACCAGAGTTTTGATGGGCTTGGAGTACCATCCCCTAAACGTTTCCATTATAGAAATTTGAATTTTTAAGCACAAAGCTGCTTCTGGTACCAGTGAGGATATTTGTAAAGCAGTTCCAGAAGATTTTTTTTTAAGTAATACTTTTTAAAAAGCCCTTTTTCATTCCAGTAGAGCACTGCATCTGAATGATCATAAAAACTATGTCAGTGAGTTTGGGACCACAGGGGAATGTGCTTTGAATGAGCTGTGGATGCTCAGCTGGGCTCACAAACAGGAGTTTGGTTCTTGTGGTGCATAAAGAAGAAAACAGGTATGTTGTGTCGAGTGCTACATGCAATGTTCACTGGATTTTTGTATTTCATTTGCTTTTAGGTATTTTTGATACTCCCAGCTGTCAAACCAAGTATAGGGTAAAGTAACTCAGAAATATTTGGGATAAACTATGGAAATAGATTATTTTTGGTTACAACATCAGAGTTGAGTTCTTCTGTAGGGTCTGGATGCAGAGGAGTAATTCTAATGCATGCAAACGCTACATAATTTATTCTTCTTGACAATTACTTTGTACCCCTTCAGTTATAGAAGTTTTTTCAATGTCTTTAGTTTTCCATATTTCTGCCATAGCAGCTGCTCCTGTAGAAGAGTCTGTTCCATAATTTCTGAGGTGTGAAATGGGTGAAAGCTCCTGGTCACTGTGGTTTAGGCAGGTGTGTGTTAATTGTCTATGTGTTAGCAAGCAGTATCCTCAAGGAAGAAAAGAGCCTTAACAATGCAGAAAAGAATTCAGTATCGGAATCCTAAATACTCCTAAACTTTGTCCAAAGAAAGTTCCCTGCTGGTTTGTGCTTCAGTGCCAGTGGGGCATTAATTAATGAGCTGTCACTCGTCAGTGCTGAGCATGGATTTGTGAGGTCCCTCCTTTAGATCATACATAACAATTCTGATGTTGCTGAAAGCCAGTGGTTTCGGAGAAGATATTTTAAATAACAACTTAGAAACTTAAATTTTGTTGAAAATGCCAGTTTTCCAACCAGACTGACTGCTGCCTTAATGAGAAATAGGGATTTCATTTCAACCTGGGCTCTATCCCTGCCCCAGAACACCCTTTCACCTCCCAGTTCTGTGTTGGGGTGTGTGCTGGATTTGGGTTTTGTTTTCCTTTAAGGCACTCACTGGGGAAGTTTTCTGGTTCATATCAGAGTCAGAAGTAAGAAAATGGTTCGTAAATTTTGCCTGAAATATGAAATACTTGGCCACCCCCCTTCTCAGGTATTTGCCATTATTGTTATTTTACATTCCATGACGGAAGTTTTATTGTAAGACTTTGCTTTAATATTTTGGATTAATCTTGGGGTTTGTGTGCGTGGAGGAAAGGGGATCAAAGCTCTGATTTATTGCCGTGCTTATGAAAGCTGTGAACACCTCCATCATCTGCTGCAGTCTCCTGGCTGGGGTGGGGCTCTCTGGGACACCACAGCTCCTTCCTCTCTTCGTTGTTTGGGGAAACCCCTTTGGAAGGTCTGGATCCCAAAACCACAGCACAGCCTGTGCTGAATATCTTTGGCCAAAATGACCTTTTGCTGTGTCCTGAGGCATCTGTGTCACTGCAACTGGGCTTACTGGTTCTGCTGGTACTTCATCAAACCTTAGTCTGCACCTCTGATTATCCTGAGAAAAACCTCTGGAAGTCTCACCTTCCGAGCTTGTTTCAGCTGGGAAATTCACCTTCTGTACTCAGTGGGGCCAAATACAGCAGATAAAGATGTTAGGCGCTGTATTCAATCCCAAACAAAACTGCCTGCAGATGTGTTCTTTGGGTTTTTGGGGGGTTTCCTATTCATTGTTTCATTTTTGTCTTGCTGGCAAATGTGAAAAATGGATGTCTTTAGCACCAAGTCCCTGCATTTGAAATTAGGGTACAAAGAAGCTGCAGCAATGAGACTGAAATTATAACTGGGAATGGTCAAAGAATTCATTGAAAGATAATAAATGAGCACCCTCTCCAGCTTTTTATCTTTTATTTAGACAATATGGATTTATTACAAGCAATCTCTACCTATGAAGTTTGGATTTGGGTTGGCTTTAATTTTGTTTTATTACAGCCTGGATAAAGCCAGCATTGCTTGTTTTTATGTGCTTTTCTGTGTCTTGGTTGTGGCATAGGGGCGACTTTTACAGATGATGAGGTTTCAGGTGGAGATTATGGTTATTGATGCTTTAATTAAGGAGCTTGGGTAGTAAATGCTTTTCTCACATACAAAAAGTTACTTGCTTTCACACAGTAGTAAACTTAATAGGTATTATTTAATTCAATTGAATAATTAGTTCCATAATTCAAACTCAAAGTTGAGCTGTTGGACCAGAGTGCAGCAATATTCCACTTTTGTCATATTTAGTGCTTA
Source organism: Cnemophilus loriae (assembly GCA_013397755.1). Classification (NCBI taxonomy): domain Eukaryota; kingdom Metazoa; phylum Chordata; class Aves; order Passeriformes; family Corvidae; genus Cnemophilus; species Cnemophilus loriae. The sequence goes on along the minus strand of VZTF01004921.1, from coordinate 2,580,431 downwards.
CTGTAACACTGAGATTTTCAGCATACACACGAAAATCTCTGCTGAAGAGCAAAGATTATCATTTTCCCACTCGATGAACACACACAGTTTAATATACACTTAGATAAATCTAATTTAAGCGAGATTAATTAAATTCAGCTTAATCCAATTCAATAGGTCCCCAGCTCCCTGACTGTGGTGGTAACAACCAAATGCAGGGTTGGCTGTGAAATGAATCACTGCTGAAAATGCCTCTTTCCCCTCCTTTTCTTTCTGCAGGGTCAATTTGAAGCAGGATCACGTCATTAATCCTGTTTCTAACACGGTTCCAGGCGTGCTCTCACCAGCCCAGATGGGTCAGGAATCCTGCGAGGAGGGCAGGGACCTCTTGGAGTGGTTTTGCTGATGAAGGGGGGAACGTTGCACGGAATCTCTCTCGCCAGAGATGTGACCTGCCTTGCCTAGTTCTGCTTGTCAGCCTGATTTCAGCAGGATTCCTGCAGCCCTAATTACAGCCAAGCCAACGTGCTCCTAAGAACTCTGAATTCTGTAAAACTTTCTGCTGCGTCAGCAAATGAAAATTCAAGTCACAGTCTGTCTTTAAAAAACAAGCTCCAGTCCTAAGCTGATAGGGAATCTTTTAAAGGGCCCTAAAACTGCATCACTCTAAGGAAATACTGGATTTATACTGATCTCCATCCAAAAAAAACCCCAGAAAAAATCCCAGAAACAAAAAAGCAAACAAAACCCAAGGTCAACTCCTTCCTCCCCAAAAAAGTCTGGTTTGCTGTTCTGGATTCTTGAAACTGTTGTTCTTCATTTTGCTCTTGTTTGAAAGTGGGAGGAAAAAAAACATTCCAAGGAACCTAGAATAAATCCAGATTCTATCGGCAAGCATGAGGAGAACATTATTATTGTAATTCCCAGAGAATCTGAACTCCACTCACACACGCTTCAGCACCATGAGAATTTCTAAAATCTTGTTCTGTTGTTATTTTTCCATTCCCTTCCTCCTCCATTTGTTTCTTCAAAGATAAGTCACAGAGATACCGAAGAGCAGCCAGATTGTTCAGCTTCTTTATCCAAATAATTATAAAAGAGGCTAAATGGGAGCACATCTACACGGACACCAGAATCCCAGAGTCTGTGTGGAAGCATTGCTCAGAGCCCAGGTACTTATTCTGGGATTTGGAAATTGTCTGAGTGGGCAGTGATCGATACAGTTCACTAACACAGCCCCTCCAGTGTTCCCCTTTCCTGGCCAGAAATCTGCTTTTTCACATTTCAGGCTCCTGCAGGGTTCACCCCCAAGTCCCTCAGATCTGTGTTCTGCACTGTTCAGAGCTTTGCAGCCCGAGGCAAGGTTTTATTTCCATGGAACAGCATTCCTGGAAGTGTGGATTAGGATCCACCAAAAGTAATCTCAGTCAGGGAAAGAAAAAAAAAAAAAAGAGGATTCTTGATTGAGCGAGGTTCCAGAACCTGTAGAGCACTAGTGAGAGCACAGCAGTGGTTTGGCTCTTTTCTTATGTGCCTGACCTATTCTCCACATTCCTTTAGTTTTTCCCACTTTTGGTTTTCCAAAGCTTTTTCCTGAGGGTTGCAGCAGTCGCCTTGATCTTCTTGCAGGTCTGCAGTGAGAAGAACTGAAACTGGCAACTACACGTAGTACTTAAATAGAGAAATATTGGTAATAAATTAACAGTTATGTGATCAATACATTACAAAAAGTAGAGCTGATGGAATCACACCTCCAGTGAGGATATTCCCAGAGGATCACTGGGGTTTTTGTGCTTCCATCTGCAAAGCTCTGGGCCTAAAAACTCTTTCACTAAAGCAGAATTTTCCAGAGAGGTATATCTGAAAATACTGAGAACTGGAATTTCCATCCCTTCTCTGGGGCTCTTCTTCTGTTCAAGAGCATTTGCTGACTGGTTTAATGAAAGTAATTCCAGTGTTCTGTTGTTTGTTTTTCTGAAGCAGCTCATTTCCATCTTTTTGTCTGGCTTTAATCTTCAGCCAGTCCTTCACTGCTGAAATGAAAGTGCTTCAGTTCCTGGTATTTTCTTTCTTTGAACAAGTACAAATAAATTGGAGCTGGATCACTCGAGTCTTATTTTTTATAAGCTGAATGAAGTGAGGAGATGGACTGATGATGTTCTTCTAAATCCTGTACCACTTCTATTCATTCTTTCAGATTTTTTGCAACATCCTAAAACTGTAGGAGCCTGAACTGGGTGCAGTATTTAAGCACAACTTCACCCACGGTGCATCCAGAGGTAAAATCCCTCCCCTGTTTCACTCAGTGCATTTTTACATATTTATCTAAGCTCGGGTTATGTCTTTCTCCATGGCATTTTACCCTGGGGCTCAGGTTAACTTACTGCACCATCTCAAGCCTTCCCCAGAGTGTCTGATTTCCCCCGTTCTCCAAGTGTCTCCTCAGTCCTGAATGTGCAAAATGGGTTTGGCCACCTAAAAATTGACTTTGAGGAGTTCAAACCCACCAAACGATCCAGGCCGTGCTGTATAATTACCCTAACGTCATCATTATTTACATTTTCATCTTTCTTGCTGGAATCTGTGCATTTTGCTTGCAGTGGTGTGACGTTTAACACCAGCAGAAACTTTTAATGGAGGGCAGAAAGAGATTGTGGTAATTGCACGTCAAAAACGAATCACCTGCCAATGGATGGGAGTCACGAAAAGACAGACAAACTTGGTTCAAAGGAAGCAATGGAAAAAAGAGCTTGATAAGATTGTAATAATGCATGAAAGGAATTAAATGGGGTTAAAGATGCTTGCAAGGTGAGAATGAGGATTTTTACTCAGTTGCAGAAGAAGATAAGGTGTAAATACTGTAAATTTCCTATCCAGTTCCAACAGGAAAGGGAGAAGGGACTACAGGGTCTCTTGTGTGGTTAAGAAAGAAGATGAAATAAGACAAATAACTGAAATTAGGCCTTCTTTGGCCTGCTTCTCTCTAGTAAAGATCAGTTTCAGTGTATTAACACAATATGTTTTTTTTTTAAACATTTAAAATACACTGAAGAAAACCCCCAAAGCTTCTCCAGGGATCCAAGCTGGGGGATTTTTCAGCTGTGTTTTTCAGCCATGCTGTTCCCATGATGTGGTGTGAGTTTTGTAAGATTTCCTGGCTCTTTTCCCCTCTGTCCATGGAGGGATCCGTGGCCACGGCAGGGCTGAGCCTCAGAACCTCAGAGTGTGAAGTCACCGAGTTCCTCTTTTGACAACTGAATCCCATATAAAATATTGTATGGATTCCAAACTTACAGGATCCGGCTTTATCTACAGAGTTTTCTCAGTAGTGACTTTTTTTCAGATATTCTTTCATTTTAAGAGCAAAGCCCCACAAATTCTCCCCTCACTCTGGTTAACAGATGAATCTGGTGGGGAAGGGAATGCAATCAGAGCTTTCTGTGAGGTTTTTGGGATGCAATCACGGCGAGACCGGATCGTTTCCTAGAGGTGAAGTTTTGCATAATGCCTCCACAGCATTATTACTCCACCAGGAATCCCCTGGCTTTCCTCTGGAAGTTAATTGGAGTCTGTGCAGGGAATGAGTCAGGCAGAATTGTGTGGCTGAGAGCGTGTGTTGATTACAGCACTGAAATCATCCTAATGGCTTCTCTGTCTGCTGCTAAAAGCAATTACTGGCTGGTAAATTTTTAAGCTGGGAAATGTAATTTTAAGAAATACTTTGCTTAAAATAACATTATGAAAATAATATACACAAGGAAGTGGTGGCCTTCACGCTCTGCCATGTTCTCAGCTGAGAGTTTTTTTGCAGGCGGTGACTCCAGGACCTGTATTTGAGAGAGATTTTTCGGGAAAATATGAAAATAAATTCACTGCATTGAAAAAAGCTGTGGAGCTGTAAATGCTTTATAACATTACAGATGGCAGAAATTGGTTTGAAATATTTGTAGAAGTGAAGGACAAGGCTTTCAAAGATCTGAACATGAAGGTGTTCATTCCCTCTCCTACTGAGCCAAGCACTGCCTTTCGACTCATGTATTTTGCCTTTCATGAAAATGAGCAAATTCAGGGTTGAAGTGAACCAGGCGTGAAAAAACAGATTTTTTTTTTTGCTATTCCCTTTCTTTCCATCTGAGAAAGCCCAAGCAAACGCCTTTTCAGACTCCTGCATGGCTGACTTGCAGGAGCTCTCAATAGGAGATTGTGATGGAAAGCTGAGCTTGGGAGACTTTGGTGCTTTTCTCACAGAATGCCATGGATTTGACAGGCAGATAAGGATAATCTTCCTACGAAGATTTCACTCACATTAATAATACTTTGAATAACGGTGTGATGGCCATAGGGCTCTCCCAGATGCTATCAGAGGATTTATTATCCCACTGGTGCCTGTATATTTTACTTTCCACTGTGTGGTTATTACCTCTCAGTTTTTCCAGGTCATTCTTTTTATAGATCAGCTGGGGTTCAACAAAGTGATGTTTATTAGTACATCATCATAAATTCTTTTTGTGCATATATATATTTATTTTCAAAGAAGGAAACGATGGCAGCATGAATTTGCACTTTCCTAATTCGGTTTTGCCAGGAAAAGGAAAGGTCCCACTGAAGTTCAGGTGCGAGTCAGGAGGGAGCTGTGGTGCTGGAGCATTCCTGCAGCTCCAGTTTGAAGGCTGGGAATCACGGAATGACTGACGTTTCAGATGAGCCATTTAAAGCCATCACAACGTGGCAGGAGAGTGATGACCACAACTGGCGAGCCCGTGTTTTCTTCACAGTGCTGCGATTCATTTTAGCGCCAGTCAAGAAGTAAGAGGTGCTTTCTCCATTCTAGAAAGGCTTTTTCTTTCTAAATCAGCATTTCAGGGCTTATCCCAGGTTCACAGCAGCAGCAGACTGTTCCCTCAGAAGTTCCCCTTTGCTGTGGTGCCTCCTGCACTGTCTAACCTCCCTGTTTACCCCAAAACTCTGAAGCCTCTTTGCAGTGGTGGTGTCTCACCTTCACCTTCAACTCGCAGCTTCCGAGGTCTGTTACACCCCACATTACGAAATATTTCCTGTAAAACCTCTGAGGGCAGAAAAGGTCAGCGCTTTGGTTTGCAAAATTTCGGCTTAAATGTCGGATTCTCTCCTTGCTTGCTGGAAAGCCCAAATGTCCAGAGGCTGCTGGAGAGCAGGACCCTGTTAGCAGAGTCACGCCTGTCTGTGTTCCCTGCAGACTGACTTGCCCCCTCCCAGGGGGGGACCCTATGACCTGCACGGGTCTCTTGGTGTTTGAAGCAAAGCTTAGAAACCTTCCAGCAGCTGAGATTGGCCACGTGGAGACCTCGTGTGTTCTTGCTTTGGTCCCTCTGTCTCCCTCCTCCCTCTAGTCCTGTCACTGGAACAAACAATTACAAAACCAGCTCAGCATCCAGGTGGGAGAATTGGATGTGAATTTTAGACTCTTCTTTATTCCCTATCATTTCATGTTCTTACTGTTTTCCAAGTATTTTCCTTACTGTTTTCCAAGTATTTTCCTTACTGTTTTCCAAGAAGGTTCCCAGCTTCCCTTTCCCCCCCCGTTCATTTTGCTCAGCCTATTACTCTGCTAACACATTCCCTGGAAACCACTGATTCAGAAATTGAGTTGCATAGCTGAACCCTGGAATTACTTCAGAGGGAGGAAAATCCATGCAGGTATGAAATAATTGGTGAGAGTGAGTTACTACGAATTAAGTGCTGTGGCAGGAGCTGATGGGGTGCAGATGAGCTCTTATTGGATTTTCTTTGTGCAGCCATTTGATCCACTCATTTTTCATCTCTTACCAATAGAGTTGCATTTTGATAAGAAGTTTAATTTGTCTGCTAATGATTCATTTCTATACTTGGATATCTACATCTATTAGGGAGCTGAGGCCTGTACACAGTAGAGGAAAAATACTGGGAAAAGAACCTGATTGAGTTTAAGCACAATATTCATCAGGGCTCTTTCACAAGTAATTGCCTAATTTCAGCATTATATATTCTTTTGTTGAACCACATTACACACACCACCATTCGTCTTTTTTTGTCTGCTGAGTTGAATATACAACGTGAAATAAATAACTCCTTGCTAGAGGAGATCAGGATGGTGCTTTTTACAGGAAATGTGTCTGGATCATTGTGTCCAATGGAAGAGGCAGCAGCCAGCTGATGCAACAAATTAAGGGACAATAAGAACTTGGTACAAGCTGTTCTACTGAAGTAATTCTAGAAGTTCTAATACTGACTCAAACAAAATGCAACAAAGCCTCAAATGTGAGATAACAGATATGCAATAGTTCATTCAAGTCAGTCCCAGGACCAGAGGGACGGAAGACTGCAAACGAGATATAAATCTTTGAAAGGGATTATCACCAAGGTACAGTGGAGAAATATAAATAATATAATAAATCTGATTTCCCTGCTAGGCAAGTTTGGAAGGAACTGCTGTTAAGAATTAAGATTTACATGAAAAAATATGACACATTGGGAAGAATCAATAAGGCTTTTATAAATGGGCTCATTGCCTTCTAAATCAGAGTTCTTTTTGGGACCTGTGAGTCCTTGATCCAGCTGATGGTATTTCACATCTAAGTATGATGTAGCAGGCGATTCCTGTCTTAGCTCAGTAAGATTCCCTTAATTTTTGCACACCAAGTTTAATTGAAGCTGAATGCTGTTAGAATTCACTAAACAAGGGCTTATTTTTTCCCTGCCTCATTCATGAGAACAGCAAAAGGAGACTCTTTCCCTTGAAAAAGGAATCTGAAATCTTAATTTTGTATTTCCCATCTTTTACTGCTTCCAGCTGGAGGAGTTCCAAGCGTTAGTGTACTAAAACTTAGGTTCAAACTCTACTCCTTGGAGTATTTGTGTGTTTGGAAATTTAATGTGCAAATTTGTGTTCATTAGGGGGAACAGTTTGTGTAGTGCTTATTTTTTAGGGTGTAAGACCTGAGGATCAGTGGGGTTTTGGAAAAAAAATATATAAACCAAAATTTGAAATAACTTTTACATAGCTCCAAGCTTCTTTTAGACAACAATAAAACCCAACCATTTCTAATTATTGGTAACTTCCTCCAATTCTAGTTCTTTGCTCTCAGAAACCTTGCTGTGTTTATCCCTCCATGGCAAAACTGCACATTTGTGCAAATCGTTTTGCATTCAGATCTACCTTTGTTCATGCATTTGTGATATTTATCGTCTTAGTAGTTGTGAATAAAGTTTCACAGGCCTGAAAAAACTTATGTGGAAGTTAAATAAAGTCTGAGGTAACAGCAAATCGTTCTGTGTTATATAAGAAGCACTGCAAGCGTGCTAGAAAAATGTGATAACTTTGGTAATCTGATAAATTGATAAACGTGACAATAGCCAGTTTTACACTGTATTAATGTAATGTGATGTGAAAAAGTGCCTGGTTAACCCAGAAATTATGCTGGCAACTTACACTGGTAGCTGCATATCTGCTGAATTCGGTGGCAGTGAATTAAATATCTCCTAAGGCACTCGAAACCTGACAAGGCAGAGGATAATTCTTCTGAAAGCTTGTAGGAGCAGATGTAGCAGGGAAAGAGAACTGTCCCTATGGGATACCTCACTTCTTATATACAACTCCACTTTATTATTTTCCTTGTCTATAGGTCTGTCATAAAGAAAAATCTGTTGATCAGTCACACTCGAGGTTCTGCCATCGGTGCTGCTATTCCTCCTCCTTGGTTTTTTTCCAGGGAAGTTTCCTTGACGTAAAGCCACCGATTTGTGATAAATCTTGAAATCAGAGCTGCAGTGAGCTGAGCAGAAAATCAGAGCACCCTCAATATGATCATCTAAGTCTTGTGATTGACATTTTTTTTCTGGGAAATGAGAGGCTGAAGAATGCTGATGGAGCAGGATGTGTTGCATAAAATACCTGGAAATGGGAACTAATTTTTCTGAGTGGTGCTGAGAGAAGGCTGCTCTGCTGGTTTGATTGTGACCTGTAAGATCTTGCTTGAAATTTTGCATCCTTTTACAAAAATTAATTAAGCAAGATGAGTCTGCAGCTAATTCTTGTGTCAGTGGGTGGGAGAGGAAGATGAATCTCTCCCTCTCTGTTTTGGCCACTTTAGGTGTAGTGGATTCTAAGGAAGGAAGAACTAGAACAGGGAAAAAATGTGTGGACAGGTGACACCCCTTGTAGTTCTGGGTTAAAAGACAATCCAATATGGCATTCCAGACTTTTAAAATAAAAAGAACAAATATAAAATAATTAATACAATCAGCTAGTAGGATGTGCCTCAAGTCATTCGTACATGGCAAGAACTAAGCGGAATGGTTTTGCTTAGCAGCAATAAAACTCATTATTAAGGAAACTTTGACAGATTTATAATAGAAAAGGAGGAAATCACCACAGATTTTTAATTAATTTTAGTACGAGTAAATTAAAATATGAAAAATTTATCTCCCAATTCACTTGAGCTTTGTATTTCCCTTCCTCCCAGCCCCTCTTAGCGCTGTCAGGACTCCTCTTGGAGTACTCAGGTTCTTCCCTTTTCCACTCCTCTTTTTTTTGCTTAATCTTTTTTCCCTGAACTGATGAATCTCCTCACAGTAGCAGTAATCTGTTAATAGTCCCCAGATGGCACGGCCTGTTGTATTTCTGTATTTCATTCATTTCCTACTGGTCTAGTTCTCAGTCACACAGATCTCCTCAGACAATATTTCAGCCTTTTTATTGATGCAGCCTTTAAAGTTTCTTGTTAATGTGTTTCATGAGCACACCCTGCCTGCTATGGCTATGGAAATGAAAGGGAGCAGTTTGGGTGGAATGTGAAAGAAGCCAATTTTTAAAAGGCAGGAAAAAGGGAAAATAACGTCATGAGACTTGGAAGGTGAAGTGGTGGAGGAGCTATAAAGAGCTTGGAGGTGGATTCCCAGAGAGACTTGATGTTTTTCAAGAGAGAGGGAAGCAAAGGCTGCTTGAGATGAAAAAGGGCTGAGTAATTAAAGGACAAGGAGAGCGAGACTGAGAGTGGAAAGCAATTTGTGTGTGTGCGTGCGAGGCTTCACAAAACGGGACTGGGAGATCAGTGTAAATTTGAGGAAACTTTTCATCAGTTTCTACCCTTAAGTTCGAGGTATAGCAGCGAATCCAGCAGCAGACAAATGAAATAATCGAAAGTTCCGAGCAGCCCTCGGTCACACCTTTAGCAGCTGGTGTCCTTGAGGTGAGCAGAGCGAAATCACACACGTTTTCCTGGAGGATGCCCTTGGAATGAGGAGTCTCAGCTGAGGTCTGATGCTCCAAAGCACAGCACAGTGGTGTTTCACAGCAACAGCCACGTTCACGTTTGTGCTTCTGAAAAGGCAGGATTTGCAGTAGAGCTGGCTGTGAATATTTGAGCTGTTTTTCATCCAGGTGGATGCAGGAGCAGCTTATCCCCACTTTGCCTGTGGAATGAGACAGAAACTGGAATTCCTCGTTCTGTCGTCAGTCATGGCTTTCAGTTTTGGGAGCAGTGGTGACGTGCTTCATGTATTTATGGGATATTGTACTGGTACATCTCCCTAAAGTGTTTCAGGGTTTGATTTTTTTACTGCAGTTGGAAGTTGACTTTTCCATGGACCCAACAGAGACTGAGACCGTGTGGAGACACAGAGCCCTGGGGATCCACTGCGGTGGGAGAAACGGCTGTAGGAGAGTTCTGGGAACACTTTGGGCTGAAGGAACCGAAAAACAAGGACTGGGGAAAGCCTTATGCTAGTGCACATCTAAATTTTGGACAAATATAGAGTAAAATGTATTTTTTGGTTTATCAGCTTGGCAATAAAGCCTGTGAAGAGGATGAATTTTGACATAGCTGCCTGGGAGGAGAGAAAAATGGCAACAGCACATACTTGGGGTGGAATTAAAATTGTTTAGAAGGGGATGGAGTGGATTGCACAGAGGGATGGGCTGCAAATTGCACCGTGCCTGCATCATTACTGTGCTCTCAGCAGCCTCTCAGCTGAGCCTCGGTAGGAATGGCACCACAAATTGCAGGTTAGGAAAGAGGAGCTGGAGCTGAGGTTGCGGGATGCAAATGGGAGAAACAGAAGGGTCGCTCTCAAAACTGAGGTACTGAGATAAAGAAATGGGAGTACAGAGGATTAAACTGAAAAAGGCAAGATAACATTTGCAAAATGAACAAGAGATGTGTGGGAAAACAAGGGGAGTTAAAGAGCAAGCGACAGAATGTGTGAATACATAATAGAGAGTAATTTGAATTTTTTGGCATGAAGAATGTGATAAAGATGTGGTAGACCAAGTGGATGTAATTTTCCATGTCTCATTTGCAGTACTTGGAATTTATTTTGATTATGAGCACTTGCAGACTAAAATGCTTTAGAGCAAAATGTGGCTTGAACAGCGCTTATTGGAAATATTGAAAGGGTCTTTTCCAAAAACAAAGGGCGAAGTGCATGTCATAAATTTCCCTTTATTCTCTCAGAGCCCATGAATATTTCGGTGGAGGATCAGGTAGTGTGTGAGCTCCCTTTCACTTCTGGTTAGAGAAGATTCTAATTTTTCCCAGTTAATTAAGCCCATACATGAAAGCTGTGAACAGACACAGAGCCCGTTTCTAGTTCTCCTGCTGCTCTTTGGTGTGATTTGATGAAAATTGCTTTACATCTCTTTGGTTCGGTTTTCCTACCTGTGAAATAGGGAATTATAATGAGATCTGAGCTTTGCTAACAAAGAAAGTGCATCAGAATGTGCAGGCAAGGGCTGGAGAGCAGCACCACCACCCTATCCAGCAGGAGGGTGATTGCAGCTGTGGAAGCGTGCTCCACTCTGGAAAATATTCCCTCTTTTTTTTTTTTTTAGGTGAATTTTATCTCTCCCATTGTGTTTTCTCAGTTGGACAGGCTTCAAAGAAGAGAGCTGTCATTTCTGTGAGGTTTAAAAAGATTAACAACATCCATATTCATTGTGAGAAATGAGATCCTTACCAAGGGGTGAGCTCTGAATTCTGGCTGTGCCTCTTCCCAGCCCGGTTCTTCTTCGTGCATTTTTAACTAAAATTCTAAAATCCTCTCTAAAATAAATTTCTATATTCTCAAAGGGGTTTTGCTTCAGTCTGAAACCCCTCCTCGGGCTGGTGGGCTGCATGTCTCCAGCAGGACTCGGTGGTGTTTGCAGCAGCTTTGGAATATGTGCAGGACCATGGAAGCCAGTCCCCACCTGCTCCAGTCCACACAGAGGCACCACATCCCTGCTGTCACCTGTCCCCAGGCCCTGGAAAATGGAATTACCTTTCTCCAGGTGCCATTTCACACAGATCTCTGTCTGACACTGGGACAAATTCAGCTTTTTTTACGTATAAGAGGAGATCCACTGACCGTCTTTTTTTTTTCTTCTTCTTCCGTAAGCAACAGCTAAATTCAGCTCTTTGGGTTGCAAAAGAAGCGTGTGAGAACATGGCATATGGCTGCCTGCCTGAGAACTGTGCCTCGTGTTTACTGAGAGAAATTGTAATGTGTCCTTGGCACTCATTGTAATTCAGCTTAACTGGGAGCCTGCCAGAACCCAATCAAAACGTGTTCACAGTATATCCAAAATACGGCACAATTGCCAACTTTGTAGTAGCAAGATGGAGCAACCCGTTTGACAAAGAAACGTGAAATTTTCCCAACATTCCAAATAAACTTGTTACAGGTCGTTTTCTGCCTAGCTAGCACCCTTTTTAAACGATGTTTTTTAATAGAACTGGTGTGGCATAGAGAGAGTCCTTACAAGACCATTTCAGCAGAATTTAGAGTTTGATTGGGCATTTATAGCTGCAAAATGAGAGGGGAAAAATGCCTTAACTTGTCTCCTGATGAGCTCCGCCACTGGATTGCTTGTTCAATATGGGTGACCACTTCATTTGGAGCCACTGGAACTTACAGAATGGTCTCCTCCTGGCTCTAAAAGGGGAGGTGGGGGTAGCTGAGCACCTTTGCAAGGTGTCTAATCATAAAACTGATGAAAAGAACATCCATTTATGTACCATCTGTTATCAGTCATGTCTCCAAGGATTTTTCCTTCAGTCCTGGAAAAAGAAACTTGTTTTGACCTTTTGTCTTTCCAAATGGAGAGCCAAATCTCTCTGATTTCGGTTCAGACTCGGTGTATTTACCAACCTGACCTTGCTGAGACAGACTCAGCCAGGAAAAATGGAAATAGGAATTTCTTTCATGTCTCTGTCTCACCCTCCTGTCCCTGGGCTGAAAAGTGCCCAGCAGGACACTTCCACCCCTCTTGGCTCCTCACTGGCTCCAGGTCTCCAGAGCTGACCCAACCGTCAGTCATGGTCTGGAGGAATTTTTTCTCATCATCTCTTTGTGGTCAGTAACTTCACTTTGAAATGTGACTGCTGCTCTCATATTTTCATCCCTTGGTGATTTTTTTTTTCCTCAGTCCTGAGGAAAAGCCATGACTGTGAGTCCCTAAAAGGTTATGCAGTATTGTTGGGAGTAAATTAATACTTATGGACAATTTTAAAGGGTTTTGTAACAAATTTCTCAAAGTACAATCCAAAGGTCGTGGCAGAGGAAGACAATGAATAGATGACGAGATGGAATGAGAAATTTTCTTTAGTGTTGATCTCCTTCTTCAACCAGCAACCCACCAGAACTGCGAGGGATGTAATCTCTTTACAACCAGGTGTTAAGTCACAGCACATCAAGGTCCTAGAGTGGAAAGCCATTGAGAGTGGTGCAATGGTCAGTTCTGGAAGATGCAAATACGCTACCAAAAAGCATCTTTACTGAGGAAATCGGCACTCGTGTCTACCAGGAGGTATCAGGGGAGACATTGATTCCTGCAGGGGATTTTTCAGAATGGAGGAGGGTCTAAGTGAGGTATAAATTTTCTGTGGGATGTCCTTCCAGAGACGTGAATTTCGATCTGTGAAATTGGATGGGACCATCTCCAAAGCTTCGGCCAGCGTGGGCTCGGCCCTGCACTGCTCAGCGCGCTCTGGCCGGGCTCCAGCACAGCACTTAAGTTTGATTTGAATCGTGAATATTCCTGTGAAATCAATTGGAGGATTAGCATTTTACAGAGGAGTGAGGCAGGCACTCCAGTTCTTGGTTGAATCAAGGCCATGCTCTCACAAATCATCGCTGCAGTGCTTCCTGTGTTAAATAATGACTGCTACCAAGGATAGGACCCTCCACAATCACACCAGAATTCACAAAAAACTATTTTTCAGATACCTTTGTGTCCAGTAGTCTTTTCCATGGAAGGAGAGACCTTTGGGTGGGAACTGTAGTTCCAGTTATGATTTCCACGGATTGCAGTTATCTGACAAACATCGAATGGGAGATAAATCAAATTAAACTTCTATTTTAAAAGAAAATGTGCTTGGTTTGGAGAGTTGTGCAGGCTGGCAGCTGTTTCAGTTATGAAATTAAACAATCACAGAATATGTCAAGTTGGAAGGGACCCACCAGGATCAGCAAGTCCAACGCCGGGACCATCCCCAAAAACCCCTCCCTGTGCCTGAGAGCGTTGTCCAAGCACTTCTTGAGATGCATCTCAAAAAGATTTCCTGGAACTGTCAAGGATTTAACCTGAAGAGTAGGAGCTGCTGAGAGGTAGTGAACAACAGTGGCTCAGGAGTAAGGTAGACATAAAAAGTACAAAGTTTTGCACAAAAACAGAGGAAAATGACAGAATGTAGAGCAGAATACCTTGGCTGATTGAGCCTAGGATTTCTGGTGGCAGGCAGGGAAACTTGGAGATAGTAAAGTGATTGTGTTGGAAGCCCTGAATTTCAGTTAAATTTTATATTAGTATATAAATTCTGCATCAGAAACTTGGTTAGCAGGATTATCGCAATACAGTCTAATTAAATTAAAAAAAATAATAACAACAACAACATAATAAAAAGATAATAATGGTTTACTTAATGTAAGGGTTTTCATATATGCATTTCTTTCATTTTGTTAAATTTTAAATTCATTTTAGTATGGTTCTAAGATACTCTTTAAAGAAAGTACTGGTTCTCATAAGGAGCAAAATTGCAAGAGAACAAAGAGCAAATTGATTAAGTTCAGCATTTCCAGCAAAAATAATCACATAACCATCAGTTCTGGATTCTCACAGCAGCACTGGGAAGTGAGGACACAAATCATGGTAGGACCATCAGGGTCTGACCCTTGCACTTCACTAATTGTGAGGATTTTTGCCCAAAGCAGGAGCAATCAGAACAGCAAGGAGCCTCTGTGACCCTGAGTACTGCAGCCACTCAGTGCAATGTAACTCTGACTTGGGAAATAATACAGATCCTGAAGCCCTCTAGAGGAAATACTAATTTTTCATTCTGTCCCTGAAAATGACTAAAGTAAGTCAAGGACGTTCAAGTTTTTTAAATGACTTTTAGCATTTTTGCAGGCACCTGATTTTTTTTTCTTTCAAGTTGGAATTTGCAAATTGCTCACAGGGAGCAAACAACATGGTTAGATGTGTGTTAAAGGTCATTATTTGAATTTTTCCACTCCCATTGGTATATTTTTAGGGACAAGAAACACTGTGAATAGTATTGTCAATTCATCTACATTATCAAGTTACTTAAACTACATTTGAGAATGTAACTTGTTATTGACAAAAGGATAGCAAAGGAAAAATCCAAATTCAATCTTAAACAGCTGTTGTGTTTAAGAGAAATGGACAGCTTTTTGTTTCTGAAGTCCTTTAAATTCTTAATTACAGAGGCCATGAACTAGGGAGGGATATGATGGTAGAGATATCTTATCTAAAGTAGATCTCCTTAAAGCTTTTAAGAGAAAGAATCTTAATATATGTAAAATATATAAAATAACTGAATTCATTTTCAGATTGAAGGTAATCAATAGTTTGTGCTCACTTCAGGGAAATAATGCACTTAACCTTTAATTTTTAAAAGAGACCAATTAATTCTGTGCAATGTGATTAATGCAACCTGAAATGATTTCACAGGAGTGAATCCATTTCCATAATGCTTTCCCTGTGCTGGTTTGGCATTTTTGGACTGAGGCTGGGAATGCCTGGAGCTGGGGTTGGGGTTGGGGTTAGGGTTGGGTTTGGGGTTGGGGTTTAGGTTTGGGGTTGGGGTTGGGTTTGGGTTGGGGTTGGGTTTGGGTTTGGGTTGGGGTTGGGGTTTGGGGTGTTTGCTCCCACATCCACCCTGAGCCACGGTGGAAAACCACACGATTCCAGCAGAGACTATAATTTCTGGAATTTCTGAGCCAGGAGTGAAATCCTCTGATGCCATGGAACCATCCCTGCCCGGGGCTGGGGCCAGGCTGGACGTGCCACCCCCACCTGCGCGATGCTCTCAGCCCAGGTGTCCCCTGGCCAGGCGGGAGCGCGAACCGTGAACCGCGGCTCAGCGCTCCCGAAATCCTCTCGGCGCTGGGGCAGCCCGGATTGTGCTGTGTCTGTGGGATCAGCAGCCCAGCTACATCTGCTCTTTGCTGCTCTTCTGGTGGGGTACACCCCGGGTCAGTGCACAGAACCCCTGGGAGGAGCCCAGCCCATCCAGAGCTGCTTCGGGTGCAGCCCCTCCACTCCTGGGCACTGTGGGATGGAACCCTTGGTTATAAATGGCAACATTTCCTTTATAAATTACGAGTATTATAACCCTCACAGAAGAAATTTTCAAGTTTTTTTTCAAGTTTTATTTTTGCCTTTAGTAATATTTAAATGTTAGATGGGAAACCACTTGGATCCTGGACGCACTGAGCTTTTTCCATGTGTGCTGAGAGTGATTGAAGCGGCCAGATTTACATTTTAATTTACCAAGTAGTGTTCCAGGAAGAAAAAACTGCAGCAAGAGGTGGCACAATGCATTTTAATGGAGACATTAATAACATCTTAATTTCTTAGGATGAGGTTGTCTTTGTTTCGTGTGATATTTCTAAAAGTTCAGGAAAATGGCAACTTAGAAAAAGCTAATCACGCAACGATTTCAAGGAAAAATGTTTCATAAATATGAAAGTCACATTTACTTCACTCTTCTGACCTTTCTGGACTATCTCGGCCTTGATCTTCCTGCTTTTTTTCTCATCACAGCTCTTTTATACAGAACTTTTAGACAGTTCTCCCTTTGTATACTCACCTTTCCCAGTAACTCGCTGTTTCTGTGTTACACTTTGCTTGATCCTGTTAGAGCAAACCACATGCTCAGTGAGCTTAAGGAGCCAGCTCACCTCTCCTGTCCTTCATGTTCTGTTCTCTGGCTTGCATGAAAAATAAACCAGAGGAGAATTTCCTTTTTTGAGGCTTTACTGGGAATGGCTGCAAGGGAAGTGCAAAAGAAGTGCAAAAGAAGCCACAGGGAATGTCCCCAGAAACATTATTTCCTATTGTGCTGCTTTTGCTGACACAGAATTAATTTATCCTGCTCAGTGCAGTATTTTTAGAGTTATTACATTTAGCTTTTCACCAGCAGCTCTATTTAGAGGGTTTATGGACAGCACTTCCACTGACATGTTACTATTGGGTATCTCTTACTCCTTGTCTGATGGCTTGAAAGAAAAGCTCTAACTATTTACCTGTGCAGAGCATAAAAATAACTAGGAATGGTAGCTGGGAGCTCTGCAGTTCTTCCAGCCTGGTGCTTCCTTGTCAAAGAGACTGAAATTCAAGCACCAGGCCTGCCCTATGTCCCTTTTTTGCACGCTGCCAGGTCAAAGATTTAATCGTCTTAGGCATTTTGAAAAGTCTCATTTCAAACATACCAGTGAGTGACATCCTATGGCTTTGAAAAGTTTTGTAATCACTTGATTTTTACTTTTTTTTGTACTGAATTATTGCTTTGCTGGATGGATTTTTCTTATACATTGAGTTGTAATCATATTTTACTCAAGGGCTCTAGGCTATAGAGTTCTTTAGATATTATAAGATTCTTGGTTGTTTCATGTTACTTCACAGAACTATTTAATCTTGGATAAATTATGTCCAGATCAAATAGGAAAACATTTAGAATTCAGAATTAAAACACAAAATAATAGTGATTTAAGATGTAATAATATCTTTCATCATGTAGTTGAAGCCAGAGACTTAATCTATCTCAATCTGGCACTGCATGAAAAGTGGTAGTGAATAAAAATTTCTAGTTTTCATTTTGCTCAATAACAACCACAATAAATTTGTCTGATATCATCATGGAACAGAAACATGGAATAAAAACAGGGAAATGTAAGGAAAGGGAAAAGCTCCTTCAGCAGGATTTGCAGACTGGTGAGTCTTCTGTGATTTCTTCCCATTTGCCTGCTTTTGTTATTTTCGTGTAGTTTGTATTGATAAAAATATGGATTCCTAGTTTGGGAATTGCCTTAATTGACAACTCCTGCCAACAACCTGACTTTTAACTGAGCTCCCCACTGACTGCTAGAGCTAATTCCTCCAAACTGCTTAAGGAAAGAGCCTCATTTAAGATCATCCAGATTTACAGAGTCAACAGGATGACATAAATAAGAGCTGGGGTGCCGTGCGCGGCATCCTCAGGTTTCCTTGGAACGAAAGGAACGGGAGAGATGCGGGTGAAACCCCAGATCGACTGAGTGGTTGCCAACAGAATCCACCACCAAAGCTTCTGAATATCCCTGAGAAAAGATCAAATGCTCCCCCTTTTCTTTATTTCTTGCAGCAATCTGATTTTTGGCGTCTCTGTGAAGAACTGTGTGAGGAATTGCCAAGGCTACCTTCTACTTTGGGAATTTGCATCTTGCAGGTGTCTAAACTCTGACTCATGAATTAGGTCATGGACTCATAGCTGCTGAAGAAATTGGGTTGAGCAGAAATCTGATTTGTTTGGGCTTTTCACTCCAAACGCCCACACTGGATTTGGCTGTTCTTTTGATATCTGGGATTTTTAGTAAAATATGTCAGTGAAGTCGAAACAAGAATTAATGTATTTTGGCACTGAAACATCTGTAGCACTTTTTGTTTGATTCTCTTGTGTCAGCTCTTTATCCCCCTCAGCTTTGCAAGCCTTTGCACTTGTGGGAGGAGGACGTGACCTGGGGATCTGCCCGTCCCGCACGAGTTTGGTCGATTGAGAACATTCTGCAGCTGCAGATGTGGCTCAGAAAATTTCAGTTTCTTGAGACATATTCTGGCTGGGAAGTCCCTGTTCTGAGGCATCTGTGCCACTGTGCCTGGATGGGGTTTGATATGATGATTGACTGAATTTAATGTGCAGCCCTGGTGCAAAGTGATCGGAGATACTTTTAGGGCAGGACTCATTTCACAGAACTTTAAATGTCTGTCTTGCTATTACAGGAATTTTGTCTGGCAAGTTAACTTCCTCTCTATTGATTAGCTCAGACAGGCTCGTTATCTCACTCTTCAGTAATTTTTTCTCTTCACATTGAAGACAG
This sequence comes from Cnemophilus loriae, assembly GCA_013397755.1. NCBI lineage: Eukaryota > Metazoa > Chordata > Aves > Passeriformes > Corvidae > Cnemophilus > Cnemophilus loriae. The sequence goes on along the minus strand of VZTF01004921.1, from coordinate 2,562,080 downwards.
GGACAAATGGGGCATTATCCCTGTAGTACTTGTGCAAGAACTTCCTCGGCGTGAGGCCTTTGTTTGATTTTGTATGATACCAAAGTTGTTTTTTGAAGGTCAATCTGTGATTAAGACTTTCCTGTGCAGAGTACAAGGTGGGTAAATCCTCAGAAGCTGGAGAAAGGAGCTTTCAGTTATATTTATTTGTCCCTCTACTTTTGCTTTTAAGATCACTCCTTGTAGATGAGACATGGTTAATGCTGCTCCTTCCTTATTAGACTTGTTAACCTTTCTAAAATGGAAACTGCAGAGGTCTGAAATAAACTCACCTCAATATGCTCAGGCTCTAGTGAAGGAAATACTGATTCCCTAATGTTTTTCTTTCTACCTAAGAATTGTTCCTTTTTCCTGGTAGTTTCGGGGTTTTTGTCTGGTTTTGTTACAGTGGGAGGTCTTTCCCCCTGTCATCTTTGGCAGGGAGTTGATGGTCACTGCACAAACGCCGTCTGGGAAGTGGAGAACTGGAAAAGTCTCCTCTGCCCCTGCCCTCCAGCCAGGGCAGAGGAGAACACAGCCTTTGGCACTTACTGCAAAAAGGAGGAATGCGAACCCTGGTCACATCAATTCTCCACTTCTAAGCAACACAATCCCTCATGTGTAAAGGGTGGATGTTGGTTCTTCTCAGTGTTCTCACAGATCCCAGAGATGTTTGTTATCACCTGAATTATTCCAACACAGAGATCTTTGCTCTTTTGTGATTGCACAAAGAGATTTAGGAGTTTAATTGTGCTAATTCTGCATTTTGGTTTGAGAATAAATCATGAAGATTATTCTAGATAGATTCACAAGGCCAAAAATATTTTGTATTGTCCTTTTAGCTGGCTCTAAAAGGTTTTTTTTTAAATTTTGATATGTATTCCAGGGTGTCTGTGCTGGAACCAGCACTTCTGTCAGGACAGGCTTCCACCACAATGTCTCAAAATTAAAGCAGTGTTTACATAGTCTGGTGCAGGAAATAGAAGCACTTGCCTTGCACTGGGCCAAAGCATTTCTCTTTTAAAATAAATGGAACAAATTCAGGGTCCCAGTGTCCTCAGCTCAGTCACTCTGGAATGTGGAATAATTTCATCAATTACAGGGGAGGTCTGAACATTAGGAGGCTTGTGAGCACTTCCAGGTCATCCCTCAGCCATGCTGCTTCAGGAATGACTGGGGGCCCTTGTAATATTTTCACCAAGGAGAAAATTAATGAGGCTAAGGAAGGATGTAAACTTTCATTAGCACACAGAGCTAATGAAGGCGCTTCTGGGTTTTGTCACTAAATGTTGCTTTTTTTTTATGGGAAGTTCGTCAGTGACAGCATCAGTGGCATATCTCGAGGTTAAATTGTTGGGAAATGTGGCAGCAAGGAGCACGCACTTGGGCCTGAAAATGTGATCCATTCTCCCTGTGTGACACCTCTCTTCCAGAAACCTCTTTATGGTCAGGTCTAGCTCCAGCAGGCTTCCTGAAAAAGCCGTTTATGACTTCCGTGGTAATCCCACAGCTCCACAACACCTGTCAAATGTTGAGGACAAAGTTAGAATGGCTTCACTTCCTATTATTCATTCACAGGTAATGAAGGCAGAGCTATATTAAGTCATTTACTTCATAGATATGAATGTCAATTTAAGGGTGATGGCATATCATCAAATCAAATTTTATTAGTCCAGCAGTTTGTTCATTTGCTATTAATATTGCTTGACACATCCCCTTACAGACCTGCTCAGCTGCTGTGAACTCTTAAAATATTGATAATCTGAGCCCAGCTTTTGTCTTGATAATATAGTTATCTTGGAAAATTGCTGCTGGAAAGATCTTGGACTTATAGGCACTGAGATGATGGGAAAGCCCCTTGCTTTAGCCGTGCTAAAAATAAAATAATGAGGTTACCATGGTGAAGTAGTATTACACCGGTTTTGCTCACGGGGTAGAATCTGGGAGGCTGCTCTGTGTCTCAGACATGCACTGGGGTGAGGGGGCAGTGATGTTTGTCCTGATTTGGAGGGGAATAAAAAGGGTGCTCAGGAACTTGCTGTGGATTTTTACCTTCCCTGAGGAGTTTGTGCCTTTGTGAGTGGGATCTGTGAGAGAAGCTCTGACCTGTTCTGGGGAGAGAAGAGGAGCGAGGTTGGAAGTTTCCAGCTCGTGCTCTCCCAAATCTGCTTCTCTGCTGGTTACAGAGGAGACAGAGCCGATGGGTTCTCATATAGAAAATAAAAGAATAGAGGCAGCGTGGAAGGAGAAAAGATGGGATATGGGGAAATGGAAGCTGGCAGTCAGTGAAGGGAGTGGAAGATATACAGGGTTTTTTTAGGGGAAAAATCCCCAGCATTTTGTGCTAAGAGGGGGAGAGGGATCTTGTGGCTGGCACTGTTGAGCCAGGGACAGCTGCAGGATGAGGATGGGGAGGATGAGGAGCAGGGAGCCCTCGGAATGAAGGGCCAGAAATGCAGAACTGCTCCAGCTGTGGAGAGCCCAGCTGGATCCTGGAGCTGAGAGTGTCTGCAGAGGGCTTGGACACGGCAGATCCTGGTGCTCCTGTGGATCCTGGCGCTCTCAGGAGAGAAGAATGGAGCAAGGGAGGAACCTCATGGACTGCCCAGCCGTGAGCAGTGGCCTGACACCAGTGGAAGAGTTTATGCCCAGTGTAGTTCCACCCACTCTGCAGCCTGGAATGGAAGCCAGCATTTTTGGTGTCAGTTGGTGCCCGGGAAGCGTTGATTCAGAGTGCTCATCCCGCCCCAGTTCCTGTTCATGCAGATGAGGATCTGTAAATTCAAGCAGCACAAGTCTGCCTGTATTTGCATCTAAAACATCCATCTGTATCCCTGTGAATATCGGAGTGACGCAGAGGAAACTCAGCCGGGAAGCAACATTTAAACACATTCTACTTGCACAGTCAAGCATTCAAAGGTCAGATAAAGCCAGAATTGAGGGATTTTTTTTTTTTTTTTTCAGAATAAGTGGATTTTTTCCCCTTTTTTGTGTTTGTGAATTTCTGCCGTATCTTGCGAGGTTAAATGTAGTTTTTTGTGAAATTCTGTAATCCAGCTACCGTATTTCTTTAGGTCAGGTTTGTGACACGTAGGCTTAAAGATGCAAAATATTGCAGTCTTTGGGTTTTAAATAGACTCTGAAGTTTAGGAAAGTTTAGGCCTGAAATATTCCAAGCTTGGTGTTTTACAGTGTTTTCAAACACGTTCCATCTGTCTCTTTCTGAATTGTGGTGGTATGGAGATCCTTTTCTCTTGACGCTCTAAATAGTTTTGATTTTTCCTCCTGAAGAGCTTAAGAACAAATATCTGGTATTTGAGAGTCAGCTTAGTGTGAACATGGCCCCGAAGATTATGCCTTTTCTTTATTTGGACTGAATAATTCTTAAAAAGCTTTTTGAACGTCACAGGCAAAAATACCCACCTGATGATTTTCCTTGTTACAAGTTACATAAGAATTGGAAAGGCTCCACTGTGCCTGAGCCCAGGCTAATAAATCAGAGGGGTTTTGATCAAGAACACGCCTGAATTGATGTGTGCATTCAATAAAATTGCATTCAGGAAAAGGCATGAATTCTCTCGCTCAGTCTCTCTGTCAGCCAACCAGTCAATTCCTTCCAGATCTTTCTAGCTAGCTGCTAAATATTGCTTTATATGGAAAATATCCCTTGTTTTTTAAAAAAACCACCAAACCCGACTTTTTTTTTTGCTTTCTGTAAAAATTACACTTGGCCCGAGCCTGTGGATGCTGTTAAATGCTGGATATAATGAAGCAGATCTGCATATTTAAACTGAAGGTTGTGACAGGAGCAGAAGCTCGTGCTGCCTTCCCCAATTAATCAGAGAATTTCCAGCACAGTAGTGAGAGATTTTATTTTTCCTATGAGTGAAGAGCTGATTTTCAGGACTTGTGAGTCTGGAAACAACAGCACAGCAACATTTGAAAACTGATATTTGTCCCCGTTTCACTTTGATCTGTCGATTTTTCACAAGTCACCATTCTGCAACAGCAGAGGGTTGTTGTATAGCTTTTATTAGTCAATTGAGGCACATTAATAGGTTATTAATTTGTCTTGGCAGGCCAAAGTGTAATTCTTCTGAACAAACAGATCATTCCATCGACTTTCAGGATTTGTCCTTTGGATCCAGGTCCCACAGACACTCCTGCCTCAGATTCTTTATTGTGTATTGCCTATGTGCAACTGGAACTTTAGTACTGTGCTGTGTGCTTTTAATCTCTAAATGTGGTTTTAATGAGGACAAATGTTGAATACTCTGTCAGACCCTCAATCAGAGAGATTTTACCAGTGGGCTCTCACCCCTGTGGCAGCAGTGCTGAAGCCAGGAGTGGTCAAGGCATTCCCACCGAGCTGGTTTCCTTCTTTTTCACCCCAAAACCCAAAAGCAGCGCTGCGTTTTCCTACCAGAGGGGCCGGGTTTGCCTCCCCTCATCCGTCAGGAGAGTCACCCTGTGGCAGCCGTGTGTCTGTGCCAGGCAGAGCTGGCAGGGACCTGCCCTGCCCTGCCCTGCCCTGCCCTGCCCTGCCCTGCCCCGCCTGTGACCCCTCCTTTTCACAGCCTGGGTTCGCTGCTCCAGCCAGCTGCCCTGGATTTTCCCCTGGGAATTCTCACGGAGCAGCAACGAGCCCATCGTTCGGGCAGGGATTTTTTAGGAGAGATTACAAAACCAGCGTAGTTTTCAATAAGCAGCAAAAATCCCTTAAAACAGAGGAAAAAGGAGACGCGAATAAATAAATGTAAAAGATGGAGAGATTTATGAAAAATTGGGAATCACAGCCTTTTAAACTTAGCGATTCCTTCTGGGTTGGATCACACTTGACAGAGTTATTGCCCCTGCAGTTCTCCTGTGAGAGCTGCCCTGTCTGCATCATTCCTGCATAAAAGGCAACAATTTAGGATTTCCCTTCATTTATTTTATAGACATTTTTTCAATAATGGTAATATTTTCAATATCTCTTTCCAATGGCAGAGCGGAAAAGAGAGCTGTTCACATAACATGGCAACAATGTTTGTGCTTTTAATGGAAACCAAACCTGCCATTTGTTGACATTGATGGGAAGATTCATTTTAACGTCAGTGAACCTTATTGCCCACAATTTGTGGCATTTCTTTTGTAATGTTTTATCTGAGTTAATACCTAAATCTGATTTAGAGATATTTTTAAGATTTTGCTTTGTCTTTCTGTTTCAATTATTCTTTTTTTCTTAGTTATGCATTTCTAAAAATAAACATCTTCAAGCTGACTGGCTCTTCTTTTCCTGCCCTTTTTCCCTAACAATTTTCTGTTTCCTACCTCCTCTTTTTTCATGTTTCCTTGACTTTGATTTTAGATGCTCTGTTTGCAAAATCACAGTTTGCAGTCAGCATATCAGAGTTGCTTCCCTCTCCTCTGCTCTTTGAATATGGAGATAAAGTTTTCCCAGTCCACGTGGATTCAATATGATTTTTTTTTTTTAACTTAAAAATGGAAAGAGAGAATATGGAACCATAGGATATTTATGTTGGAAAAGACCTTTGAGACCATGGAGCCCAACCATACACCAGGAGAACGTCAGAGTTTTCAGGTGGTGTGGTTTATGGGATGTTTCCCCTCATTTCCCTCTACAAGGCCATTTTCTGAGCACAGGGGTTTATACAGCTTTTAAAGCCGTGTTCAGGCAGAGATGCTTCCCAGCTGACTCAGTCAGCACTTGGGCTGATGGATAACTCCTTTTCCTCTTGGATTGTCCTCTCAAATAACACTGAAAGATTAGTAAATGTCTTCAACCTTCATCGATTTTCCGTTAGAATGAGTTAACTCCTTGAGCCCTACTGGGCTGGAGAAATAAAAATTCTTCAACCCCCAACCGTAATTTTCTCATCATGGGTGTTAAGCCGTGGATTTAAAGTAAAACATACACATTTAAACACTTTTCCCTGAATCATTTTATTGCACTCCGAAGGAGAAGTTGGTTAGTTACAAAATGTGCACAAATAAAATAAGAACGTGCAGCAAGAGAGCTGCAAATTTCTGTGTTTCTTGCCTGACACTGATATTGTGTATCTTGGGAACAGTGGGTTAATTTTATTTACCTACATCTGAGCAGTGCTAAGGCCCCTTCCTTCTTCATAGTTAAGAATCTGAACCGCTTTAATATTTATTTGTAAACAGAAATGATATTGGGGGAAAATGCATAAAGAGCACTAATGAGGCCTGGGTGGCTTGAGGAAATAAATATTTCATTTGGTTTGGGTGAGTCAACACGAGCTCGTTCTGCACCCTTTCTAATTTCATCTTGGATATTTTCATGCTGAAAACAATTGGAGCCCTGACAATAAAGAAGAGGCTCGTGGTGCTGAATTCCTGCTTTGGAATGTTTCACATTTCGGTGCCTGGCTCCCAGAGAGGCAGAAAAGCAGAGAGCAACGGGCAAATCTCTCTTTTTTGTGTGTGTATTTATTAAGAGCTGTCATTCTGTGAGACAGCCTGGCCCTTTAATGATAGATTTCTATATTCTCTCGTCAACTGCCACACTGTTTGCACCAGTAAGTAAATGCCTTGTAAAGGTGCCCTGGGGAGCTATTACAGAGCAGCACAAATAATACAAATTTGATATTTTGCTCTGCTGTGATACGTTCTCCCTGGCACAAGGGCAGGTTTAATACATCTGACTGCACACTTCTCAAAGAGTGGCATGTTCAGCTGGGTTTTCCTAAATCTCTCTTAATACTACAAATGTTTGTTGTGGTCACTGATTCTAATTTTTTAAATTCATTTGCTTGAGAATAATTTAATATCTAGCGGCAGTTTTGTGACTTTTTCTGAGTTTGGGGGCAATGTCCACTAAAAGCAAATCTGGAACGTGTGGGGTTTGGAATTTTTGCTCTAAAATAGTTTAAAGAATTGTTCTTGAGCAAGCAGGAACAGAAATGTACAAGAGTTTAATATGTTAAATAATAAACAGAGAATTTGCAGTGACCAGTTCTCAGCCAATTGAACTGAACTATACTTATGTAAAACCATTCATGAGATCATCAAGAATAATGAACAGATGCAGAGAAAGTGTTTCCTGTTTGCAGACCGTTCTAGAATAGAAAAAAGGTTTAGGTATTAGTTACAGACTGCTGATTTGAGCTTTAAATATCCCCCAAACTACTTCATGCTTTTGAATTCCACCATAAAATATGACATTTTTATTACTTTTCTAGCTTTGTATGGGACGTAAGTATCAGTGAATATAAAGCTGTGCACTTGGTAAATGAGCTTTATCTATAACATAACTCAGGACTATCAGTTTACAGAGTAAGTAATTGGATCATGTTGAAAGAGGAGTTAATTAAACGAAACTGCAACATATCCCTTTGTATTTACAGACCCAGGACAAATACATTGGTCTGTTTCATCCCATTCTTGTGTCATCACAGTCCTTCTGCCCCAGCTGGATTGTGTTAATCGGGCTGGAAAGTGGTGACCCCCAGCACATCCAGTGCGAGGTGTCAGAACTCTTTTTCTCAGATGCTCTGGCAACTTGATGTGTATTTGATAATGGCTGTGTGCAGAAATTACATTTCAAAGCTCTGTCGTTAATGCCCAAGTCGGTTATTCCTGTGGTTTCTGGATCTCTGTAATTTTATGGATCTTGGATTTGCTTGCAGCACTGCAGGGTGAATAACTGAGAATCAGTGTTTTACTGATGTAGATGAAGATATTGAAGGTGAATTTTGTAGGTCTCTAGGAAATCATGTGCACGTCAGGTTTTTGTTGAATCTGGCAGTCCTTGAGGGACCTCTGAGGGACCTCACGTAGCTTTCAGTAGTAGATCCCTGTTCAACTCATTGTTGTGGCTGGAAATTCAAGGCATGTGTGGTTCAGAAACAGATTTGGAGGAAGGAAAAATCTTTCAGCGTCGTTAATCAGGTTCTTCTCTGATCTGAGAAAAAAAATAATCTGTTATTCTCACCCTATCAAGTTTCAGGGTGAAATGGAACAATTCTTTGTGCATGGGCAGAATTGTATTAGTTGGAGGTGTTGTAGCAAAACCATTTTTGTGTTGTTTGGGTTCAGAAAACTGGATAATCTGGGGTGAGAATTGGCAGTGGGTGCAGCAGAGTTAGTGTGGGTGTTTCCTGAGCCTGAAAAACACCTCCTGATCAGGGACAGCCAAACTCTATGACCTTGAAGAGTCCTGGAAGAGTTACAGGAAGAATTTGTTCCTAATCATAAGATAAACTTATATTTAGGTCTTTGCGACACCACGAGCAAAAGGTTTTCTGTAATGTCACTCTCTGTGCTGCTTTGTCCTTCTCTTGTCTCCATGAAGGTTTAGAATTACCATTAAAATATTTAAGAACTTTGAAAATAACCTCAGTAATACAAACTTCTCTCTTTAGCAGCATGTGCTGTATTATGTAAGTTAAATTATAATTTTCTTTGCACGTTTTCCATAACAGCTCCGAACAAGGAAGTAAGCTTGCATTTCCAAGAAATTTCTGTATTTGCGAGCCACAGAACTGTTTGATTGGTTTTCTCTCCTCTCTCTGAATCTGTGCTGTTGGCTTTTCTAACCAGGCCTCGATGACTGCCTCCAACAATACATCAAAAACTTTGAGAGAGAGAAGATCAACGGGGAGCAGCTGCTGCACATCACTCACCAGGAGCTGGAGGAGCTGGGAGTGACTCGCATCGGCCACCAGGAGCTGATCCTGGAAGCAGTTGACCTGCTCTGTGCGTTGGTAAGTGATCCCTTGCATCACTCCTCTTGATCAGCCGCGTTTATGGATTTACAAGCCAAACCAAAAATGATGTAGAGTTTCCTCTGCAGCCACACGCTCAAACAGCCACCGTGGCTTTGCTTCGGTAGAGGACAGACATGTCCTGGCTTCCCTCAGCTGCAGAGAAACTATATTTATCCATTTAATGATTATGTATGATGGTCTTTGATTGCTTTTCCTCCGACTTTCTTGGTCCTGCATTCAAATGCTGTTGACTATCACTCCTGGCATCCATATGGTTCTGTAATTACGTGCCATATGCCCTCGTATGTCACTGACATTTGCCACACTGCACTGAACCAAGCAGACCTGAGTGGTTTAACCATGCCAGCATTCAAAAGGATGGTACTACACAGCCAGGAGGTAATGCTAATTAGACTGGAAGATTGTTTAAAATGAGCTTTAAGATGAGACTGGAGTGGTAAAATTGACTTTAGCTAAACTACAGAGACGTGTGTCGACTTAAAGTTGGGTTTGGGTTTTTTTTAGCAACCTGCAAGCATTTGGAAGAACATTGTTTGTTCATGCTGTTAATTACTTGATTACTAATTCAGTTAACCTCTGAACAAAGTATTTGATATCAAAACATTCCTTTTTCTCTGCTATTTTATTCCTACCAGCTAATAAAATGTGATGTATTAACTGAGTTCTAAAAAAAATAACTTCTGTTCGTGTAGGTGAACAGGTGAAAGAATATTGAAAATACTAAAAAGTAAAGTAGTAAAATGACACAGGTAAATTACACATGACAGTCACAGTATTTCACTTCTTGATCAGGAGTTCTGCTTTTGCATAACTGGGTTATCCTGTGGAATTTTGATAAAGAAATTGTTTCCAAGAGGGAAACTGACACTTACATAGAAAACAAGTGAGGTGAAATGCACTTGATCTGGGGGAAAAAACCCATATTTAAGTACCTCTTATTATTCATCCTCCTCTTGCCTGTACCTCGAATGACAAACACGCTCAGTGTGGCTTGAGATCTGCCCCTCCAAATGAAACAACTTCTTTGTCGGAGCAGGGAAATGCTTTAGGGCCAGGTGCGTGCTGCAGAACCCAACAACCGGTGCCTTTTGGAAACATCTGAACCCAGACTCCGGAGTTTCTCCCTGGAAACTTCGTGTTCCACACAAAAGGAGCCCGCACAGCCGCCAGTGTCACGTTGTGTCACCCAGAGCAGAGCCCGCCGTGCCTGGACACTCCTCGGGAACAGCAGCCCCGAGGTTTCCTCTGGACAAACCTCTCCCTTCAGTCAAGTGTGTCCCTGAGCAGGACCCTGCTGACTCTTTTATTGTGATTTTTTTCTTTTTTTAAGCACAGAAGATGTACCTCTTGCTGCTGGTCAATAGTGCGGCTCTCGCTGTGCTGTCTCATGACCTTACTGTTCCTTTTGAAGCAGGGTGGGGATTTTCCAGCTCCTGGTATCATTTATTTTGCCTCCTGCCTTTCAGCCCTTACCCTTCCTTTATCACTCTGGCTCTAAAATGCCTTTTTCTTTTTTTTTCCTGCTTCTAAATTCTTCCCTCTCTGCCTGTTCCGTGTGCTTTCTGCTGAGCGAGTCTGCTGCCTGCAGCTCTGCTCCTGGGGGTGTTCTGCTTCTGACATTTCTCCTTGGCTCTCTGTACATCATCTTCTTCAATTCTTGCAGCATCACAGAAAAGTTTCACCAGATCCAGTATAATATCAATTTTAAATCTGTACTCATTTATTAGGGTTTGGATCCATGTAATCGAAAAGCATTATTAAGAATCTTGCTTTAATTATTTTAAATAATGGCAATAATTGAATGAGAGGAGAGCTGATGCTGCCTTTATTAGCTGAAATGCATTTCTAAAATATCACAATTGTATTCTTATTCTGTGCTAACTTTGAAAAATTAGTAGATTATTGCACTAACATCTGACTGCTGGCCAAGTGACCAGAAAAAATTGTAACTTGGAATTGCTCACTGATATGGATTTTTAAACCAGCTAGTCTAAAAAAACCTGAGGAAATATCTTATTTTAAAAGGGGCTATAGGAGTGTCTGTATTTTGTTTATGCCACTAAAGAGGAGTTAACACATAGGAAATTATTGAAATCAGAATGTCTTGAGGAACACATAATTTTGCCCCTGATACTCTGGATTACATTATAAGCAAATTTAATACAATTTATGGGCAGGTAAAACAGAGCCCCAGGCAGTCAGGAGCCAATACTTTAATGCACTCTGTGTGTGCTGGAAGTATGGACAGGGTGCAGAGCACAAGCTATATTTGTATATTCATAAATATAAACATTTCCAACATTTTTTTATGGAAAAAAAAGGAGGGAAAGCACCAATTCCAACGGTCTGGTCTTAAAATCCCACCTGTGGAGGGGAGGTGCCACCAGCAGTTTGCTCTGTCCCTCTGTCCCTCCCTCTGTTCATCCTGGTGAGTTCCCAGTCCCGAGCAGCCACGATGGATGTGGATCTGGGAGAGCTCTGCTCCTGTCAACATCCACATCCACATCCTCATCCTCATCCACATCCTCATCCTCATCCACATCCACATCCTCATCCACATCCACATCCACATCCACATCCACATCCACATCCTCATCCTCATCCTCATCCACATCCACATCCACAGCCCTGCTTTCGCTCTGCCTGCCAGCCCTGTCTGGGCTGTCAATGAGCATGGATCTTTTCCCATGCATGGATTTGTGGGTGGATTTCTGGTTGGCACTTGGCAGTGCCCGAGTTCCGTGGCCCATTTCTCCCAGGCAGCATCAGCAAGATCTGCGCTCCATCCCAGCGGGGTGGGTTGGGTAATGCTGGGAGCAGGAGCAGCTCCAGGGGCTGGAGAAATCTCCCAGGAAAGCTCAGGCTCAGGAGGGATCAGGAATTCACACTGGGCAGGGCTTTACCTGCAGAACAGCTCTGCTGCTCCAGGAAACCTGGGGAAATTGAACTGTCTGAGCTCAAGCCCTTGGGACACCCTGGAATGTGCCTTTCCTGAGGGCCTGGCCGTTGGACCACTGGGATTTGTGGGATGGGGAGTGGGGTTTTAGTGGGGTTCTGGTGGGGTTACACCAAGAGTGCTGCCTCAGCTGCTGTTCCAGGGGTGCAAACACTGGAGAATCCTCCCAGAATCAAATGCTGACCTGTAAAGAAGGTTCTAAGGGCAAGAAGAAACTAAAACTAAAGGAGGAAACTCCTGCTTTTTATACCCATTTCCAAACCACCTATTAGCCAGATTCCAAATGCAAATTATTAAAGGCAGGGAGGGTTTGCTATGTTATGCATCAGCCCTCAACGCGATTTTTACATCCACTTGCCTTTTGAAAGCAAGCTGAATTCAGACAGGAAATTAGTATGAGAATCCTGGCCAGGAAAGATTCCACACTGGAAGAAGATGACTTGCAGTGGGAAAGAAAAAAATAAAAGCAATGTGAAACAGGAATAATAAGAGTATTCAATACACCCATGCACTATGGTGATATAGAAGAGTATGTATTTTACCTGAGAGTTAAATAATTTCAAATGTTAAAATAATCTCTATAAAAGAGATAAGAAAATAAAATATAATAAAATACCCTAATGAAAGGGTAAAGTCAGAGTGCAAAAGGTGAGAGGAACTTTCTCTGTAGGAAGGAAAGTGCAGGCACTGTCTTGGGCTTGCTGAGGGGTGAATCATGTGCTATGAAATGCAAAGTCACAGGTGAGCTTTACTTTCAGCTTCAGTTCTTTGACCATTCTGAAAAGACATTTTTGAGTTGTGCTTTAATTATGAAGAAAATTGGGAATGATGGCTGTGGGGAAAAATCCAGTCTGGAACATCGAAGACCTTTCTTGCTAGGGTGGTCAGAAACTGCTCTGCAATTATTTATTTGAAGTGACCTAAATAACATTTAGGGACTAAAAATTGTGGGCCACTTGGATTTGGACTGTAACTTTAATAAAGTTGAAATATTAATTGGGATATCTATTGGAGGACTTGTTGCAGAGAGGCTGAATCTGAAGAAGTAGAAGGGCCTGGGGAAAAGAACTTTTCAGTAGAGAGTAAAGTATACTGGAAGCAAGAAAAAGGAATATTTCTGAGGTCAATGTGGGTTGCTGTTCAAATCTGCAAGTAAATTTAATTTAATTAGGACAGAATTGGAGTCAGTATATTGTTAAAGCCTGCACGAATTAAAATATAAACAGCCTAGTGGGAAGAAAGACTGATAATGAAAGGATGAAAAATGAACGGGAAATGAAAAGAATGCTCCAATAGAGATTGTATCTCAAGTAATTAAAAGTACTGTTAATTCACAGGCATTCAACTCGTGCAGTAAGGCCTTGTGCTGTGGAGACATTTCAAGGAGAAATAAAGATCAGAAACTTTGGCTGCAGTTTCTGCAAAGCCACAATCCAGGCAAGGTGGGTTTTCCACCAGAAGGCACAAAAACGTCACCCATGGTCAACAGGATTACAACAACTGCAGGAATTTAATTTATTTTTGTATTTAGTTTTTTGGGTTTTTTTTTTTAAATAAGGTATGGGACACAGCTACCAAACAAATTCCTTTTTTCCCCCCTATTATTTTTCTAACATATTTTTTTATTAGGCTTCTCCCTAACAAAATTACAACAGCAATAGGAATTTGCTGGTCAGGTGGAAAGCAGTTTGCAGTGATTTATTTTGAAGCACACCATGGTGAAGGTGAAATCTTTCATAGCTGCCTCTGTATCTATTGATAGTTGTTTCTTCTGAATTAAAATTATTCAAGTTTTTCCTAAATTAATACTATTTTAATGGCCACACCTACAATGACATCTCTTGAGATCCTTTTCATTTTTCATTCTGCTAATACACTTTTTGATCTGTCAATTCTGTGAGTATATTAGGAAGTATTTTTTTCTTACTTTACCTGATTTGTAATAAAATTTCACTTTTAACATGTCATTCGATGTGTCAAATACTTATTTTCCACCCATATTTCAGGGGTTATTCAAAGGTAATTGTTCTAGACTAAAATCTTCTTTTTATATATATATTGATGCTTGAGTAGATGGAAATAAATTTGATTTCTTTGGAATGGAATGCCATCCCTCTTGGTGGGAGATGAAGAGATATTCCATCTCCTCAGTGGAAGGAGGAACCTGGCACATAGATAATTTTTGTCTCCACAAACATGTATGCATCCAGAGAGCTTTATTAATTTCAACTGGAAAAGAAGTTCAGCTTTTGGCAGACCAGTGCTATTTATTATGCTGTGCCAAAACATTGAATTAATACTATTGAACTGAGTTGATTAATTATTGCACATATTAGAACATGTGTATCATCTTTTGATTAGTCTAATTAGCAGCTTCATTCTTTCTTAGCCTTTCAAATCATGCAACTTGGAAAAATAACTGATTTTAAGGATTGTCTGTAGGTTTGTGGTTTTTTTTTCTAAAGTCTGTTGACAGTTTTGGCGTTTTCAGATTTCCTTTAGGATGAGGACGTTGAAGGAAGACAATTAAGTTTGTACAAATTGTTCAGAGCAGCCTAAAGTCCTTCTGTTCACAGGGATTTTACAGGTGTGCAGGTGATTGTTTTGTCTTACTGGGGAGAGGCAGGAATTTCATGGTTTTGCTGAGGTGTGCTGGAAAAGTTTGGATGTAATTACACATTATTTGTGTCGAGTAACCACCAAAATGAAATCCTTCCTTTCTGAAATCACCAGGCTGAAGGCAGCTCTGGGGGTGGATCTGAGCAGAGAACAAACTAAAGGGGGATTTTTCTTGATGTCTGCTCAGTGTTCTCTTCAAGGACCCCTGGCTCCACGTTGTTGCACAGTGACACACGGGTTCCTCAGCACAGCAGGAATATTTTGAGATGCTGCAGCAGCACCAGCAGTGGTGGTGTGTAAGTGTAGCAAGCAAAATTTTCAGAGGTACCCAAGCACAGGAGTTTTTCAAAGGGAATTTAGGACGAAAGTGACTTTGGGATTTGTGTTTGTGTGTTGAATTCATTAGAAACTGAGGCTTGGACTCTAGAGAACTTTATCCTCTCTGAATGTATCACTCTTGTAGAGCAGCCACGGCCACACAACCTCTGATGAAGGCACAGAACCCTCTGGTTACGGGATGTGTGTACATCCTGCAGCCAGACACAGACTGGAAATGGTCCTGTTCAGGTATTCCAATGAGAATTCCATCCCTTGCCATAATATGAGGTGTATAGAGTAGGAACATGAGAAAGGAAGTTGGCTGCATTTTACTCAAATTTCAGCTTCCTGCACACAGTCCGGACGGGAATGCAGGGCAGCTGAAACCCAGGAGACCACATCTCACTCTTGCCCACAAATGATGATACTGGGTTATCAAGCTTCAGGCAAATTACTTCAGGCTATTTCTGTATCCTTCCTACTTATGGTTTTGTTTATGTTAAAAAAAAATCAGGAAAAACACAAATTCGCTGTGTTGACTCCTGCTAATTCCTTGAATTTATGCACATCATTTGCCTCTGGAGCAAGACACTGTTAACAGGCAAATGAGAGGAAAGACACTTCTGTTTTTCCTGTGTTTTGACATAGTTGAGAGATTTCCTCTTGTCACACAATAATTCTATTTCACAAAATAGGGAGAAACATGTTCTATTCAAAGTGTTAAACCTGTTCCAAAGCTTGTAATTTTCTTCTGAAAATGCATCTGTTTAAGTACCAGTGAGAATGGGGATCCTAATCCATGGCAGGCTTGGCTGGTGAATAGGCTCCTACAGGAGCTCCTGCATGCTTCTGAGAAATAAATGTACTTATTTCCATTTAGAAATTTATGAAAGAATCCGTTTATAATAATCCATTACTGTATTTCATGTTGGTTCTGTGTCTGGGTAAGCTCAGCGGTATTCTGACACTGAATTTTCATTACTTTTCATAGCCTGAGTTCCTGTCACTCGCTGGTAGAGAGCAGCACCCCACAATAATTGCAATTAAATTGTATTGCTGCTTATTAGGCCAATGCAGTAGCAGAAATTTATGCAAATGAATAGGTAGGTAATGACCTGGGGTTAAACACCACGTGTGTCCCACACTGTGGGGCAGGGCAGGAGGGCTGAAATTCACTTCAGCTGGTGTTGGGATAATATAACAATATTGTATTAAAATTTGTGTATGTTCTTCTACCCCTGGGTTAGGGGACAGTAATGGAACACTCATTTGTGACATCATTTTGATTTCTCTTGAGGTTTGGAGCTGGAAGTCAGGGATTGTGTTTGTAATTTCAGCCCTTCTGGGTGTCTGGTTTCTCCAAGGCTGATGGTAGTGATCCCAGTCGCTGCTGGGGATAAAGGAATGGACATTTTCCCTGCTCAGGGATAAAAGAAAACCCTTTATAGCAACACCCTGTTCCATTTCACGGTGTTTCTGTTGACACCAGCTGCCCCAGCATGGCGTGGTGCAGTGTTAAGGGACTGTTTATTGCTCCTTTTGCTTGGATTTCTCTGGCTTTCACAGGCATCCTTTCCTGCACAGTAATCCACTCTGCCAATACCTGTGGAGAGCAGAAAGCAGGAATGCCAACTTTAATGTTTTAACCTTAATTTTAACCTAAATTGCTCTGTGTAAGCTCTGCTGTGCCCCCGACCTCAGACAAGCCAAGATTTGGATACTTGATTTGTCTGCAGCAACATGGAAATCCCCCGTGGTCTCCTAAGGATGCTCACCCAGCCTCTGTGGAACAATTAGAATTGACATATCCAATTAATTTATATGAATTATTGCTTTTCTAGTATCTCAATGTGAAGTGTATGGAGCAGCCTTGCAGTGACACATGAACAAATTGTGCAGCAGAGCATTCACATTTTCTTTTCCATCGTTTTCTTTCTACACTACAGGAATTAGAAAGAAGGATGCTTGTAATATTTGTATCCTATGTCATCTCTTACTCATGATAAAACGTGTTGCTGGATTTCTACATTTCTTCTATCAAATATATGCAAACCTTACCAAAAATTTCCCAAGTAAAGCACAAAAATGAAGATGTTGCAAAGTTTGCTTTGGTTTCATAAAAATGCCTCTAAAACACCAACCATTTGTGCAGGAGTTAAGCAGAATAATTTTAAATTCTAAATTCTGGAGTGCCCAGTGGTAACCCTTTCACTCTGATCTTTTATTGCAAACACAGAAATAAGACTTCAAGAGGGCCATATGAAAGGAAAATATTGATTTTCTAAAATCTTGGCTTGGAGCACCAAGAGCTTTGTGCTTTATGTCAGAAACTAGCAGAGGTTTGGGTCCATTGCATCATAACCACACTTAATTGTACACTACTGCATTAAACATCTGAATTCATAACTTAAACCCATTAGCCAGCTGAGGCTGAGAACCTTGACTTGGCAGCTTTATGAAAGGTCTTTACCAAAGCTGTGTGCACTCCCATTCTCATTTGGGTGGGAGAACCATCCCAGTGGGAGTCATTCTCCAGGCAGGTGAGGTTTGCTGTGGCTGTGCTGCCCGGTTCATCCCCACAGCACCTCTGAGTTTTGAGAGTTTTGCCTAATCCCATCCAAACTCAACGGAACTGTGAGTCCACGAGGATTCCTGCCGGTGCTGAGACGGTCCCAGAGTGACCCTGTGGGATAAAATGCTGCTCATCCTCGGGGAGAGGCACCAGCCCCTGGCCAGTGACAGCCAGAGGGGCTCTCCCTGGCCCCGGAGCCTGCGCAGGTGTCCTGGGAGCCACGGGGACAGAGGGATGAGGGAATGAAGGGGATGCAGGCCATGGAAATCCCATCCTTTTCGGTGCCACTGCTCCCTGAACAGCCTGGCACTCCTTCCAGAGGGATGCTGAAGCAGCGGGGATGGAGATCAGTGCCCGAATCCTTGGAGCTGGAGTGCTCCGGGCGCTGAGGGACAGCCCATCGACTGCAGCCAGCTAATGGAGTATTGATTCAGTCCTAGGTAATTACGTTAAATAGGAGGGGGAATATTAGATTATAGAGGAGAGAGGATTCTATTTTTAGAACAAAAAGGAAGAATAATACACACTAGTGCAGGAAGAGATAAACTTCTCCCCTTTAAATTGAAAAAGTATTATTACACTAATATAAAATTTAAATTTCTCTAAGATATCCCGAAAACTCAGTGATACACAGATATTTTCTTGGTTTATTTGGGTGTTGAAAGTCTTAACCATCAAAGAAATTGTTGTTTCTAACGATCCACATGAAATACACTGGTAATTCTTAGTCTCTTAATGAAAAACAATTGCACGATTTCTTAAATGGTATTTCAAATTTTTAGGTATAAACAATATTATGAACACTTAAAATTAGCTTTCAGTTTTTTTTTCTAAGACTTTCTCTTTTTCCCCACTAGAAAGGACTATGTTGCCTTTATTCCTTGTGTGTTTCATTTGCAAAATCTTCTTTCCCTTGCAGAAAGCAACAGTTCCCTTTTTTCTTTGGGATCCTGATTTGAAATCTGCCCCATGCAATGCATGGTAGCCAAGGAAATGCAGGGAGTAGCTCCATGTAAGTTCAAAAAAAGGACATTTTCCCTACCAAAAAATCGCTTTTCTAATTTGCAAGGAGCGATTTCTTTCATAAATTCCCAGTAAGATATTTTTCATACCACTGTGTGACATTATCACTGTCTATGAGCTGCCTGAATTCCTGAGTAATTATCTGTGATCAGTTATTGTCAGGGATAAATTCATCTGCATGCAAATATCCGAGCATGCACATGCATATTCATGTCACTGTTGTTGACTGAGTTGCTCGAGCAGCCTTCAGCAAATTCATGATCCAAATAGATAAATGAACTTTTTTCATACTCTCATTAATGCCCATTCAAACGAATCTTGTTACTAATTTAATTTCTATATGCTGCTCTGAATTGTTATGAATATGTGGAACATTTCTCCAGAATTGGGTGCTTTTTACATGGAACTATCACTTCTGCAGGGATCTAAGTTAAATATCTGACCCAAGTGAAATGGTCAGTGTTGATGTAATATTTCCATTTATTCTCTGAACTTTGAATAATTCACCATTGATTCAAATTCTAATTTTGTGTTATGTACTGAATCTCTTTTTCTCTGTAATCTTGCATTTCTGCTTTATAATTCATTTTAAGAGATACTTAAAAAAATGAGGAAATGAGGCTTTCTAGGATTTGATGGTTGGTTCTTACACAAAACTATGGAATAAATGGTAAAGTTCAATTGATCACAGGGTTTTAGTGATAAATAATAAAGGTTTGTGGTTATTGAACAGTGCACTACATGTACAGCTCCCTTAGATACTGCAGAGAAAGGCGAATAAAGAGCACTAAAAGGCACAGCAAAGGCTTGAGATGCTTTATCCTGGCCAGAGGAGTTCCCTGGGTTGGTAACTGGGAATGTAAAGAATTTGGGTGTGATTTAGGTATTTCTGAGCCAGAACACATCAACAGTAGCACGGAGCACGCTGGGGAGCAGCAACAGCAGGTTGTTAATGACCTGTGCAGGCAGGAATTTTTAAAAGTGAGCAGATCATGGTCCGATACGGCTTTGGAGGAAATATCTCCTGTCATCCTTTGCTCTTGTTTGTTTATCACAGCATCCCCAGTCAGCAGATTGCTCAGAGCTTGTTTTCCTCCACATATGGAAGAGGTCAAGCCACCCTGGCTGTCTGGCTTGCATATGTTGTGTAATTGAAGCCATATGCAGATCAGTCCGCCCTTAATACCGAAATAAAATATTGGAAACAATTATCCTTGGGATGTGGAAAGAAGCCACAAAACACCCAAACTCCCTCCCTCCATCCTCCTGGGCCTCGCTTTTGTGCCCATCAGGAAGGAAACGCTGCCACAGCTTGATTTCCCTACTGGTATTTTCCTGGGAGTTGACATTGAAGCTGTTAAATGTGCCCAGATGTCAGCTTGGCACCGGCCAAACGCTGAGTGGATGGTGCAATGCACCCACCACTTTGTCAGCAGGGTTCTGAGAAGGTTATTGTGGTCATGAGAAGGTTTTCATGGTCATGAGAAGGTTCTTATGGTCATGAGAAGGTTTTGTTATTTCGTGCTGCTGGGATATTAAGGTTTTGCTCGAAAGAGAAAATGAGAAGGCATTAAATGCGTTTAGAAACAAAGAAATTTTTTTAAAATGCAAATTCACTCCCAGGGAGTTTTGATCTAAACTCTTGGTGAAGAAAGAGCTGAGCAGAAAATGTGAATTAGAAGCAGAGGGGGAGGGCAGTCAGGAAGAGCTCCAAGGGGTGCTGCCAAGGTGCACAGATAGAGCAGGAATAGTTCTCCCAGAGAAATTAAAGCACAGGTTTGGATCAATCTCTCCTGTTTCTGAACCTGATGGTTCCTTACCTCTGCAGAAATAACTGTTGGTGGTTCAGATATGTAAATAATCATTCTCCACTTTGCAGCTGAAATGAGGCATGAGCTCCCCTCTCTTCTCTTAAAATTTTCCTTTCTTAAAGCTTTGGTGAGAATGGGCACTAAATAGCCAAATAGCTGGGTTAATGTTTAGGTATTTAGACTATTTACAAACAGAATAAAATTAAAAGGACATGCTGAATGAGTAATCTAAAACTACGAAAAATATAAGGAGGTTTAGGATGTTAAAAGAATTAAAATTTCTTCAAAGGGGAGGGAAAAAAGGAAAAAACCGAAAGATACACGGGAAAAAATGTAATTAAGGCACTCCTTGAGCATGGTCAGCAGACTCAGAGTGGCATGAACTTTAAAATATATGCTCTTTCTTTATACTTCACACCATTATGGCAGTCAGGAGTCTACATAACTGAATAGCAGATCCCACATTTTTACAGACCTTACCCAAAAATGATGTTGGAGATGTGTCCTGATGTGCTGGATCTCACTGTGTAACCATGTAGGACAGTGAGAGAGAACTTTAAAGTGCATGTTCAGAGTATGCACACCCGTCACACAAATCCCTCTGTCAGGCTGCTCAGTGGATTTGATTGGTTTAATGCTGTAGGACACTTTAAAGTCCATTCTGTGTGTTATGAATTCGCTTTCCTCACACCCTTTTGTGGTTTAGGCACTTGTCCCACAGCACTGGATCCCCTCTCTCTGTCTCCATAGATCCCTGTGCAGCCTCCATAACCAAACCAGGGAGATGTTCCAGTTTATTCAAGCTCACCCAATTAAGAGGAGTGTTTGTTTATTACTCCATTGAAATCACGGTGCTTCATTAGGATTAAGCAGACCAAGGAGGCTTTGTGCACTTTGCTCAGAGATCTGTGGCAAGAGCTGCTGTGTAAAAGCTCCTTATAAAATGTTTAGGCAGGAGATCAGGGATCCTGTTAATTCCTGCTCCTCTTAATCAGCCCAGGGCAGAAGCTGGTGCACTGTGCAGCTTTAGGCTGGCCTAGAGTGGGGCAAGCCTTGCATAAGCTGAGATCCTTGAGCAATAAATCTGCATCTCCATCTCTGACCTCACCTGCAGCTTTGCTCTCACCAGGTGCCCAATCATCTGACTCTGAAGCCTTAAACATAAAGTTAACAATTTATTGAAACACCTTATTCTGAAAAAAATACCTGTTACAATGGTTGGCCTCACAATCTTTTTGAGTCCAGTTTCTAAAGGAAAGACTATCACGTTCTAATTCTTATCGGAAATAAAAATCACTTTTTTTTAGTAAAATACTTTCCAGGGCACCTTAATTATGCTTGATCTCATTCATTTATATATATATATATATCTCAGTTGGAATGCAAATGCTAAAGCTTCTTCTGAAGATAAAAAACTATAATGCAGATCTTAATTTTTAAAATAGGTTAAAATATTTAATCTTACTTCTAGATCTACTTAATTTATCTATTTACAAGATAATAGGAAGGTGTATGGAGTGCTTAGAAGAACCATGACAAGTTCCAAATTATAGACTCAGGAGACAAAGGATTGTGACACAATTTGCTCCAGCAAGGTGGGATAATTATAATGGAAGGGAGAACAAGGGGGAGGAAAGCTGCACATAAAAAAGCATCGAGCTGTTTCAAATAATAGACTCTAATTTGTATTATGATGTTGCATATTTGCATAGTATTACCATAGTTATTAATGAACTTCGTACTCTTATTTTGATGAAATATCAGGTTCTGTGCACATAAACTGTGCTGTTATACCGCAGTTTAACTGAAATTATAGGCAAATGTTGTTAAAGAGAGGCAGAAGGATAGGGTTTATTACATATTTATTATATATTTATTATACGTTATTATGCCAATTTATTGATTTAGAAGGAGAAAAGCTTTTAAAGAAAAGCTGAACCAAATGTGGGCCGTATTTTACTGGAGCTGCATTCCCCAGCCATGAAAATGGAAAGTATTTTCCTAATATATTTATAGTTTTCAAAACAACAGTCCTAGGATTCTATATATATATAAAATACCTAAATTATTGAATATGTTAGTGTATAAAATGTGTGAACTACATCTAACACAGTCTCCCTAATAAAACTTATAGTTTCTTTGATTTATTTTAACATTTTATCAAGTGGTGTCATAACTTGCATCTGATTATAATAATTATCCCTTTTTTACCATTCAGGAAATTTTAAGTTTTAGGTTCCAGTCTCTAGACCTGCACTTGTGCACTGATTTGTAGGATCACTAATGAAAAATTTATTTGGCCTTTTTCAAATTGCTACTCAGATCAAGGATGACCAGCCTGTAAATTCTTTTTCAAGAGGAAAAGCAGACACACCTGGTGGAAATGCACTGCCTCACCCACTTTGACTTTATGCTGTTTCCATATCTTCAGTTTGAAGGTGTATCATAAAAAAATCACCACAAAATTTCAGTGAAATCAAAGAAATGCTTACAGAGACATATTTGTAATATAATACAGAGAGTATTTCAGAATCAGATTTCCACTGTTTTAAAGGCTCTTAACCTTTAAAAGCATCCCTCCAGAAAGGAAATTTTTTAATTAAAAGTGTGTTTTGACACTTTATACGCTAGGTATGTGTCAGAAGTCTTTATGCTAAAATCAGAGTGTATGATTAATTGGGATTTTTGCTTTTATTATCAAACAGGCTGTGTTTGCCTGGTTTTATTAAGAGCTAACTGGCTCCATGCTATCCCAAAAGCCGTGATTGTCATGGCAAAGCTGGAGCAGCAGCCGGAGCCCTGACGCAGCGGGGAGGTGCAGGATCCCAGCTGGCACTCGGTGTTTTCCCAGGGGAGAATCCCAAACCCCAGAGCTCCTCTGGGGATTTTTCCCCAGTGGTGCCGGAGGTGTGAGTGAGCCCCAGGTGGGACAGGGGTGTCTGTGGCACCTCCAGGCCCTGGGGACCAGGAGCAGCCTGGAAGGGACCAGGGAGGAGAGCAGAGCATCCCCATGGAGCTGCTGAGGTGCTGCAGGTCCACAGTAGATCAGTTTAGGGGTGGTCTGAGAATGGGTTGAAAACCAGGCTGGACTGGAGAAGAAGTGCCTGGAGATGGAGCTTTTAAATTCCCAATAATTTAGAGGATTCTTAAAGCTTTTGCATGAAACATAGAAACGTGAGTGCGGCACAATATTCAGGTTTTGGTGTTTTAAGTGTGGTGAATTCCATGTAAGGTGCTTGAATTTCAGGCAATGTTGTTTCCTTTCACCTCCTCAGTCAGATCTCCTGCTCTGCCCTTTTATTTCTCTTTTATATTCAGTGAAAATTGTAACAGTCTCAAAGTATCACCTACAGAAAAAGCTGTGTATGCATCCATGTGTTTATATATTTATACATATATTTATATATATGTATTACACTGACTACTCACACAAATGACAACATGAAGAAAAATTACTGTAATTAAAAAGAAATCTGTTTTTAAGGTAAGTTAAAGTCATTACTTATGCAATATAAACTGTTTAGCTAAAATTACATCCTGTGCCTATTAAATTTCCATGTGCATACATTACTTCTATCTCCGTATGTCACATTACAGCAAAACAATTTCATTATAGCTCTACCTGTAAGAAAAAATGCTGGGGGGTTTTCCACAGAAGAAATAAACTCTTTATAAATTGTAGGTATTTCTTGCTTGACTTTTGATCTTTGGGTGCCGGTGTTTACAAAAAACCTGATTAGCACTTGGCTATTTTTTCCCTATTATATTCGTTATTTTTTATCTTGATGTTGGCTACAATAATTTGGCCTATTTTATCTTAGTAGCTTAAATTCTCCCAGATTGCTTTATTAACATAAAATCCTCCTTTGTGATGTTATTGCTTACCTGCAGTAAGATATGAGAACACCTGAAGCCACACCTGATTTTTTTTTCATTTCACTACTTTGAATATGTAAAAAGCTCAGATCTTATATTGTCAGATGGATACAGAATTTGCTCAGTTATTTAAAAATGGAACTTCAAACAAGAATGTACAAAACAGGCAGAGTTTTTAGCTGGAATTGTGACACAGACAGGGCAGGAAGGCTCATGGTGAATGTGTGTTTAGCTATTTCTGCATTTTGGGTTTGTGGCATAGAAAAGAGGCAACATATGTTTGGAGATTTCCTATATTCCAGTTTCCAAAATTCCAAAATTTTAACTGTAGGGAGTATTCAACAACTTCTCTCTTACACTGCATGTTCTCTGGACTAGGAAAAACAAGAGTCTGCTTCAGGTTGCTCAGAAAAAAAAGGCATTTTCTCCTGTCACCTGAATTCTACCGTTTCTGACAACAGCCACCTGTTTTCTGTACTTCAGAAAACCCCATCAGGTGTGAAAGCCCTGGGGGGGATCTGTCCTGCGTGTTCCCTCACCACCTCCAGCAACCCCAGCCACCAGCACGGCAGCTCAGAGCCAGCAGGAGAGGGGAACCAGGACAGCCCTCACAGAGAGCCTGGAAATGGGAGAGTTCGAGGGGAAATAGCTGAATTTAGGGGCTGTGCTCTGCAGGCAGCCAGCAGAGTTATCCTTCCACCCGAATCAGCTGCACGCCGCACTGAGAAGTGGCACTGCAAGCACAGCTTCATCTTGGCATTTTGCTAATGATATCCTTCCATAATGAGCTCGCCTGCCTCTGAGCTCACATTTGTGTTTAGTTTCTGCCTCCTGAAATCCTTCTTCCCAGCTCCTGTCATGGAATGGGGCTCCAAGAATTGCTGAGCTCCAGCCTAGAACATGGGATCAGTCACTGAATAAATCAGATAATCTGGGTCGCTCTTTTGAGTGTGTGCAGGTAATAATGCTGTCAGTGGAGATACAGAAGTTCTCACTGCTTGATCTGTGCTTTTATACGAAATAATCTAAATATTTAAAAGATTTTCCAGTCATGTCTTTCTGTGTTCAAGGCGTGCTGTTACTTTGGCCTTTTCTGCAATGCTTCTGTCCAGGTCCCTTTTTCTGAAATGGAGTGTTGGTGACTTTAGGCAAATTTCTGTTCTCATTAGGCAGTTTCCCGATCCAGATTTCAGGATAATTTGACAAATTGTGTGTCTGTGTAGTTCTGGACAGGCAACATCTGGGGTCGTTTTGGCAGTCAGGATTCATTCCCTAAACTTTTATATTCATTTCCACTAATTGAGTCATTTGATGATGGAACAACCTGAAGCACCGTGAAACAAAACCAGGGAATGGAGCAACCCTTGTTTATTTTTCCCTTCTCTTGGGATGAAAGATAATCCTGCCTGTGCTAATGGCACCCTCTTGTCCCTTTTAGAGGTTTTCTCTTTAATTTCTCTGTCTTTCTTTTTAAACCAGAAATTATACCTAGGATTTCCAGTGCAAGAAAGAAATCACCTGAATCTCCTGCCAGCAGACAGAATTTTCCAGGCTCAGGAGCATCATTTCCGTGGCGTGGCTCACAAGAACAGCACATATTTAACACGGGGGGAGCAGAATGTGTGGCTGTGAAAGCTGAAGTCTGGCCTGGCAGCTGTGATAATGATTTATTCTGGCAGCTCTGAGACTCTCTCAGTTACACCATGTAGAGGAGATGCCTACAGGAATTAGAGGAGATCTGGGTACTGGCAGTGCCAGCTATACACCACAAGGCTCCTCACCTGCTTAATCATTGCCATGAACTACAATGCTTTGTTTTCAAACGTATCCACTGAATTATAATCCATGAAGTTCAGATTTGGGGGGTACCCACTTCCTGGCTCTTTTCTCTTCTGGAGCAACCTCCTCTGTTCCCCATCACTTCGGTTGCTGACTCTGGAAGCCCAAAAGAGGCCACAGCTTCCTTCAATCCTCTCCTAATATCCTGCCACAGTGGGGTTTGGTGGCATCAGGGCATCAGGATGAGGGGATACTTCCAAGGTTTATTTGTAACCACCTTTTTCCCATTTGGTAGTTGATTACAGTTGTTTGATTTAAAAATTAAAATCTTGAATTTAGACACACTTAAATCCAGAACAGCCCAATGTCTCTGACTTCTATAAAGGTATTGATTTATTGTCACTTTCATGATGTTTTTATCTTTTCCCCTTTATTGTGCCTGCCTCAGTCTCAGGTAAACCACTAACTCGCATCAGCACTCCTACTGTGCTGCAAATTTTCCTTACATCTTCTGATTATCTTTATGGATATATTTTATCTACGCTTTGCTGTGTTTTAAATTTTATCTTGACACTAACTGAGGTTGTCATTGGCATGTAAGCAATAAACTTCAAGACAAGGCAAAGAACTTGTTCACTAGGTGGATTTCCTCACACACATTTCCTGCTCAGTCCTCGGTGCTTTCCAGTGACTGGAGAAGATCTCTCCGGCTGATTACACTTGCTGGGATCTAAAATACCCTCTGGTATTTATAGATTCAGTGGTCAAACTGTGTCCTTCCCTGCTTAACTCCTCTTAAAAGCAAAGTGACAAGTTTCCAGAGCTTTTATGCAATAACAAATTATTGGGAGAGTTTTTTTCTGCTTGTTTCCACGGGAATAAACAACCGGGAGGATCTAGTTTATCATCCTTGTAATGTGTTGCTGAGTGTGCAGAATGAAACTCGTTCTGAGGGGAAACCAGGCCCTGCCCAGCTGGTTGATAGCTGCAAAAGGCATCCCAGCGCATCCACTTAGTCATCATCTTGGCATGAGTGGAAGTCGAGAGAAAAATAGAGCAGGGGAGGGAATTCCTTCAGAGCTTTAATAAAAGCGAGATTAGATGTGATGTTAAACAGATGACACAGTAATATCAAATACAGCTTGCTCTTTAAACTTTTCCGAAAGAGAATGACTTTCTTTGGTGACACTCTTGCTAACTGTGCAGTATTTGTTCTGGGAAAAAAGTTGAAGAGAGTTTTTCCTCATCTGTAGCAATTAGTCTTGAAGTGGATTGTCCAGCCCCCAGTGACTGACCACGATGCTTTAGCTGTGATACAGGCCTAACAATGAAATTAATTCTCTCCCCGGTATTTAAATCTAATTCTTTGCAGTCAGCTAAGATAGCAAAGTGTTTCATTCCTCATAGATTTCCCTCCAAGCTGGAGGCAAGGCCTTGATTTATTTCTCAGAGTGAACTTTGACAGGGAGAAGGGCTGGCAGGGAAGGCACCGTCCCAAGTGCCAGCTGTCAGAGGTCCAAACCACTTCACCAAGTGTTTGTTTGTGCTTTGACTGCTCTCCATACAATCCCAGTTTATCATCTTGTTATTGGTCAGTATATTTTCCTTTTCTGGAGTTGAAAATTATTATTTCTAGTACAAATACCCATGTTAGCATCCATCAAGAAGTGTATTCTTTGCAATTCTTTATCCTCTGTTTTCAGAAAGAAGTTTAGGCAAAAATATTAACGTGTGATATTCATGACCAGTCATCCTCTGTAACATAAGCACAATTGAAATTAATAATGGGCAATCAATTCAGACTCTGACAGTTGATTTTGTTCAAATGCTCATTAAATTCTTTCATGTCCTACATCCTGTGGGGGCTGCAAGAAATCTGGGTTCAGTTCAGCATGTTCGAGACTGTCTGTGTGAATTTGAATTATTTCATGTATTTGAGCTATCTTTGTGCTTGTTATCTTTGTCTAAGTGGGGAGTAGGCCTGGTGATAAAAAGACTGAGACATGGATGAAGGAATGTGGATACAGGGACTTGTGTTTGCAAACCTTCAATTAGATTCAACCCTTCTCCCACCATCAGAACTAGAACAATGGACAAAAATCCACTCAGAACTGTTAAATATGAAACCCTGTCACTGGCTGGAGTCTCTGAGGCACGAGCAGCTGTTCCTGCGTGTTCTGTGCTCAGAGTCCTCCCGAGCAGCCGTGGGGAGCAGGAGCAGCACGCCTTCACTCTGACCCGGGTTGATGTTCCCGTGTTCCACCGCACGTGGGACAGCTGCTCTCCAGCAGCAGCAGGGCTCAGGGGAGGCTGCTCCTGGGAAAGCCTCTCAGCGAGGCCGTGTGCCACTTTATCCCTGATCCACAGGGCGGGGAAAGGGGATGTTCTGCTCAGGTGAGGGAATTGCAGGCGCTGGGATGCAGCGCAGTGGGGCTGCTCCAGACCGAGGCGACACACACCCGGGGGCCACAGCAGGGAGGGGACAGTGCCCTCCTCAGCTGCGCTTCCTGAGGGTGGGACAGGCCTCGAGGCTCAGCACGTGGGATCCTTTTTGCCTTTCCCTCAGGGATGTGGTTGAACCCACATGAGTTGTGTTGGACACACACCCGTGGGCCACAGCGGGGAGGGGACAGTGCCCTCCTCAGCTGCGCTTCCTGAGGATGGGACAGACCTGGAGGCTCAGCACGTTCCCTCAGGGTTGTGGGTGAACCCACGTGAGTTGTGTTGGACACACACCCGTGGGCCACAGCGGGGAGGGGACAGTGCCCTCCTCAGCTGCGCTTCCTGAGGGTGGGACAGGCCTCGAGGCTCAGCACGTGGGATCGTTTTTGCCTTTCCCTCAGGGCCGTGGCTGGACCCGCATGGATTGTGCTGGGCTGTGAGTGCTGGTGGCAGCACAGGTGGTGTCACAGACTGGGTGCTGTGTCCTACCCCAAATACTCCTGTTTAATCTCAACCCAGGTACCCACAACCAGCCCCTCGGCCAAGGCCATCCAGAATGTTTCTCCTCACAGTCTGGTTCGTGTAGCTGACCACACACTCTCTCAATCTTCTTCTTCCCCTCAGAATTACGGTTTGGAGACTGAAAACCTGAGAACTCTGTCTCACAAGCTGAACGCCTCAGCCAAAAACCTCCAGAACTTTATAACGGGTAGGAGGAGGAGTGGCCATTACGATGGCAGGGCCTCCAGACGGCTGCCAAATGATTTTCTTACCTCTGTAGTTGACCTGATTGGTGCTGCCAAGAACTTACTCGCCTGGCTGGACAGGTAATTAACTGTTCCTCGATCCCTTGTGCATGAGGATAATTCTTTGGGGAGTTTTGTATTTGTTCTTTCTTTGCCTCCCGTACTCTTTTATTCTAATATTAAAATGGCGGGTCTGGAATTCTAGCTCTAAATTTTTACAAATTTGTCAAATATTGGAAGCAAAATTTAGTACCCTTCTCTGTCAGGAGGGTGTTAAAATTTGCTCTAGTTACCTTTTGAGATTCTTTCAGTTGGATTTTGTGTGAAATGAATATTTCTGTGCTATTCTCACTGCCACAACTGGTAGCATCAAGAGAAATTTCAGAATGAAGGGCAAGGAAGAAAACCTTGTGGAGTTTGAGCTGTCTTTCAGTCATCAAAAAGACACAGAAAAGCTGGAGTTGAGCAAATCAATTAAGAACGTTCAAAATAAATGACAGTACTTGCTTAGTCTGAAAATTAAATGCTCTTATTTATCAGGAGTAGGCTGGATGTGTTAGGTACAGGTGTGATGGTTAATGCTCAACAACCAGCCGCTGCTGTTTTACATTTATGAACTGAGAATTTGATTAAAAGTATCTCTGTGACTGTGGCAAGACAGAAACCAAGACATAAAACAGCATCAGAGCATTTATGGCTGTTTTTTCTTTGGAGTTATAGCAGTGAATAGTTTTATCTGGAATCTGAATGCTCTGCAATGTATAAATGGCACCTTAGAAATCACAGTGAGAGTGAATCACCCTCCTTTACAGGATTTGTATAATCCTGGTGACATCTTCCTAACCTAATGCCAGCAGTCATATTCTCTCAGGCTATGACCTTGTCAGTTCTTATAAATTCAAACGGGGTCAGATTCAGCCAGAATTTGGAAAGCCTGAAGAAAATCTGAGCGTGCAGGAAGCTGTGACTAAGTAAGCCTTACTTTGCTTTCTGAATTAAGGTGCTGATTGCTGCTGAGGAGTGATGTCATACCAGAAATGCCATCTTTTTAACAAGCAGTACAAAGAAAATCCGGGCTGCTTAGAGTTATTTGAAAGCTCCTATTTCTACTCTCCACAAGAACGATAACTTCTGATGTTCTGGCCAACATCCAGTTTACATCCCGCCTGCATTTTTTCTTGTTTCAAAGGTGTATATTACAAAAGTTGTGCAATTTGCCGCTGGAGATTAAAACGATTTGGCATTTCTGTGCTGTAGAACTGATCCCTGTATCACATATATCTGCTTCTAGTGTAAGTTATGGTCCCTAATGCTGTGTAAACTTGTCCTTCCCCTGTCCCAGGTCTCCGTTTGTCAGCGTAACAGAATATTCACTGCTGAAAAACAACATTGTTCAACTGTGCCTGGAACTAACAACCATTGTGCAACAGGTAGGAGTGGCTCTCTGCTCTGAGTCCTTTCTCATCACTGCTTAAAAATAACTACAGCTTTTATGTCACCAGAAAAGTTGTTACAGCATTACCTCTCTGTTCTTTCCATACTCTCATTCTTTGGGAGGGACAAGAAGATTTTTGGACTTTGGTGATCCTCCTGGATAGACTGAAGGATGGTGTGAAGTTCAAAATAATCCACTTTGCTCCTGAGTAGACAATTTCATGTCAGGTGATTTACCACCATCAGTGTTAAAGGAATAAAGCCACAGTGGGAAACAGCTTAACTACTACTAACAGCTTATTCTAGATTAAAATATGAATGATCCAAAATGTTTTGGGGACAAGTTCTTAAAATACACACAAATGTATCCAGAACCTGCTCTGTGGCTTCTTCACTGAAAGGAGAGCCAGTTGCATGGACGTCGTTTAGGGATGAACACGAAATATTCATAACATTAAACAAACTAAATACAGAACAGATAATGGTAGCAGTGTTATCATCACTGACACTCATTAGTTAATTGCAATATGGTACAGTCCATAAGTACATAAAAATAATTTATCTGGTCTTTAGTTCTATATAACGTATAGAATCACAGAATATCCTGAGTTGGAAGGGACCTGCCAGAACCATCCAGTCCAACCCCTGGCCCTGCACAGGACACCCCAAAAATCCCACTCTGTGCCTGAGACCATTGTCCAAACACTCCTTGAAGTCAGGCTTGGAGCTGTGGCCCTATAACAATATAATATAATCACATAACAACAGTCTCTGACAGTGTCTGCCCCTGAAATAAGACAAGAGGTGACACACAGGTGCTGAAAGACTGAGGGTAAATTAGTTTTACAAATATTTATGATGAGCCACTCCCCGTGTGAGCGGATAAAATACTGACGAGACAAAAGAGTGTTACTGGAATATGTGGAGAGGTCAGAGAACAGGCGGGGCTGTCTGGGAATGGAGAAAAGGGGAAAGATGGAAGGGTTGTAGGAGGGAAAGCAAGCAGAAAGCTTAGCTTA
This sequence comes from Cnemophilus loriae, assembly GCA_013397755.1. Classification (NCBI taxonomy): domain Eukaryota; kingdom Metazoa; phylum Chordata; class Aves; order Passeriformes; family Corvidae; genus Cnemophilus; species Cnemophilus loriae. The sequence continues at coordinate 2,530,711 of VZTF01004921.1, read as the reverse complement.
AGCTCCGGTTTTGTAGGGATTTTAGGCTGGGCCTGTCTCCAATAGAGAGGACTCCCCTGGCTGCCTCTGTCCTGTGCTGCCACAGTTTTCCATGCACCCTCCCAGCACTCACAGAACCCAATTTCAGATGCTTTCTGGAGTAGTAGTTCTGAAAACTCTTTTTTCCCTCCTCTTCAATTTTATTTCAGTTCTTGGAGCAAAGAAACTAAAGCTGATAAATATGTCATTGTATTTTACTCTATTATCCTTAATTTATAATATTCAGCTTTATTCCTCTTGGAAGTCTTGTCCTTTATGCATTTTTGCAGCACAAAACAAAGATCCCTTTTCTCTTTTCTTAGTTTGGAAATTCCTATATTGGCATTTAATTATTTATGTATTTTATTAAGCTTTCTCTTACAAGGTGCTTGTAGCACTAGGCTATTTTTGATTTACAGACTAAGCAAAATGAACTTCTCTACAGTATAAAAAGTCCGGATTCTGATCCTGTCCTTCAGCTGATATTGCACTTTGTTTGTGCGAGTTTGATTTTTCCCTGTGGTCCAGGTGAAAATAGAGTAATTTTGAATTGCTGTCTCCACTTCTGTCGTTCATGTCCCAGCTTTTGGCAGATGAAATTCTGTTCTCCTCTGCCAACAATAGTTTGGTTCTTTATTTTTTCTGGTTCTTCAGCTCCGGTCCGAAAGCTGTCCTCCTTGTGACAACTTAAAAACAATCTTTTAGACTAAACTCCAAGTCATTCCAAGATGAAAAATGCTTAGTTAGTTCTTCAGATTACAAATCAAGTTTTGTCTTTTCATTATCTTATTGTCAGATCTGGCTTGTTTGATAGTTCTCTATTAAGATCTTTTTATGTTCTATTAAACTTAGCACCAGAAAGAGCAGATAAAACCAAGTCAATCCTAGAGAGACAGCTTTGCTGTCACTAAATCTGAGGAAAATTGACCTTAATGTGTGAAAGCAGAAATGTCTCACCTAAACCAGAACTGCAGGCTCAGCTGTAGGCTGGAATATGAATTGAAAGGCATAACTAATAGAAACCTGGGTCTCAGATCCTTTCAGATACTCCTTGTTTTATGAATTATATACGTTTTAAATACCTCATTCAGCCAGTGTGAAAGTAGGAGTCAAGGGTACAGATTTGGCACATTAAGTGAGGAATGTCTTTGACATTTTGTGCAAATTGAACATGTTTTTTGTGCATAACTTGCAGCTGCCACTCCAGGTGAATTTTCTTAGCAGGGGACATTACCCTGTAACCTTAGTTTAATATAGAAAGTGCTTATGAATCTTCATGCTCAGATGTCCTGTGTGATCTGAGTGATATAACCTTAGATCAAATTTATTTTAATGTATTATTATTTACATACCATGCAAATGCTACGATGAATAGTTACTTGTTTAACTTTGACCAGCATCTGCTCCTGCTGGTTAAAAGAAAACCTCGTTCTCTAATTTTAGAGAAGTTTTACAGCTGTCCATTTCTGTTTGGAAATGCACTTTATTCTGCTCAGTTTTCTTAACCCTTTGATCACCTTCACTAAGCTAGTGTAAAAGAATTATGTCATGCAGAGAGCTGCAGAAACATCTTGATTTTGAGGTGCAATGTCCCATCAAAATGTGTTTACAATAATATGCAAAAAAGCACGTTAGAGCAGAGTATTGAGATGTTTGAGCTCTCTGCTGACTGCACTTTGAGTTACAGCTCTAGCTTCAAGGTGCACTCACTCTCCTGCCTGCTCTGAAATGGAATCCACCAGAACAACTGAACTAAATTTGGGGTTGGTCATGCTGTAGCACCAAGGCTGCCCTGAGGGAAACACAACTGGAGGAACTGGGGAAGAGTAGGTTTGGATTTTTGTCCCTAAAATGGAGCCATTGGTTAATTTTTCATTGAGTAGAAAGAGTTCCCCAGTCCTAGTGGCAGCTGGGATTCTAATTTTTCCTCATTATGTCAAAGATATTTAAATCTGAGGTAGATGCTTTTGATACACTCATTAACCTGCATGAGCAAACTTTCTCTCAACAAAAAGTGTCTTTGTCTTACCAAAGGATGTCAGCACAACTCAGCCTAACCTTTTCCCAACAAAAGCCAAACAAAATTTTGCTTGTTCTCCCCTTTATTACTGTCTAATTAACCTCAATGAGATGAATTCAGATACTTTATAATGGATTTTTGCCCTATTTTTAGCCAAATACTGTGTGTTTAGGATGAAGCATGGCTTTTCTGGTTTTTTGAAGCCATCTAGTTTGCACTGCAATTGATAGGCATTGTTGTTTCTTAGTAACTTCTGTGCCTGGTGTAAATTTTAAATCAGCCTCCCCTGAGAAGGTGGTTGGACCAGACAGCCTCCAGAGGCCCCTTCCAGCTGAATGATCCTGTGATTCAGCAGCTGCCATGCAAAACCTGGGTGTTCTTTTCAGGTTGAACTTTGCAGACCTCAGCTTTCAGCCCCTCCATCTTATTTTGCTTGCATTTGCTGAAGAACAGTTCATCAAACATCTGTTCACTCTTTTCTAAAAATAGATTCTGATCAAGTCTCTACCTTTGAACGAAGTAAAATGAGTCAGTCCAGTGTATTTGCCGTTGTTTATCTGCCTAATTCCAATTAGGGCAATTCCAGAGCAATCTCTTTTGAATGTCTGAATTTCAGAAGTGTTTAATTTTATGCACGCAAGCAATGTATTTTGAAACATCCCTTTGGCATATCCACCACTCAAAGACTGCTGTAGAACTTTCCTGCAGTGCTGTGGTGGGAAATGCTCCTTTATAGGGTCTCCATTTCTTTTCAGTAGTTGACTTAACTCATGCTGTTTTATTGAACTAAGTTAATGAACTAAATATTTTACATTTTTTTATATGTTAGTTAACCGTCCTCAAGAGCTTGCCATAAAACGTTCTTTATGGTATCTGCAAATTTCTGTGGTACTTGCATTTTTTCCTTCTTTGAGAATTAGAAATTAAAATTTTGACTGGAGCGTGGGTGAGCACAAATCCCACTGACCTTTTCTCTTTATGAATATTTAAAAGAGCAGTTTCACCTTATCAGAGGCAAAGGTGTGCTGCACCTTTTAATTTAGGATGTTCAGGACAGTGAAGTCCTTGCCTGGTTTGCAACACTGCTGCTGTGCCTGGTTTTGTAATTCCTGTGGTTTATCCTTTTACAGAGGGGAAATAGAACACAGCTACTGATTTTAAGGTTATTTTAAACTCTAAGAAGAAATATTTTCATCATGTCATCTTGCTACTGAAGAATGTAGAAAGAATGTGACTATAACTATTATTTATTTTCGAAGAAAAATAGATCAACATTCTATAAATGGTAGTCCTGGAAGATTATTTTTTTAATGAGATCCCGAGTGCATTGCTGTGTATCAGAGAAAAATAAATCAGAAGAATATTGTGACCTACATATCTTAATATTTTAGTACAACATTGCAAGTGCTTTTAACCTCTCAGTTAAACTAGTCTGATGTATTTAAAAAAAAAGTCAATATGCATCTATTTTGGAAGGAATCCCAAAGCCATTAACATTTTTCATGCTAATGTAATCTTGAATGTGCAACATAAGTACAGCTAACATTAATTCTGCTCTACAAAACAGTAAAATTCCAGTTTTACTACACATAAGTCTTCTATTCTTTGACCTGAAGTAATTAAGTTTGTTCAGAGGGAGGCTCATATTGTATTTCTAGCACAGAAATTAAAGGAATAATTCAGACAGGAACATGAGCTCTGAAGTCAAGCTGGAAGCCCTGCTGTGATCATTTTGTTCTCGTGGTACGTGGAGGGTTAAAAGGAGATGGTGGATGAGCTGTTTGAAGTGTGCAAAACTTGTAGGAAAAACTGCCTTGGGCATTGCCAGCCAAACCGACTAATTGAATTCTTTTTTGTGCTCTAGAAAATAACAGTATGAATACAGAGGAAACATCAAAGGGATACTTGACCATGAAATGCTAATATAAATTCTTCTGTGTTCCTTGGCGCTCCCAGTCTTCTGATTCTGATTTTCTTATTCTGTAGCAATATTCTTTAAACTGTAGTCACTTAAAAATTAATTTCTCCACAGGAGCAGCAATCCTCCAAAATAAATATTGACCTTCAGAGCTGAGGGAGGGGCAGATCCCTGGGCTGAAGGCTCAGAGCAGCTCCCTCAGATGGGCTCAGGGACAAAATCCTCGGAGGGACACCCAAGGGAAGCAGTTTGGGAGCTGGATGGGAACAGCCAAGGGTTTGGGCAGCTGGAAAAGGGGAGCAGAGACCTGCCCAGAGGGTGTCCCAGCCCAAACTGAGTGTTCAGAGTACAGGGAATGAGGGGGCTGGATTTGTTTTGTGGGAGGTCTGAAGCAATTAACTCTTATTGCTAATATATTAAGATCCCGTGAAAAAAGGAAGCCTTGAGAACTGCAGGGAATCTTAAGCTGCTTGAAGGGATATCACAGAATATTCTGAGTTGGAAGGGACCCACAAGGTTTATCAAGTCCAACTCTTAAGCCCACACAGGGATCAAACCCTCAGCCTTGGTGTTGCCATCACCAGGCTCCAACCAACTGGGGGAACCTTAAGGTACTTGAAGGGACCTTTCAGGTATTACCAGTGAGATAAATTTTATTTGAAAGCTTATTCAAGGAAAAAACCGAAATAAAGAAGACATGTTTTTTAACTTATCCCATCTCTTGCTCTGTAGAAAGCCTTTTCCAGTGTGGAATAGCACTTGGAGCAGGATTTAACAATTTCCCAACATAATAAGGGGAGAGGGAGCCTGGCCGGGGGCCGAGGCCAGGCCAGGGCTGCCCTCAGATGGGACCAAGTCTTGGGGTGACCCTGTTCTAAGCTCACTCTGCCTGGAAGAGTTATTTTCTGTATTTTCCTTTTTATTTTCTGTTTTAGCAGAATATAGCCCGAGATTTGGAGTGGTGCCTGGCAGGAGGAGGTGGGGCAGAGCTGCAGGGGATGGTTAAAACCACTTTGCCATGGCCGTGTCCCAGTTTCCAGAGGGTCACGCTGAGGGAACTGCCAAACATTAATAAGCAATAGAGGCAGTAGGTCCCTTTTAGCAATTTTTATGGTTTGTTTCATGAAAGAAAAGCAACATTTTAGCCCCTGTAATAGCACTAAATCAAAAAGCAAGATATGGCTGTAGTGACCCTCAGGTTATGGAGTGATAAGATTGATTATTCTTAACATGATAGCTAAAATAGGAAAATGACTACTCTAAAAGTAACAAGTCTTAAGTTTCATCAGGAATATGTAAGAGATATTTAACAGCATAAACCCTTCTTTCCTTTCTTAATATGAAATTTAATGTGATATTCATTTAATTGGTTTTGTTCTGTTTTACCACAGGATTGTACGGTGTATGAAACAGAAAATAAAATTCTTCACGTGGTAAGTAATTCTGCTTTGGTATTCTCCATTCTTACACCACACATTTACATGATTTTTTTTAAAAAATAAGGCAGCTATAGGAAAATAAAGTTCCTAATTCTTTGGCATATTTTCTGACAAATTATATCAGTTGCTAAAAATTAAAGTTCCCTGCAGTAATGCTCTCTGTTACAGCTACAGTTAATTACAAATACAAAATTATTGCTTTAGGTTTAGAAGCTGCACAATATTCTGTACAGTTAATATTCCTGCCAGGCTGGCTGGTGTGGAATTCCAGCCATCAGATCCACAGACCTGGTGCATCAGTGGTTGTCAGACTGAGCATTTTGTGCCTTCAGCACTCAAAAAAATCTGATGACAAAGGGGAGTGGAAGAATCTTATTCAAGATTATTGATTAGATATTGGCCTTTAAGTTCAAATACTTTATATTTTGCTGGTACCAGCACTGAAAACCCGTACTGACACTGAGATAGAGTTAAAGCCTGTGGTGAAAGGGAACTCTCAAAGGATTTACAAGTTCAGATAAGCTTTTGACAAGCTCTGCCCAAGTGTCTGACTCTTTTTCTCCTCTTTTTTTCAAAGCCTTTTGCACATACACTGCTTCCAGCGGGGATTAAAATCTGTCATAAAACATTGATGTGCTGTTAAATTTAGAAAGCGTGCAGCGACTTTCAGAAAAAAATAAAGCTTACTATTGCAAACCTGGGTATGAATAAGACTTTAAAAAGCACCTGACACCACCTGGGATTTTGAATGTACACACACACACACACACACACAAACATATATATACATATATATTTACACCTTTTAGCCCTCAATTCTGAGTTTGGCAGGGACACTTTCCACAGACCAGGCTGATTTGATTGAAAATTTCTTTGTTTATTTTACTAAAAATTGTATTTTCGTGAGACAACTCTAAGGTTAAAGCATTACAGTAGAAAGTAGAAAGTGTTCTCTCTGGGATTTAGTCTGCATCTAATCTGGGCAAATGCTCTTGAATTTTGAGGCATGGAGAGGTTTTCAGTTGGAAATTCTGGTAGTATCGTGATATGCCAGTGATTCAAAAGCTGGATAAATCACGTACTGACACACAGGGGCACCCAGTACGCTGGAGATTTTTAGAGTTTCTCCATCTCTTCTGGGAGAAGATGAGACCCAAAGTTCTGCTCAGGGGTTCTGGCCCCGAGCTGAAGCTGCTTGAAATAATTGTGGTGATGGTGACCTTTAGCTGCAGTCACACACACACCTCAGTGGGATGCTCTGCATCTTGCAGCTGGAACAAAATCCAGATGCCACAGCCAGGGCTCCAGAGCTGTCCTTGGATTTCCAGATGAGTAACTGCACCGTGAATGGAAATACAACCTATAAATTCAGGCAGTTAACTTATTCATTGTGACAACTTTATTTGTTTAACTTCTATGGATAGTGTCAAATGAGATATTAGAAAGCCTCATGCTTTTGCAAACGCCTGAAACAAAACTTCCCTGAAGGGATTTCACTGGGATTTGCTATAATTAGGAAAAATGAGAGTATAGTCCCCAAAGGAAAATAGATGCACACAGCACAGCCTCGACCGGAAACCCATCCTGAAATTCAGCTAAATGAATTCTTTCACATCAGGTTCAAACGTTTTTAGGCATGGTCTTTTTGAAGGAGTGTGCTTTAAGCAACACACAGAAATTTGGGAATAAATCTTTCCACATGGATGTTGTCTGAGAGTTCAGCTCAGCTCCTCTCTGACCCACAAACTTTGCTTTGGCAGAGGGGTTTAATCTGTCAGACCCTCTGCTACTGTCCATGCAATGGGGCTCCTGCTTTGAAGGTTTGTGGGGATTTGCATGAGGATTTTGAGACCTTTAGCTGGAAGGCAGGATAACAAAATCATTGCACAGTTGTAGCGATGTAGAATATCAGTTAAAGGATGTGTTCAAAGACGCATAAGAATTTTACTTCAGGAAATGGGTTAACCAAGGCACTTCTCTGCCAGGGTAATTTTTAACAAAGGAAATTTTCCAAGTTGAAGAGCAGAGTTCACCTAATTATCACAGTTGGTAGGGATGACGTCATCATTTGGTAGCCAAAATAGGTTATTCGGTTGCATAACACATTTATTTTTACATATTTCACTCAACTCCCATTGTATTTATAATCATAAGGATAAAGTTCATTGGGTTTGTTCTTTTGTTTTTAAAGTGCACATGGTTGGAGTGGAGAAGATAGTTTAGAGATGCAGATATCCTTCTACAGCAGAACTGTTTATTCATGTACATTTTCTTGACATTTATGGATATTTTCTGTTCCCTCAACCACTTGCTCTTGACTTTCATACACCTGTAGTTTTTACAGTGCTAAGAATTAAAATTATCTGCTTATTCTCAGTTAGTTCTTAGAATAAGAACTTTTTCACTTGTACTTCCACTTTGATACGAGGGATTCTACTGACTTGTTGTTCTTTGTAGTGTAAAACCCTGTCTGGGATTTGTGACCACATCATTTCGCTGTCATCTGACTCTCTGGTGTCCCAGTCAGCACACCTCGAGGTAGTTCATCTCACCAGCATCATGCCCAGCGAGGGGTTGGTAAGTAGCAAAGCAGTTTGAAGTTTAACTCTTAGAGTGCAGAGCAGAAGCCTCAGTTCTTTAGGGTGATTTGTTTTTTGACTTTCTCAAGAAATCAAAATGTATTTTCATGCAGTGTCCTAATTTTTTTGGTAAGCCGAATCAGATTTCTGAAGGTGGTTTAATTGACATTTATCTAAAGAAAGTGATTGTTTGGGTTTTTTAAAAATTAAAACCTGTTTTACCTAGGGCTTCACCTGCAACCGTATGAGCAGTTGAATCTGTGATCCTTGATAACCAGATGCAGATTTTGGAACGTACTGAAATAATCCCCAAATGCAAACACATACAAATAAAATTAACTAATGTCGTTAACGTGCTTTCAAAATGATTGGTGGAAGGTCTGTGTCTTGGACTTGCATAAATGTAGTTCTATGCATCCCTGATGAGCAGTTCAAATAAAACTTTCAGAAGTATCATCCCAGGATCAAAATAAATCCCTTTTATTTGTAAATAGTTGCTCCCCGAGCAGCCTGGTTGGATGGCTCTGGACATCCCAGCTGCTCTGCATTAGTGATGGGTCACAGCAGTGAAATGTTCTGCAGAGACAGTGTCAGAATTATTTGGCTACAGCTTTTAAATATTAATGTACTGATATGGTTTTTTTTGGACAATGGATTTTTTGTGACATTTTAGTGGTCGGTGGGTAAAGATTTCTGCCTCCCCTGTGTAGTCCCTGACTTTACAACCATTTGATGTTGGTGGGCTGTAGGAACAAAAGGATTCTGCTTGGGAACCTGAGAGCCCAATAAAATCTGGAGTGGAAGGTGGCACTGCAGGCACTGGGATGTTCTCGCACATCCTCCTCAAGAGCCAGGCTGCTTTTCACAGCACAGTCTCCTAGACTGCCTTCAGCTGCCTTCTCAGAATTCTTTTTATTTTTACTTTCTCCCTTCAAGAAGACTAATTCAGGAATGTTGCTCCTGGGTTGAAGGAAGCAGTTGTAGGAGGAGAAAAAGGGAGAAGTGGGGAGTGAAATTGGCAGCCATGAGGCTTATCCACAGAAAATCCCAAATCAAAATCCATTTGAGTGCCACTCTACACCTTGTGACATGTTTCCTGTTTGTAATTCAGCGTGATTTACAGATTTGAAATTTCTGTTAGTTGAAACACTTTGTATTATTTCAACATCTTCCTCTTTGTTCTGACATTGAATAGCGACGAGCGTCATATGCAAATCCTGTCAGAGTTACAAGGGCATAATTACTCTGAGGTATGCATATTAATCTGAGAATGACATATTTTAACAACATGAGGGGGTGTTGTGTGACAGCAAAAGTTTACTTTATTCTTAGGCTGATCTAGTCAACAAAGAACATTACCACAGCATAAACCACATTTAATTTTAATTCCGTGGCATCGCAGATGCTCAGCCCAGTGTGTAATCCTGAGCACAGATATAATTTCCTTGCTGTGCTGCTGCATCCTTATGGCCAAACGTGTTCCCTTTATGGCCCAGTTTCCCCTCTAGGTCTGATTTCTGGGTTAGTGCAGGGTACCCAGGAAATACAGGTCAGTACATTTGCAGGAGATATGCTGTGAATGTCCCAGAGCTTTTGACTTGCATTAAGATTACTACACCCTGCAGGCCAGCACTCTGCGTGGCTTTCCTTTCTGTGCAGAAATGGGATGTATTTCTGCTGGTCTAATTAGGGGAAAGTTCATTATCAGTGCTGCAGAGAAGGTGAGCACAGAGATGTATTTTCCTCGGAGATGATGGAGCACAAAAAGCTGAGCTTGGTGTTGCTAATGCTTCCCATGCGGTGATGGCTCTGGATCTAGGACAGGGGGTAGACTGGTGGAGGACAGGAGTGGAATCTACTCCAAAAATAGCATTTTCTGTGGGGAACTGAGATTTCCTGGTGTGCAGGCTGAGGCAGGTGTGTGTCAGGAGTTCTCGGCAGGAATTGCCCATAAAGTGTTGGAGTGTGATTTAAACTCTGGAGTGACCAAGGTGAGAGTTGTTGGCTGAGATGTTGGGGCCTTTCATGTGGTTCACATCCCTTTCTTTCTGGTAGAACTTGGGGCAGGCAGGACCTGTGCTGGAATGATCCTGGCTGGATGCACTCTCGGGCTGGAAGAACCCCTGCGTGGTTCTCCATCCACAACGTGCCCGCGAGTTAAGAGCCAACAAAAGAGCAGTGAGTGGGCACTGCTGACAGAGGACGTGAGACAAATACTGCAATCAAAATTGCCTGACAATTTCTCCTTTCTTCCCCCTTTTTTCCCTTAGATGAAGTGAAATCACAGTGAATGAGTGAGTTTTCTGTGCCTAATTGTGAAGGCGCTATAACGTGTTAGGTTGGAAAGCTCCCTGTAATCAATTTTGCTGACACTGTGTTCTGTTTAGAAGAAAATATGAAAAAGCACTATAAATGGGAATAAAAGAAAAATCATGTGAAAAGGAAAAGAAAACATTAATCAGAATCAAATATAGAACAGAGTAATGAATTACAAATGGCTTTCTCATGATTGTATAGCGGATTTTTTCCACAGGATATCTGCTCCATTCAAGAGAAAAATGAGCACTATTCAGTGAATGGAAAGTATTCAGAGTTCCATTTTTATCCTTATCATTCAGTGTAGGGGTTGAGGCCTGATTTACCACACTTCAGCTAAGCTCTGCAGTGCCTAGAGTTACTAATTTCATCGTGAGTTGTTTTATTTATTTTTTATATGGCCTTACTGAGTGCTTCACAGACACTAATTAATTCATCCTCACAACACACTTGTGAAAAGGATACTGTAATTTTAGTTTTATAGGTAGGAAGCTAATGCACAGCAGTTGGTGTCAAAATCACCAAAAATGTGTTTTTCAAGAGCAGCTTACTGTACAATTTTCCAGAACATTTGTTACCTTTATAGCATAAATTTGAAACACAGGCTCTCTTGGGTTTAAGCGTAGCTCTGATTTTCAGAGCTACTGAGAACAGGGTTCATCCAGGGTTGGCACCTAGAAAACAAACACAATTATTTGCCATTGGTGAAAAAGTGTGTTGTAAATCGCTCAGGTTTATGAAAGAATTCAGTTATCTGGAGTGATACTCAGCTGACTAAATTATAAGTCTTCCCCTATTTTCAAAACTCCATTTGCAAAATTTTTATTACGTGCCTTCTAATTTCTTCCCCAAATGAGCCAGGAATCCTATTGACATTGCATAAGCTCACACATAAACTGAATTAATTTCCAGGTCCAAGTCCACGCCGTTACTGCACGGAGTCAGAACTCCTGCAGGGCAGTGTCTGTGTGCTTAATTGTGTAAATAAATTCTGGATCATAAAGCATTTTCACAAAGGGACTGTTAGTCTTTGGAATGTGCATCTTCAGTTCTAGCATTTTCTAACTTTCCGTCTGTGCTTTTATGAGCTTTATAGTCACCCTTTTCTTTTTTTCCTCTCCAAAATACCTTCTTTTGCAGTCAGCTTTATTAAAAAGTGGCTTTATCTCAAGCCTTCCCAGGACACTTCCCAGCTCTGTGCTGTGGTTTCCTGGCAGTTTGCTGGACAAAGGAATTTGCATTGGGAACACATGGTTTGGGTTCCGTTCCAAGTCCTGGGGACTCTGTTTGCATCCTGATCTCTGCAGGCATTTGTTGGCCTCCAGAAATATATTGGGTTTTTCCCTCTCTTTTTCCATTCCTTCCCCAGCTTCACTGGTCAAACTGATTCCTCTTTTTCCCTATTTGCCACTGATTCTTCTGTGGCAAATACTGAAACACCCTCCATGTATTTTCTATTTCGTTTTGAAGGAATTTTAAGGGTTGTAAAGCACTTTTTCTCCTGAATTATAGTACTGGATATAGTAATACCATTTGTATCTGAAGTGCACAGTATAATCAGCACAAACAAGATGTCTGGAAGGCAAAGCTTTGTTTCAAACAATCAATTTGACAAACTCCAAGTAAATTCCTGTACTAAAGAAGTATTCAATTGTGAGAATCACCGTTAGCTCTGGCAGAACATGCACACATAAATTTCTATGAAATCCAATGGAATAAAATTACTTTGTGATTTAAGAAAATTGCCTCCTCACTTTAAATTTTTTGGCTTGATGGATCCACAATAAGCCCTTGAGCCAGGAGTTTGAGTTGCTGTTGGCAGCTCCTGTGCTTGCTGCTAAATCCTTGGGGATGAAGGTTGATGAAAGGCTGGGAGAACCTTGCTATGATTTACCTCCCTCTATGCCCAGAGCCAGCTTTGGAGCAGTTTTGCTGTCACAGAAACAGGCAGCATTTTATGGAGATGTTGGATATCGAGATATAGAATGGGATCATAAAATAGTTTTTGAGGTTTGGGGCTTTTTTTCCCCCCTCTTGCACTTGGATGATTGGGGATTGTCCATAGTGGGAGATTATTACAGCCAGTATTATTTCAGATGAAACTTTTTTTTTTTAATCTTCTGAACTTGATGTCCAGCCCATATATTTAGAGATACTTCTGTGTAACACGCAGCTTTAATCTTATTTGATGAGATTAATGATCCCTCTTAAGCAGGAGATTCTAAACAAGGAGGCATTTGGGGTTTTATTGTTTGGGTTTGTATCCTCTGATGTCTGTGGAATGTTTTCTTCTTTCTTTCTGGAATAAAGGAGCACTTTTATCCCTCTTCCTTTCACTTTTTTATTCTTTTTCTCTCTTGTGTCTGAGCTTCCCACTGCTGATAGAAACAGAGCAATCTGACACACTTTAATTAAGATGGACACTGCTAATATCCACAGCTTTCTTAATTTTCCTGTACAGGGAACTCTTCCTGTTTCATTCTGAGAATTTAAGGAAAGCAAAGATTGTGGGGATAAAAATTTCTATGTAACCAGCTGTGTAATGTTGGAAAAACAGAAAAGCTGAACAAACAGCCAAGCTGTCAGATGCACAGAGCCTTCTTTATGAAGGATTATTCATCTATCCAGTGTTCAGCTGCCCTTTCAAATAGTGCTCCCCTTTCTGTGGCATTTGTAATTTAAGGTGATGGAAGCCAATCTCTCCCATTTTCACAATAAAAAAAATTGCAAGGAAGGCAAGAAGAAAAAGTAGAATATGAAGGCAGCTTTTTTCTGAGAATATGCCTGGCCTAAAACTGTCAGGGTGTTCATCTAATTATTTGGAATTATTTTTAAAGGCTTACAGAAACTTGACAAATTTCCATCATGCTTGACACATAAAGGTTCTCATAGCCTAAAAGCCAAAACAAAACAAACTCTGCTCTATAGAAGAATAAAAAAATTACTAGTCATAAGTATTATGAGAAGTGGAAGTTGTCTTGCAGGAAGGAAAGTAGAGGTGTTTAAAGAACTTTACAATATAAGGCAGAAAAAAAAACCTTTTTGAGAAGGGCTTTTGAATGGTATGAAGTTTAAACAACAACCTCAGTCACCTTCTCAAAGCACTATCATGGTGTTTGTTTAAATGCATCTGTGTAACTTTGATAGTTGAAATAAGATTAAAAAACCATTTTTTATGTTTGGGGCAAAAGATCGAGGGGTGTAAGAGTTCCCTGGTCATTTGTGGCTTTCCAAATCTACTTCTTTGCTGTCGCTGCTTCACTTCCCTGTGCTGGAATAATTGTTGACACTTCAAAACACACTGCTGTCATTATAGCCTGGTTAATTAACCAGATGACTCTGCAAGAAGATTTTCAAGGAAATTCCCCCGACAACTGGATATGCTGTTTTCTGGGGAAAAGTCTCTTCAAAATGGGATTTTAAATGGCTGATGCCTTCCCATATGTTTTCAAAGGTCAGATTTTAATTAAAAACCTTTAATTCATTTTGTCACTAGGGGACAGTGACAGAGTTACTCTGAAACAGTCAGGTTCTTGATTTGATGCCTGAGAAACATTTCCTTGTTCTCTAGCATAGGTCAGTGTCATTCTTCAGAGTTCATGTCTAACACGTCAGTTATTAAAGAGCAACTATTTATTTCTAAATGTTGACCAGTCTGAGCCATCTTCACAGAGTGAGAATCCCTGACTCTTGCCTTATCTCAAGATAAGGGGTACAGCTTGTTATTCTTTTCTCTGAGATCATTGTTGACATTCAAGGATAGACCAGAGAGACTAAAACCCCATTCTTGGGGAAAAAAAAAAATAAAATAAAGGGAGATTAATCATTTTGGAAAAGGACTCCAGTGATATTTTGCTTCTAAGAGCAGGAAACAGACCAGGAAGGGGATGGAAGGAAAACTGGGAACGGAGTCACTAGGATGGAAAGAGCAGAGGAGGTTGTGATAGGGAAGGACACGGTAGGAAAGGCCTGGTTAGACAGGAATGGGCATTCCTGAGTTTGCAGAGCAGGAAGAAGGTAGAAAGAGAGCTGGGGGAAAGGGCAGCAGTGGAAACTGGAAGGAAAGAAGCAGGAGAACCCTCGAGAGCAGGACTGGAGCAGGTATCAGATGCAGGTGCCGCTCAGAAGGGTCTCTGTCACATTGGCCAAACCCGTGCGTGTTCCTGGGCGCTCCGAGGTGACCGAGCAATCCTCTGGATGTCGCTGCCTGAGCAGATGAGTTCCACCCCTTCCGTCTGGATCCTGACCCCGGGACTGGAGGTGGGGGGGAAAAAGCTGTGGGAAGGTTGGGTTTGGGACCCTGAACAGAGAGGGGGAGATGAGCTGCTGGGCACAGGGGGAGGAAGGCGCTGCTGAGGGCACTGAACAGGCAAGAACACATCATTTGTTTTCCTATTTTACAGCCAAAACCTGTGAACCGTTTGCAATCAGTTTGTGTAAATTTATATGAGAATAATTAACTGACAGGAGAATATCTGCATTTCCATCAGACTTCATTACAGAAATGAATAGGATCAAAATAGCAGATATGTGGATACTCTTTTTATAAATTACTTTACAAGTTAATTAAAGATTATGCTTATGTAAAAATCAGAGTCACAGAATGGTTTGGGTTGGAAGGGACCTTAAAGCTCAGCTCATTCCAACCTTCCACCACACCAGGTTACCCAGAGCCCCATCCAGCCTGACCTCAAACACCTCCCAAAGTACAGAAGAATATTAGAGAAGACTCTGACTCCTTAAATATGCTGAATCAATGTGACTGCTTTAAACCACAGGTGAAACAGAAAATAATTTTAAACAAAAGAACTATTTCTAACAGTTCCAGTGTGTTAACAGTTGTCACAACAGGATGTGGGCTTGGGAGAAAAAGGGGGCTGCTGCTTCAATTCTTCAGCTGCAGCCTTAAATCATTATTTGCCCTGAACTTACATTATCTAACAAATTTTTTCAAATGCATTTTCATTTCTTTTAGGCTTATTAACCATAAAAATGCTCACATGAGTGGAATGAAACCATGATGAACATAGAGATGGTCAACAGCCCATTACATTGACAGAAAGGTCCAGCTCTTTTGCCTAATTTAGGCTGTGAATATTTGTGTGCTTTTTCAGAGGTCACACAGTTAACAGCTCAGAAAAAGAAAAAGAAAAAAAAAGAAAAAGAAAAAGAAAAAGAAAAAGAAAAAGAAAAAGAAAAAGAAAAAGAAAAAGAAAAAGAAAAAGAAAAAGAAAAAGAAAAAGAAAAAGAAAAACAAACCCACAAAAAAAGTTTTGCCGTTTTGGCTATTTCTTATAAACCAGAATAGATAATTTTAATTTTTCACTGGAAGTTTGATGAGTGAGCCCCCTAAAGCCTTTTATTTATATCCATAAACTATTTTGTGTATGTATCTATACCTATATCTATCTCTATATAAATGAGCAAATTAAACTTTTGAATTGCAAAATATGTATGTATACATATATTTTATATAAAATACTTTGCATTCTGAACTATATGAAGTAAAAAATATAGCAATTTTATATTTTTTTTACATCAAATAATATTTCAAGCTTTTCAGGTAAGAGATATGTCAAGGGGATACTCTGCTCCTGTAATGGTCAACAAGAAGGAAGCTCATTGTTCTTTTGGGAAAACAAGGATGAAAGTTCTGTGTAGGATAATTTGAAGGCTATGAGTCATTCACTAAAATTGTTTATTTTTTTATATATTCTTAAATTTTAATAACCAGGATGAAAGAGCAGATAGCAAAATGTAGGGTAATTCTGTGTGATTAGTCAGGTTTTATATCTCTCCGATGGCATCTGTTAAGAGATAAAACTATAATTTGATTTTTTCCAAAAATACACAGAGATTAACAAGAGTCTAAGAACTTTAGGAAGAAATAAGTGGTAATATTTAGTGAAAAGTTTAGCACTCTGTCCTCTTGTGGCCTTAAAGATTTTAATCTGTTGGGTTTTTTGAGCGGGGAATGAATCTCGTCAATGCAAGTGGGATGTTAGGACTGTGATATTAAATTTGACACTAAAAGTGTGGCTGGAAATGCGATCCTGAAGTTCACCAAGTGCTAAAAGAGCAGCCTCCTGTGGAGCAGGAATGTTGTGTAACATTTTTTTCTGGTGAAAAGTTCACCGAGGAAACCCAGCATAACTCGCACTAGGCGCACAAAATCTGTGCTCCGGATTTTTAACGGGGATTCACCATCCCAGTGTCCATGGGAACCTTCAGGTTTTCAGGATCCAGTGCTCCTGTTCGTGTCTTTGAGCTGGCAAAGAGAACTTTGTCTGTAGCTGTGGAAGGGACCACAGAGATGACAGAACAGCAAACACTGATAAAATTAAGCAGCTCTAAAGAAGGAAATGCTGAAAGCATCACCATCAGCTTCTTTCTTCCAACTAATCCCGTTTTACGAAACTGATTTCAAGACTGGCAAGATTTAATTTGGACATCTTTGGTTTTACAAATGAAGTAGTTTATAAAGCAGGCTAATTTAAGAGAACAACTGAGCATGGGGAGTAAAATTTAACGCAGAGTTTCCTATGCAACAGAGTTAAGCAACCAGCCAGCAATCAGGTTTGGACAGTCTTTATTTTTAAGATTTCAATAAATTTAAAACTTGCTGAAATGGAATTAGTTTACATTAAGGTAGAAGTCGCATTTTCTCATGAAAAATCCAAACAGATCCAGCCAGGGGAGGTTACTCAGGGCCTTGTCGAGTCACAATTTGATCATCTCCAAGTCAGAGATTCCACAGCCTTGCCAGCCTGTTCCAGTATTTTATCTTCCTCACAATAAAATTGAAAAAAAATTCCTTACTATAGTTCCAGCTTGTCTCTTGCTTCTCATTTTCCCACTGTCAGGAAGAGTTTGGCTCCATCCTTTCTTGACCTTCCAGTTTAGGTAGTTGTGGAGAGCAATATCACCTTAACTTTGCAGGATTTTTAAATTTTGGGTTTTTCTTGAGGGGCTGGGAGGTGGTGTTTGTGTGCCCCACCTTGCCTGATGATCTCCATCAGCATTCAGGAATCTGGAAATTGCTTTCTCTGAACAAAATGTTCTTTGGTTATTGCTGGGGGCTCTAAACTGTGGGGTTGACAGCACAAGGTGATGCAGAACTATTGGAAGAATAATAAATCAGCAGCACAATGTACCAATTAGATTAATTAGATTTCAAAATGTGATGGATAACCGTGCTGTGTGAAGAGATGGGAAGCTCTGACCTCGCTCCTGAGAGGGAAGCACACGAGCCTCTGAGCCTCCCTGACATTTGAGGCTCTGAGTGTGTTCAGCTCCGCAGATCCCTGCTCTGGTTGTCTCTCTCGATCTTGTCAGTCACCTCCTTGAAGCAGAATTCTTGATGGACTAATTACAAAGCTCCTGTTAGTTCACTAAGCTCATTTTCCCCCATAAATTGGCAATATGAGCACTGGCTCCTGTCTTTTCTGAGTTAGGCTCTGGCTTCGTTTTTACTGAATCAGGAACTCTTTGAAAATGGGGCATTTAAGTTTAGTAACGACTCCTGCTCATGCTTTCGATTTCAATACTTCTTTTATGTCACTTGGAATAAAAAGAGGCCATGCTGAATATTTGAAATACTGAATAGGCACAAGTTTTTATGCTGATGCTCAGTGTTGAACTCTGTTCACAAACTTTAGAATAAAAAAAAAAAGCAGTAAGTGAGAAAACTCTGCTGTTTATTGTGGTCTTGATATAGATTTGTTAAACTTAGATTTGCAAATGTTAATTGACAACAGTTCCTTCCAGTCTGCTCAAATGTTATGGTCCTCGGACTGGAGCAAACCTATCATTTTAATTATCATGCAAATGTCCTGTATTTGTTTCCTACAAATATTAATTCCCCTTTTTGCTCTTTTCTCCCAGGGAATGTATATCAAATCAACATATGATGGACTACACGTAATCACAGGAACAACTGAAAATGTAAGATTCTTTATTGTAAAATGCTTTTATCATGCTTACAGTTATTTTCTGTGTATCTGCAGTGCATTTTGTAATATGTAAGCTTGCTTTAAACCAAGCCACTTTTTATTAATATCTTTTTTCCTTTTTTTATGTGTATCATATTACCTTTGTAAAGACTTAGAACGCTTGAAAATAGACAAAGAAAAGCAGCTGTGTTGAAATTATTAATAACTAACACTTTAATAAATGAAATTCTCAAACTTCTGCCCTCAGTGATTCCTCAAATAAAATAACACTTTCTAGCAACATTCACACATTTTCTCTCTGGCAAAAGTGGTTTCCCTTATATCAAGTAAATTGTATTTTATGTTAAGTAAATTGTATTTTATGTTTTCCATCATTTGTAGTAAAAATACAAAAGAGATAACGAAAAACGTATTAATTATCATTTCCACTGTAGTCCCAGAGGTATTAAAAAAACTGAACCAAAGTCACACAGAGTTTTGCAGCTCAAAGATGTCTGTGAGAGATCCCAGGGACACGACAGGGTGTGACAGGAACAACAGCACAGCTTCTCAACATCCTCCTCGTTACTTAACGTGGAGTTCACAATTATAAATTTGAAAAAAATTAAATTGACTTCAACTGCTGCCATCTAATTAGTGTGACAGACTTCATAATCAGACCCTTCTGGTTTTCATCTTGTCTTTCAGTCACACTGTTCCCATTCAGGCTCGGGTGTGTTCGACAGCTCAGAGCCGGGCAAGTGATGAGTTTAGATTGTACAAGGCTGATATTGAAATTGTGGATTGCTGATGCCCAAGGAACATCAAATGAGCTCTGTGAGATGTAAATCCTGGCTGGCAAGTGCCAGTGCTCTGCTGGCCCATATGGGTGAGCTCCATGTGGGATATTTTAATTGATTTTTATATACTGAGTAGTATTTATATGGGTTTTGTCAGTGCAAACCCATGGAAAGCCAGATGATTTGTATGTCACAATTTGGGAAGATAATTCTAATGCAAATTAAACTTGAAATTTGTTTGTTTATATTGTCACCACTGGCAGCATTTAGAAGTCTAAAAATAACTATATGTGTATCTTGGGTCCTGAAAATTATGACTGATCTGTCTTGATTATGTTGGACAGATTTTGTTCATAGATTGAATTACTCATGCTGTAATTAATCCACATTTTTACTGTAATTCTAATTCATTTCAGAAATATAATGCAGTTTGTAGGGGGAATATTGATATATTTACAATTGAAATTCACAAGAGGAATTACTGAATTGCCAGCCACCAGAATTTTTATTTTTTATTTTGGCTATCAAAACTTTTTGCTGTGACACCTCTAGAAGTTCCTTTTTTGGTTTTGCTAGAAGTGTAATCACATGTGCAGATAAACCAGCTTCAAAGACCTTTAACTTCTGGTGTTTCAGCAAATTGATTTTTCATTCCTTTTGAAGGGATAATTGACCTCAGAGCCAGTGTTTAATTAGCTCAGCCTCATCCAAGTCAGGAAAGCAGCTAAAAAGAGAAATAACCAGGCCTTTGCTTTTCTTGGTAAAGTCAGCTGAAGTTAAACATTATGAATGGTGGTGTTTACTGCAGTTTCCTGCTTACCTCTCATGCCCCATCTAGAGCCAAAGAGTTTGTATTCATGTTGAATTCCAGGAATATTTCTGTTCCATGTTTGCTCCTGGGCTGCCAAAATTCCGCAAGTTTCCATGAAAAGGAGAAAGTGGCTCTGGAGCCGGGTAGTTCTTCACATCATCCCATAAGGTGTGGGGGGAAAATCCTGTTTGTTGTAGTGCAGAAGGACTCAGGGGCAGGAGGTGAGGTCTGACTGCTCTGACAGGGTTTAGGTCCAAGCTGGAGCCCCCAGCTCAGGAGCGACCAAAGCCCTGATTAGAGACCAGGCAGCGGAGCGGCTGGAATGAGGCTGGTGCTGGGCAGAGAAAGGCTGGGAAGGAAAAACCAGCAGCAGGCAAAAGGTAAAAGCTGTGCTTGGAACAGCCCAGTCACACTGGGAATCACCGTGTCCAGTACTGGCTGTTTGCCCTGTTGATCGATTGGTAATCAATGGCATTTCCTGCTCTCAGCAGCCGTGCCCTGCGGTGGCTCTGCCAGCAGGGGCTGACCCTTGGGGGGCCATTTGGCCCCTCAGAGATGAGTCTCGCTGGCATTTTATTCAGGAATAATTGCAGTTGTTTCCCTGTCACTGGCAATTTGGGTTTTTCTTGTATTGCTTCCTCTTCTCTTTGTTCCTTGTATTTGTTTCCCTTATGTTTTTAATCTCCATTCACAAAAGGAATGAGTGGGATTGCTGGTCGCAGACAGTGCAGCTGAAGAGCTCTTGCCTGCAGTAAGGTCATGACCATGAAACCTCTACACATCACTTTCAGTTCAGATAAATCTTTTCTTCCTTCGCATTTGACACCTGGCTCATGTGTTTATTGTGTTTAACAATTTATATTTTAGCCTGGCTCCAGGAGATATCCAGGAACTCGGCTACATTTTGGTAACAGCTGTTTCTCTGTGCAGTTCTTCAGCAGGATTAGAGCCAGGCCGCTCCCTGGAGCTGCAAGTGGCTCCTTTTCTGCTTTTCTTAGGAGTCTGTTTGCTCGGCAGGGAGCTTAAACTGTTTTTCGAGGATTATTTTGCTTTAAAGTTTTCTGCACTGTTTGGCAAGGGACAATCAGTCCTCTCCTGTCTCTGACCCCGTATCTAACGAGTAGAATAAACTTCCCACCTTGTCCAAGTCTCCTGGCTGAACAGCCAACTTCCACTGGGGTTTCTTTTCAAGGTGATGTCTCAGCTCTTTAATTCTTCGTGGTTATTCTCTCCTGAATGCCAGCTTGGTGTGCTCCGTGTCAGTAGAACACTCTCGGTAAGCCAATGCACACTGCTAACAAATTGCCTTGAATTCTCAGCTCTCTACTCCCGAGCCTGCTGATCTCCTGAATGCCCCATGGATTTCTCTCTCAGACTGAGGATTTCATCAAATCATCCAAAAATTCTTTGTAAATAGTAGTTGGCCATGTTTGAGTGGCTCTTCAACGGGTTTTAATCCATCTTCATGTGCTCAGAACAAGCTACATTTAGGATTAAGGGAGTTTTTCAGCTCCAGAATCACAAAATTATGTGACTAGTGCGTGTACATAAAAATCTCCTGAAGAGCAACTCACTTACACCCAGTTGTAAATTACCACATTCTGTGTTCAAATGGTTCATTTAGCACTGCCTTGGAAGTGCTGGAGCTGTGTTTGAAGGTGTAAATACCCTGTGTGTGCAGAGTACCTTCAGTTCCCTTCAGCAGTAACACTGCTCTTGAGAGGACTGAGCTCTGATTTGTGTCCCACACGTGGCAGGTCCAGCCCTGTCCTGGGGTGTGTTGTAACAGATTTAATTCCATGTGATGTGAATTCGCCCAGGCTATTCCCAGCAAGGTTATGACTGCTCAGATAAACACAATGGAGCAGCTCAACCAGCCAAAAATGGCAGTGGAATTCTAGATTACTTCATCAAATGTTATAAGAAAAAAAATTGTTCCTTATGAATATGACCAATTATCATTATTTGACAGCAGTAAGACTTCTTTAGGCACAGCTTTCTTGTCTTCTTCAGCATTCATTGTTTGAATTCCTGCTCTTTCCTTCCACCTCCACACCCTCTCTGTAAAGCAATTTTTTTTCTCTTGTCCTCAGTCTCCTGCTGACCAGTGCAAGAAAATCCATGCTGGTGATGAGGTGATCCAGGTCAACCACCAAACTGTGGTAAGTATTTTGGAAATTCTGCGCTGCAGGCTTTGCGTGTTCCCAGTTGTAACAAGGTACTGATTCTTCTTTGCCCAACTATATTATTATTATTATTATTATTATTATTACTATTATTATTATTGTCTTTTTAAACATCATATTCACTGCTTATTCTTAACAAGAAAAGGCACAAACTGAGTCCGTAACCAGCCCAGAAGGATTAAGCCAAATTTACATTTTGCACAGCTGCTGTTCAACATCATACTCTTCTTATACAAGGAGATCCAAGAATATTTCCTTGAAGTTCTTAGACTTCTCATTATGCACTTGCCAGCTGGTTTAACTTCTCCTCTTGAAGAGAATTTTGCATTCTGTTTAATGCAGGATCCAGATTAATAATGCAGAAGTGCTGTAACAGCCGTGTATTCTGAATCTGTTGGGGGGAAGATATAAAAATGATGAAAGCGTTGATGGAAATCTGCCAGGTTTGGGGTTTGGGCATTCTCAGATGGAGATTTATTTTGAAGATACCCCTAAGCACGTGCATGCAGAAGTGGATGCTGAACCTCAGTCTTGCAGTGTATAATTTAAATATAATTTAAATAGCTCCAGTGTTTCTGAAGCTCCAGGTGAAAGGAACACTGGTATTTATTATTTCTTAGGCATGAGTAGTGACAAGGACAATGATAACTTCCTAAGAAACTTCTAATTTAGCTATTTCACTTTGTCCTGGTGAACCCCATCTCCCAGCACAGCAGCTGCAAAATTAAGAAATCTCTTTCTGTCTATCACTTGTGTGAAGTGGAAATATGAAAGTCTGGCTATTAAAATCTTATGATTAGAGAGCAAATATTTTCTCTTGGAAAGAAGTGTAACTTATTCATTTACACTTTAAATGTTAATGCAACACAGCTCTTATCTGTATTAGAGAGTTGTCATAGTTACAAGCTGAAATATGTATTAGACTGGCTTTCTCCATCAAACACACTCTTCAAGTGACAGATCTGATTTAATCTTTACTCCCATAGGTGAAATCCCCCATTCAGCTTCTCAAGAATTGGCTTTTTTAGCAACTCTTTCCATGTCTGTTATTACAGCCGGCTCAAGGTGGTTGATGCTTGTAATCCCTTTCCACCTGAGGGCGCAGGACCAACAGCTGAGTCAAGTGCCATAATAGACTTTTTTTCTAGAAAACCCCCCCAAAATATATTAATTACTCGTTCTGAAGTTTCTAAGAAGCCAAGGAAAGCGATAAATGGCACTGTTTCTTCTGGAAATGTATTCTTCCTTTGAAACAGCTGGGAAAGTCTCAGTGTGTCTTCAATTTGGAAAATGAGGCAGCAATAGTGTGTGTTCACGTGGTTCAGAGGTGTATGTCCAACTCTCTCCCCCTCATGGATTAGGAGTTTTAATAATTTAACTATCCCTTAGATCTTCGAGTGCGTCCTTAAAGTCACTTCTGGCACTCCTTGCTGCAAACCACCCTTAGCTGTGCTCCTTCTTCACCCGAGTTCTCACGTTATGATGATCTATATTTTGCTTATAATTGGCATTATTTCCATTAGTGGACTGGAATAATTCAAAGGCAACAGCTCATTAAATTTCCACATAATCAATATTCTAGTATTAGCACAACCAGCTCATAAAAAGGGGTGTAACCCATTTGAAATTAATGACTGGGGGGTCAGAGAACTTGCAGATCTCTGGTGTTCCTACAGGTTTTCCAGAGAAGATTTTATCTGGCTTATCCTAACCAAGACATTTGTTTATGGCAGATGTTTCCATAGCATTTTGGTACCAATATTTTATATTATATCAAATATAAATCCCCTTCAACACAATGTGTTTGGAAGAACCTGTTCTGAGGATGATTAGAGAGTGTTGTTTTGTGCTGCCACTGGTGGAAATATTTCCCTGAGCACAGAAAGCATGGATCTCTTTTAGCAGATTCCAGTAGCTGACTACCAGCACCATTTAATCTGATTTTGACTGAACTAGGCCAGTGTATTTGCTAGATAAATTCATATTCATTTAATATGATCATTTGAGTTTTAAAACTTTCATTGATGTTCCCACAAACCTGTAATAAATTGCTCCAGTAGTTAATTATTCTCATTGCTAGGGGGAAAAAAGTAATTTTATTTGTAGTCTATATTTGTCTGGCACAAGCTTCCAGTCCTTTGATCTTGATGTATTTTTATCTATTAAATTGGAGAGCAGGTTTCTCTTTTAGGTATTTTCAGGATGCAATCAAATTAGCTCATCACTTTTTTTTTAGCAAGGTGGATAATTTGAGCGCTTGCAGTTTGTCATCCTAACGCATGACCCTCCTCAGCATCCTCTTTAGATTCCCAGCTGTAGCACTCTGCATTTCTCACAGGGAATTACGGAGCTGTCCGGGGCAAGGATTCATTCATGGGCAGGGCAGAACTGTGGTGCTGAAAGAGTAAGAATGAGACTACAAGGCCTGGAGCTGTTCCAAGGGAGGGTTCGGTTGGATTTCAGGAAAACGTTCTCTCCCCAGAGGGTGGCTGGGCACTGAACAGTCTCTCCAGGGAATGGGCACAGCTTTTGAAAGTTTTACTTTACTTTTCCAATAGCTTTTCAATGGAGTTGGGAGGTAAAAAGTGCTCAGTGAGTATGAAAGGAGAGCTGCTTCCGAATCATGTAATGCAGCAGCTGAAAGAGTGAGAAATAAAAGCCTTTCCATGTGGAATCTGGTCTAACCAAGGAACACTCTGTAATACAATTACAAAGATCAAAGGAAAAATAATAGTACTTTAAGTAAGAAATTAATTAAATCAGGCAATTCACCACTGGCTGTTAAGATCGTTTAATCATTATCCAATTTCCTTATTTGCTTTTCTGCTTGTTCTTCTTGCTTATAAGATTTTAATGAAACAGCATAAGAAACTTTAAGAATAAGTTATACATTCTAAACTACTGCCACCCTAACTCTTTATTTTTCCCTACAATAGCAACAGGCACCAATTCTGCCAGTGCCTTGCAGACTTTTGCTTCCTCTCCCATAAAATTATTCAGAAGTGCTAAAGATGCCACTGTAGCACTTCTTTGTTTGCAAGATTAACAATTACACCTTAGGTGGTGTATTTTCCGCTGCTTAGTTGAAATGGTAAATTTCATATTGTAATTCTTTTTCAGCATAAATGTCTGAAAATTCAATTGTGTTAATGTTCCTTTTTGGATAGTTTTTCAGACAATGAAAATATTGAAGATCAAAAAAAAAATTGATTCATCTACCTGACCATCTGTAAAATATTTGATCCACTTCTGGATGGAGAAGTAATTTGTAAACAAGGGAAAACTGATTTTCTCTGTCTTTTTTTTTTTCCCTTTTTTTTCCTTATTTTTTTTTCTTTTTTCTCCCTTTTTTTTTTTTTTTTTTTTTTTGGGTTGGGTTTTTGGGTGTTTNTTTTTTTTTTTTTTTGTGAGGGTTAGGATTTGAAGGTTATATGGTAGGAC
Organism: Cnemophilus loriae; assembly: GCA_013397755.1. Classification (NCBI taxonomy): domain Eukaryota; kingdom Metazoa; phylum Chordata; class Aves; order Passeriformes; family Corvidae; genus Cnemophilus; species Cnemophilus loriae. Next base: position 2,505,252 of record VZTF01004921.1, on the reverse strand, counting down.
AGAGAGCAATAATCAGGCTTTTAGTAATTCCTGTTGAAAGCTCGATGTTACTCAGGAGCACCTGGCAAGAGTCCAGGAGTCAGAATGTAGTAATTAATCCCAAACCAACTGAGCACCACAGAGCCGATGTGACTGAAAATGGCAAAGATGAACTTGGAATTAATCAGGAACAGGTTTCCAGGAGAGACTGAGTTTGGATACCATTGTCTTGACATTAGTAATATCTTGTCTGAAATACTGTGTGATCTTCAGGTCATTTGCAGCCATCGAAGGTGTTAAGTTAGATATGAGCATTAAAAAAATGTAATGGGTAAAAAGGAAAACGTGTCATCTGTCTCATAGGAAGAGAAATTATTTAAGGATTTAGTTTGGTTAACTCAGCCAGCTGGGTCTGAGACAGAATTCCTCTTTCTCCACAGACAGAGGCAGTAAAGAGCAGAAAGAGAAACAACTCCTTAAGGCATAAAACAGTGCTGTGCCAGAGCAAGAGGCCACAGAAATATCTGTAATAAATCTGCTGTGTTACGTGTTTCTTATACTCTCTTTAAACAGCTGCTGGTTTTAACTGAAGCAGTTGCATTTTCCCACTTGGTGAGGTTGTTCTTTGGAATGATGCATCCTGTGCTTTCAGGTGCATGGAAGAAAGACGGGGACAGACCTTTTAGCGGGGTCTGTTGTAGAGGGGCAGTGATTTTATACTGCAAGAGGGGAGATTTGGACCAGATATATGGAAGAAAGTTTTTTACAGGGAAACACAGGCACAGGTTGCCCAGAGAAGCTGCGGCTGCCCCATCCCTGGAAGTGTCCAAGGCCAGGTTGGATGGGGCTCTGAGCAAGCCAATCCACTTGACAATGTCCCTGCTGCTGGCTTGGGGGTTGGACTAAATGACCTTTAAATGTCCCTTCAAACCCCATATATACTTTAATTCTAAATACATGATCAGCAGCCTAACGCCCTTTCATACTGTTCATTGTCAAATTACATGCTTGAAATTAACTGTGTCAAGAGCCTGGCACAATGAAATCATTTCAGCACTAATTTATTTGTGTGAAGACAGTCATTGAATTAATACCCTCGGTGTCTGTTTGCTGAATTGTAAATACGAGTCCTAATGAGAGCTCGTTTTAGGTGGAGGTAAATCTGTAAATGTAGTGCCAGGTCACACCATCTGTGTTTCAGCACACTCTGTGCTGGGAAATGCAAGCAGGGAAAAAAAAAAAAGGACAAAAGATGTCATGAGAATTCCAACTTCTTTCCCCAAAAAATGTCCTTCTGTTTCCAAACAAAGTGCCACATGTTACTTATTCTCCAGGCTCTGCCTTTCAGAAAGGCTCAGTAAAGCCTCTCTTCCTGTAGTAGATCTTGCTGCTTCTTGGATTCTTGCTGTGCTTCTCCGTTAGTTAATGAAAATAACTCTGTAAGATAATGGGAGAACATTTGGTTTTCCATCATCAATTATTGTTAGGAGCAGCTCGAATATTAATGAGAGTGAATCAGCTACAGGTGTTAATGACGAGCTTCCCTTTCAGTGACAGAAAACAGTCTTATGATCTTCCAGCACATTTTTGTCTAATAATAATTTCTGATTTCCATGTTAATCAAACCAGCTCCCTTGATTAATTCCCTAATGAGGCAAAGTGAATTACAGACTTAAAATATGAAAAGATGATAGTCTGCTTCCTTAAAAAAAGTTGGGTTTACACAACTGGGGTTTTTTTTAATGCAAATATGAAGAGAGGTCAAACTTCGCAGGTTCAAGTAAATATCCAGATGGCTTTGCTTATGTATTTGGAGAGTCACGAGGGGAAACATCTGTCCTGGTTCCTGTGAGGGGTTACTGCAGTCAGAGCAGAATTACTTGTCTTCAGGTGGTGTGCAACATAGTAGGATACAAATATTTAGAAAATATTTGGCACAACTGATTTCCAGACCAAATGCCTGACAAGGAAGCTTTTAAATTCCTGTTGGTTATTGCTCTGCATCTCCCCACCCCAGGTAAGAGCAAAGCTGGCAGGGGATCCAGTGAACAGAGCAGGCACAAGTCCCCCAGGCAAATTAAGGTGTACCCTGCTTTCCTTCTGTGAGGTGCACTCAGGGGTTCTGTATTTCTTAAAACTTTTCTATTTTTCAGAGTCCTGATAAGGCAGTGAAGGAACTGAGGAACCCCATTCCTGCCTTGTCCCCAGAATTTTCAGGGAAAGCAGAGAAAGGAACAGATGCCTCTGTCTCCTGTGCACTCCCACTATCTGAGCTAAATTTTACGTCTAAATTCCTATCACAACAAATAGGTATCGTGTGTTAGGAAGAAACTGGCAGGGAGGTGAATAACTGCTGTGGGGGTTCAGACCACTGGAATCCTCTGATAAACACCACCACGTTCAACAGCTCAGCTGTTTTCTCAGTTCCTTTTGATAGACAAATATATCATGCACTTAATGCCTCTGCAGACACCCAAAAATGCACTGATTTTTAAATTTTTTTTAGTGCATCTGTAGTGTTAGGAATTTTTTGTATGAATTTTTCATACAGGTCTACAGTGAGTCATCCCCTGGCAGGTTGGCTTTATTTTAAAAAGGGAGAAAAGGTGCTTTTCCAGCACGGACAGAGCTTGGATTGATAACAATGCTGAAATCCCTACTGCTGCTAGGATGCATTCCAAATCCCATTCATTCAAATCCAGATCTTCTGAATGAGAAGGAGCAAAGTCATTATGAGGAGAGTCTGAAGAAGATATTGGAGAACTAAAAAACCCTGGTTTGCTGTTAATCAAAGTGGGTTCTGTTTTTCCTGGTTTTCTGAACCTATTATTTAAGGAGTCCCAGCTACAAAATTATCAGGTTATGGTCTACAAAATTATCTCAGCATTGCGGAATTTTCTGGCAAAGGAATTTATTATTTTAGGAATTAATATTTTTGGAACGATTATATTAAAGTTGCTATATTCTTAATTTTCTGCCACATAGTTTCTATGAGAAAACTAACAAATCCTTTAATATAGACAGTAGTCCACAGAGTTTTTTTTACCTGGAGCTCTTTTTTCCACACTGAGGATGTACAAACCAATAAAAATTAATGATTGTGGCAATCCTAAGTGTAAACTACAAAAATTTTAAACATCTGACTGTCTCTGATCATTTTGAGTGAATTCTTTTTCTTGGTTTCTTCCATCTTTAGCATCTAAATTAGCATCCATTTTCGTTTATGGAGGAAAATAAAAAGTATCACATTAGTCTTTTATTTCTTTATTATTCTAATTTTAATTTAACTTTCCTTGCTGAAACATCTTAACTCATTTTGTAGAATTTGATTGACTCTATGTGCTAATAATCTTAAAGGAACAAAATACTCTTCTGGTGAATGCATCTTACCAGACCCAGAAGTTAGTAATTGCTTTAAAAACTGATTCTTTAGGAGTAAATGTCAAAATCTGTCTCAAGGACTGGTTTTCAACTAAGATTTTTAAGCCACTGTAATGACTTCTCTTTTTTCAAAGATATTTTTAGTCATACAATTTATAATAACTTGTCCAAATTCCTGAGAGCATTTTATCATTGCCCAGTAGTAATGACTGCAGAGGTTCTCTGAGAGATCTTCGTATTTAATGGTTTTATCATTAAGGTTCTCATTGGAATAATTTATCATTAACTTAATTATTGATCATTCTTTTCTAAAAGAAGCCCACGAACTCTAAGGATTTCGGCAATCTGAAAATTACATCAATCTATAAAAATCAAAAAGAGTTCCATTTGATTTCTATAACTGAGTATAAGAGAAAAAAAGACATGGCCCCTGTCCTTTTATAAACACAGCCCAAACTGGAGGAGTTTTTTGGGATGTAAACTGCCATCCTTGCATTTGTTTGGATGTGACCTATTTACAATTGCTGCTGTTTTCAGGTTTCCTGTGGCCAGTGCAATTTCAGAAAGTTTTCAATAGAACAGCAGCATTAAAAATAGAATAGAACTTTAAAAAGCTATTAAAATCCTTTTTGGAATTCCGACCCACATTGCGGTTCTGTCGCGGGTGGATGTTCACAGTGGGATCCTGGCTTTGGCCCACTGTGGAGGCAGGTTGGAACCCTACAGTCTGAATCCCCACTTCTCTTCAGCCCTTAGAAGAGGATTTTAGTGCAAATCTCTTGGAGGTTGTCTTCTCTTATTTTCCTTTCACCTTTTTCTATAATCAGATGTTATCTTCCTCTAAAAGGAAGTCACTCTAAACTACACCTGATATCACAACGGGGTGAATGTAGATTGCTCTGTGTCTGACCACCTAAATAATTTATTTTCCTGGTTTTTAATAGCAGTGGGAATACACACTTTGGTCAGAAGAGAAATTATGGCTAAAATGTTATTAGTGAACTCTGACAGGTCAAACACGGTAAATATGAAAATATTTACTGCTTGCATCTGTTGGTGCTGTTCCCGTTCTGGGATTCACTGAGCTTTTCATTCTCAGAAGTTCATTGCATGGCTGGCGCAGCTGCCTGGGGAAGGCTGTGTGTGGGAATTGCTGTACGGGCACAGCACTCCAATTCCTGCTCAGTGCAGGTCTGCCCAACACCAGGGCTCAGATTTGTGGCAGTCACACCACCTGTGGCGGGTCTTTACTGTGGCCACGTACTGCTGCTCTAAAAATCTGCTCTGACTGGGACAGAAAAGGCAGGGGGAAAAGAAAAGCCCTAAGAATATTTTTTCTGGTTTCGTCTATAAATAATTCATGGTAAATTCCCATTTAAATAATCAAGAAGATTAAGAAATGTCTCCAAGTATTTTTTTCTGAGTGGCACATCCTTGCAGTACCAGTGATGCCCTTTCTTTGGGCTCTGTTTGCAATTTACAGTGACTTGGAGACTCAGCTGTGGCCAGGGGCTGTATAGATAAACCAATAAATGATCATTTATCTGCAGTCAGGGTCTTACAGCTGTTGCATCCATGCTACATATGTTGTTCCAGCACACTCTGGCTTCCTCCTCAGCCCTCACTGCTGCAACTCAGACTGAAACGATTTCATGACTTCTAGACTTCATCTTTTGATTTAAAATGTTCAGTGATCTCACAAATTATTGAAAGGGAAACAGTGTTCACTTCTGCCTTATTTTGTTCAGGAACATGGCTAAAGAAAAAAAATAAAAATCCAGCTGCAGCAGCATGATTTCAGTCCAACAGAGGTTATAAAAACTGCTTATGTTTGCAAGGAGCAGGTTGTAATAGACCTCGTTGGTTACCAGAACATTTCCTTCACATTTTGAGTTAAATGGAAAGCTTTCAAAATTCAATTACGGACTTTTTCCCTAGGTTGGCTGGCAGTTAAAGAACCTAGTAAATGCGCTGTGGGAAGACCCAAATGGAGTGATTTTAACCTTGAAAAAACGTCCTCAGAATACCCTGGTTTCTGCTCCTGCCCTTCTGAAGAATGTGAGGTGGAAGCCTCTTGCACTGCAGGTAAGGTGGCTGCTGCAATGCTGGTGTCATGGTAAATCCTTCATTCAAGACGAAACACTGGCGTTTTCCCTTCCAGTGAAAGGAACAGGAGCCTGTCCCAAACCCCTCTGGAGCACAGCGCTGAGATAAATAAGCGTGGCAATGTTGTATGGGTTGATCTGATTGTTTTCTCCACGTTTTGGTGACTTTGGGAGCCACAGGAATTCGGACAAGGAAAGAACATTTACAGATAGTTTTATGAAGAACAAGGTTCAGTGGCTGCTCTGACAGGCAGAGGCAGCAGTGCCTCCCTGTTTCCATTATTTCACAGTCTGTCAACTACTTGTTTGTAATCAAGTGTGTCAGATCCATTAAATTCCACGAGAACTCTGCTGCTGTTCCACACCTCTCATGCAGTTGGAGTTTTTGGTAGCAGGGATAATAGAACCTCTGCTATTTTCTGTGTACTCATTCCTTGAAAACCTGTTGATGCAAGAAATAAAAAAGACAATTGTGAACATCACGGCTGCTTCTTCCTACAGCATCAACAGTATGCAGGAGAAACTGGCTGAAACACTGAACTCGAAATGGCATTGTTAAAGGAAAGGTTTTCCAGTAAGTCAATAACTATTGATGATAATGCCATTAATGCCATTTAACATCCTGTAAGAAGTTGATGCACTTTCATAATGTGGACGTTTCTCAGAGCTGTTTTGTTTGGGTCACACGATTCATGAATGTGTTTCTGAATGATTTTTAAATTAATGAAACAAAACAAACCCTTCAAGCTTATCCAGGCAGATTTCCTCCCTGCCTGGCATTTTCTAAATCTTTCATTTCTCACCGTGCCTGAGTCCTACACAGTGGCCTCCCTTAAGGAGTTTGTGTAATCCTTGCAGCCCAGGAATGCTGACAGTGGGATTTAGGGCCACCTTTCTTTCTCTGTGACTGCCCCTGGGGGAGAGGAACGGGGCCCTGTGACACCCAGAGGGGATTTTTCTGTCATAATGCAGCAGGAATAACACCCTTGGCTCTGGCAAGATGCTCATGGATCTACTTGTGAACTTCAGATGGAGCCTCCCAGGGCAGCAAAATGAAAATTGCATTTGCACAGGGCTTCCAGAGAGATCCTGTCCCTATGTCTGTACATTAAAGAATCACAATTCACGAGCAGCCCTGGATCTGGAGGCTGTGTCAGGGTGAGCAGTGTGTGCTGTATGCACTCAATGTATGGCACAGGATTTGCCATCAAAAATGCCAACCTTTGTTGTGGTAGCCAGAAAAGTGAAAGTGCACCGAGCTGTTTTTGTGGAATTATCAGCAGTTTTGGGTTTGTGATGTGTCCTCTCCTGATGAGCCCCCGAGGAGCAAAGCCTGCTTGAAGTGTCATCCTTCCTGGGGTCTATTTCTTCCATATCAGAGGATAGTGGGGTGAGATATTTAAATAAAAATACAAACCACTTTGGAAAACAAAACCAGCACTGCCAGTGTTACTTCTCAAGAGTAGATTCTGTTATGAGGTGTGGAAAACCAACTTTAGGTCTTTTATTCTTCCTGCTACAGAGACAAGCTCAAGTGTTAGGACCTGGATCCGTTTCAGGACGCAGGTTTTGGGTTTGCCTGTTTCCTGCAGCTCTCACCTGGATCTGGTATTATTTATTATTGTCAGTAATGACTTGGAAGCAGCCTGATTAAATTTCAAGATGCCACTAAAGCCTGTGCTTCCTGGACAGCTGACACAACAGCTTGTTGCTGCTGGAAGCAGTGAGCTCACTTCCCTCTCCTGTTGGCTGCAGTGTCCTTGCCTTTCGTTGACTTTGGCAGTTTTTAGACTCTAGAGCAGTTCCATGTGTTGAACTGGTAGGAGAATTTCTGGGTTTGTTTGTTTGTTGTTCTGGAGCTTTCTGCCTCTGAAGGATTAAATTGGCTCTCCCAGAACAGGCTTTGGGGATGAGTGAGAACACAGCACAGACAGGAGGGTTTGCACCGAGACAAAAGCAGGATAGGGAACGGCCAAACAGCAACAAGCTGCAGGAAAATATCTCAGTGAAAGCAGATTAAGAGAGAAACAGTTCATCAAAACAGTCAGACTGCCACGAAAAAAAGGATAACACATATGGGTGTGTTGTATTTTGTGGTGTATTCCAGGTCCTGATCCATACATATTACTCTGCTATTTTCATGGTGCGCTCCATAGATCTATTTATGTATCCACATGTGGAGCAATTTTTCCATTCTGACTTAGTGCTGGTAAAAAAACCCCCAAAAAACAACTAAAACAAAAGCAGTACATAATTAGGGAAGGCACAAAGGAAATAGGATTTAAGAACTTGAAATCATATTTGTTACCTCAGGTTGGTGCACAGCAGGAAGTTTTAAATAAAAGTTGTCATGTTTTCTATTGTTGCTTAAGGCACTTATAGATGTTATTAATATTTTTTCTACAATAATTAAGTTCAAAATTATACCACATAGGTAATTTATGAATTATTGATGATACAGAATCTGTGAGGCCTTATAAAATTTATTACTTGCCCTCGTTGTAGTATTCCTTTGCTGTAGAGAGTTTCCCTTGATGCTCAATTAACAACAGCAGAGTTTCCATTTGCCAGTTCTGTGCTCCGTTATCTTTCGGTGAGATTTGTGACACCACGTTCCCCTTTTGTCTCAGGCTGACATTATGTGATAGTAGAAGATTATTTGAATTTTTAAACTCTCTGATTATTTTCCCGCTCAGAACAAGATGTTGTTTGGTTTTTTTTTTCATTTGCAATGGCAAATAGTGCTCTGGTTTTTGTTAAAGTGAGCACACTACACCTTCATTCAAATAAAATACAACTTTTCTTGTATTTTCTTCTTTTTATTTGGAGAACTCTTCAAATTGGAACAATCCTTCCTGTCACCACTAACTGATCCAGAACATTACACCATTAATTGTTTAGTTTAACAATAAGCATAGAGGACTAATATAATTTGAACCCCTTTGCAGACTGACATTCATATGAAAAAACATCATTTTTTGGTATTTAGAACTGCTTTTACTTTTTGAACTACATTAAAATATTTTCAGTGTTTACCTCTAGAGGATAGAAAGCTTTTTATTTAGAAAAACATTGGTGTTTATAGCTTTCATCCAAATCTGGAGTCACTGGATTTTCCTTCCACCTGTAGAAAACTGGTTGTATCCATTTAAGCATAATTTTTATAAATAAAAATATTTTGTATTTCTTGAGTATCAACGCAGACTGAACTTTGGTTGAAAAATATTCTTTGTTTATATCTCTGTATCCTGCACAGCACATTTGATTATCATCCTTCTAGTCCTTGCAGACCACTGACTTGAGCTTCCCTATGACATCTGAATCAAAAAATTGTGTTTAACTTCACGTAAAAGTTTTAAAAGTAAAAATCTGAAAGGATATTTCTTTATTGTTAAGGTTAATTTCTATTTCTTTGCTATTTACCATGGAACATGTATTTGTATCACCAAGGCTATGAAGCCAAAGGACAAAGAATTCTGCTTTCTTAAAAAAATCAAGATGTTCTGTCCTTGCTAACAATAAATCTTCCACTGAAACCAACAGGATCATTTCATGCAGTACAAGTATTCCAGAGCTCTGTAATTAACTTCTGTATTAATGGCATTTAATACAGTGTGTCCTTTCTCCTCAGATAATTGATTTTCTGCATTGATTAAAGATCATATTTTGATTGAGTCTCAGATTTTCCCTTGAGGTGGCTTTTAAATTAATTTAATGGTCGTTTATCAGTTTCTTTCATAGCTAGTCTTGAAGTCTAGAGTTTCACTAGATACCTTTTTGGAAGAAACTTCAGAAATTCCGAAAAATGGCTAATCCAAAAAAGAGGTCAAAATTCCTAAAATTATGCCCATCGATTTTGTTGTTTCTTGTAGCACAGAAAACATGAATTTATTCTTCCTGTGCCTTTTTGTTTCTTACAGCCTGTGATTCCAACCAGCCCCACGAGCAGCTCTACAACCCCCACGAGTACCATGGGCATGTCCTCAAAAATGGACAACTCTGCACTCCAGGATGTTTTCATCCTCTCCCCTATGTCAGGACTTTATGGCCCCAGGTATTTATGTCATAAGGAATTCGAAGTTTTGAAAAATGAAATTTTACACTTTGATTTCATTAGATTAATAAAACAAAAGCAAAGCGACCAGCCCCACCAGCAAGCTAAATAATTAATAAAATGAAGAGCTAAAAATACATCAAGCATCATATCACTGTTTCGAGTGACTTAACTTTCACTTAGCTGAGCAAAACCTGAGTTGAGTCCTAAATCAAGGTAATGTTTAAAGAAGTCTTGAATCAATTAGTTTTATTTACTGTGTCCACTTAGTATTTATTTATGTGCTCACTTGTACCTTATTCTCAAGCATTTCTGCAGGGGAAACCCTTGTCTGCTATATTAAAACAATTCCTTACGTTCTCTTCCAGATCCTAGAAAACTCCTGAATATCTATGTTTATCTCACAATTAAAGTGGCACCTAATGAGGGTTTTGTCAATTTACATTTGTTGAATTGCCTCACTTCTTATAAAGTTCTCCCACACAACATTTCAATTGCAAGACTTTTCATTTGTAGTGTTTGGGAGAGGCAGTTGCGTGCTTGGAGTTGTTAAATGGTTCATTTCTCCATCATCTTCTGCTTTCAGGGATGAAATTGGAATAATGTCTTGTGATGACATCAGCAAATTTGGAAAGCCTGGGATGAAAGGCTCCGAGTCTCCCAACTATTTCCTGGAGCACGAGAGTGGGAAATACTACACCCTGATTGAAGGGGAAGGCCACCCCGGGGGCTCTGAGTATGAGAGGAGCAGAGCCACAGGCGTGAGGAGAAGGGAGAAAACCCCCACCCACGGTAGGCTGGATTTCTTCCACCTTCTTCTACTTGACCACATGTACAAACTGTGCTGTTAACTCTGCAAACCCCTCTCCAAAAAAATCTGTCATTCTTTGTCAGACCATGACCTGTTGGCTCTGAATATTAAACAGAAATTTACATGAAGGAATAATTAGAAAAATTACACACTAACATTCCTGGCCAGGAGTAAGTTATTTATACAGTTGTTTTGCAGTACATACTGAAATGCTGAATGATAATTTAACTGATGTTATTTGGATAGCCAGCACTGTGATTTACTCAATTTCCCCTCCCAAGCTCCTGGAGATTATTCCACTTGCAATGTTCTGGGCTGTTAAATTTCAATGAAGGGCCTGAGTTGTGGTATGAAAGTGTCTGTAAGATGCAAGGCCCTTCAAAATTCAGCACAGCATTAAATGCATGAGGAGTATCCTACAATGCATTTATTAGTGCTGGAACTGTATTTCAAAGTCTTAGGATGGGGACTGCTTGAATATATCAAATGCTATTTAAACAGTAATTAACTCTGGTTTTCTGTAGAAATTTTGTGTGTATATAAATCCCTATTGAGTGTACAGCTGTACAATCACACTGGTATGCTTGCATACCAGTATATGGATCTATATAAAAGGTATTGTTGAAAATAAATTGATAAGGTTTTTTTTTTGCTTGTTTAAACTGAATGGCTTGGTGTTTAATGTATTTGAGAAAAGCACTGCTGAAACACAGCTGTGTATTGTCCATGTATTTTCAGTGGCTTTATTTTCAAGGCAATAGGACAGTTCTGTAAAGCTTACGGATTTCAGCTAGGAGATTTCTTTTGAAACTGTAATTATGTCTGATTTAGGAAATGGCATTATTTCTGAGCCTCAGGGAAAGCAATGACCATAGTGTTCTCTATGGGTACCTGCTATATTTTGAGATCTATATATACATATTCATTTATATATGGCAAGCCATCAAAAAGTACCTTATTCACCTACTCTGAGACCTTTTTTTCTCTCATTTTGTTAAAAAACCCTAACAACTTCCTAAGTTTTTGTCTTTGAAATTTAGGAAAGGGAAAACCTCTCAGAAGCTCAGAGCAGTACAGGAAAATGTGTCTGTGAAGACTACAGGTACTAAAATCATGCTGCAGTTCAGTGGAGAGAATCCCAGAGTGGCTCTAGTGGAAGATCCAACAACAGCTGAGAGGGAGCACAGTGGGGGAAAAAAGAAAACTCTTAAAGCACTGCAGTCACTCATTCTGCTGCTGCTTAGTCTGGTGTGGGGTTTGCTACCAGCGATGTTCTTAAATGCAGCTTCTCTGCCTCCTGTTCTTAGTATTTATCTTGTGTTTATCAGTTACACACAACTTCCCTCCTGCTGTTGTAATTTGCTGACTGCAGCTGGATTTCTGGTGAAAATGGCAAGTAAAATGGACTTGATGGTGTGTATATGCACACAGAACCTTTCCAGAGCAGGAAATCTTAATAAATCTTTGCTATAGACAGGATATTTTTAGCAACTGCTTCAGTCATCTGCTTGATGCTTGAAAGAGCTGTGACGCTGAAGAATAGGATTCCATCTTCAGACCAGTAATGTTCACTCTTTATCTCCTCGTGAAGTGACATCAGTTTAAAACAAAATTAGAATGAAAGATAAAGAGAAATCTTAACTGTGATTAAAATTGCAGCCAGATGGGTGTATTTGGCATGCTTTCATAAATTCTTGCTGCATGGTGACTTAAAATATTGGGCTCTCTGCCTGATCCCAGGAGTACACAAGATCTATTTTTTTTTTGTCTATGATGGACAATTCGAATTGAAATCCAGAAGGAATCTGATTTGAAAGTCTCTGAAATATACCTTTCTCTCAAAAATGACTGCTAAACCAGAATTTTAAAGATTTAATTAATCTGTTGATTAACAGATATGCAAATTGTGTTCTACTGTAGTGGAATGTCTTGTACTTTCTGACAGAGAGGTGACATAAATCATCAAAATGACAACGTGTCTTTCAGTAAAAAGACAGGATTTATGGCAGCACCAATAAACGGATGCTGGAACCACAGAGCCATGGGCAAAGTAAGGAAAATAAAACCTCTGAAGCCTTTCATGGCCAAGCAGCCACTTTCATTATTGCTTGGGCTGACACAAACCACTGCTCCAAAATTCCAGCCTTGGACTTACCAGGATTCCAGCCAGTATTAGAGATAAGTCTCCTGTGCAGCTGGTAGGTGCATGGATGCTCAGGCAGGTGCTGGGTATTGATAATACATTAAAAATCTAAGAAGGTAAATAAAAAGTCCATTTTTTCCAAGTATTTGTGAAAACTAAGCTTGTATTTAACAACATTGCAGTGCATTTTTTGTTTTACTTAACATTATACTCTGTTATTTGTCTGACTCTAAAATGCTCTGGTCTAAAGAGCTCTTGTGGCAATGCATATCAAACCTCTTCCGTTTATGTGTTGGGGACAAAAACATCATAAATAATTATTTTTTTTTACTTTCACTTTCTTCTGGTATCCTTGTACACAACAATTTTTTGCTCCTCAGAAAAATATCCAAGCTGCAGTGTCAACACAATTTATAGGTTACTTTTCGTTGGGAAAGGACTTGGAAGTGAAATGAGCAGTTTAAAAAATCATTTGTTCATTTGCCTTGTGTGATTCCTGTCCTAAATTTCTATTTTTGATGTCTGTTGTGCTGTGGTATCTGTATTTGTGCATAAAAGAGCTTCAGGCCTTTCCTTTCTTTACAGAAAAACTTCTCTGTTTGGTTATGTTGATCTTCACTTGTTATGTGCCTTCTTATTTTCTTTTTTTTTTTTAATATTTATAATCTTGTTTCTCTATCTTTTTATATTAGTGATTATTCTTTTTTTATTATTTATTGAGGTTTTTTTCTTAATTGATATTGTTCTTCTAAGGATTAGGAGCTGAATTCCACATTTCTAGTTAAAGTTAGTATCAGCTGTGAGGCAGACAATGAAACTATGCGTTTTTCCATAGGATTATTTATACACTAAATTTCATGGGTAAAATGTCAGTACTCCAAATGCGACCCCTCCAATTTTCAGAAGGTCTGGGGGTGCTGCTGGTTTGGTGCCCTGCAATTCCTGTTCTGATGCTCGAGTAGGGAATGACTTGGGCACTTCAGGATCTCACAGCCACAGTGCTGAAATCCCGCTGATTAAAACCCCAGTGGCTGAATCTTCTGTGCTGTGGTGGTTGTCACCAAACCGTGCTCCAGGTTTTCCTCCTGAGCCAGTGGAAATTAATGTTCCTTGAGATGAGATGCCCTCATTCCTCACCATGTGATTTCCCAGGTCAGGGGGGTTCATGTTTCCCTCACAGATCTGTGTTGCTGTATCTGTGTTAATTCTCCTTCCACTTTTCCTGCAGCATTTTCATCCACTTGAAAACTGCTTCTCTCTTTATTCCCAACACCTGTTTAATGTAAATGTTTTAAACTTAGTGAGCAAGTTTTCACAGAGCAGAGTTTTAAAATAAATTTGTGATCTGCTTTACATTTACAAGGAATTTCACCAAAGTTGATGGTGCTTCCCTTGAGGTCGGGGTGACGAAGAGGAGGCTCTGGGATGTTTCACCGACCCTGAATGCCACAGCTCTGATAAAGGACTGCTCTGAGGGGCCGTGGCACACCTGGAATTTACAGACATTACTGACCCTACAGCCTTCCATTCCTAGTCTCCAAAATCATATTGGTTTTCCTTGCCTTGTTTCCAGGAGATTTGAGGCCAGTTTCGATGCCTACTGAGTACAGCTGGATAGGGGAGTCCAAAGAGCAGAACATGTACAAGAGGGGAAGCAGAGGTGAGTATTTTTTTTTCTCTGCTCCTCTCCAAGATGTTTTTTCTTTGTTCCCTAAAGAACATCACAGGGAAAAAAAAATCTTTTTTTTTTGAGTGTGGCACAGGATATAAAAGAGCCTGTTTAGTGACTGTGCTTTTGTGTTTCTATTTCTGAAAACTAAAAATTTGTGTTAGTAGGAGGAATTTAATTCTAGTATAAAGAAAAATAAACATCAAGGGAAAAAGTACTGAGAAGACTCAGATATGTGTTAAAAGCAATCAGTTCTAAATCTGCACAGCTCTAGAAAACAGTCAGTGATGTTACAGATGTAAGGTAACATCCTTTGAGAACATTTTGATCAGTATGAATTAAAATTTGGAACAGGAATCAGCAATTGTACTGTCAGTGTTCAGACCAGGAGTTCTAATCACATCAACTTCCATTGATCCCAGTGGGAATCAGGAACTTTGCAAGAAGGCAAAGTGATTGCACAGTTCCTTTTCTCCTTTATTTCCTCTGATAAAAAGAAATCATATAATTCAGAAGAATATTCTTCAAATATACAACCATATTTATTGTGACCCTGATTGTTGAAGATTGTTGAATACTATTTTTTTAGAATCTTTTAGGCGTGGTCTGGAAGCTGAGAGGAGCTCAACTTGACTCCTAAAAATGTGACAAAAATTGGATTATATTCTTGAAGATCAATACAGGATATTAACCTGCCTGTTTCAGTAAACATCCATTCCAAGAGAAAATAAATTTCATTTAAGGCACAAGCCTTTTCTGATTTATTCCAAATCCATTGACGTATGTTTAGCTCATATTTCACTATTACAGACAGTAACAGACTTGTTGCCCGGCCAGCTCACGTTTTGAAACTGTTCCCAAACACTCTGCACATCTCCTTAGAACCATTATTCCAGCTTGTCCAGTTCCTTGAAATTACAATCCTGGAGTCTGGAATGGTCCCAGAGATGCTCCCTGCATGATACAACCCAGTAATATTTTCTGTGTCCGCTCCCTTTCACCTCCCATGGCAGGGGGTGGTATCAGTAAATGTGGGACAGAGCCCAGGGAGAGCCCTCACGATTCCCTGGATATTTACATTACTGCAGTTTAACATCACCAAGGGATGGTCTCTGGCCAGCCAGAATGGTTCTCTGCTTGTTTCCTCTTCCTAATGTTTCTTTCTGCCTTCCTTCCCCTCCGACCACTGACTCTGAGAACTCGCTCCTGCGGTACCTGAGCGATGACAAGATCCTGGTGATCCAGGAGGAGCCTCTGACGCAGAAGGACAGCAAGCGGGACACGGGCCGGAGGTCCAGGAAAAAGAGCAAACCCCCAGGGAACCCCAGCTACCCCATCAGCCCCTCCGTGCTGGCCTCCACCGTGAACGTGAGGCTGGAGCCGGGGCAGCAGGACGTGCTCAGCTTCTCCCTGGCGGAGAACAACACGGTTCCACTTTACCATGTGAGTACCCATCAAACACCTCCCTGCACGAGCCACGTGGAAAACGCTCCAGTGTGCTCCTCCTAGCACTGATCCAGGCATTCAAATGCTCTCCTCTTAGGATCACCCAGGCATAAAGGCACAGTCCTCTACCTCCTGTTTTAATGCTGTATTTTATAGTCCCAGAAAGGCTGCTCAGTGAAGGTGTCATGACAACTCTCTCCTAAGAGTCAATTTTTCAATGTCAGTATCACGACAACTTTCTCATAAAAGTCAGGACAGAACAGGGGAACACAAGGCAAGAATCATTCGCTGTCAGATGTTTTAATAAAATAGTGCTCTTAATTACTCAGTCTCACTGAGTTTAGTTTAATTTGACTGTATTATTTTTGAAGGTTCATAAGGATCCTGCACTCAGCCCCTGATAATGATTTAATATACATTAATTTATAAGCTTTTGTATTTCCACTTTGATTACTGTGTCTCGTAAAAACAGATGCGTTTAATAGAGTTACTGTTTGTTTAAATTTATTTATTTAAATTGTGGATTTAGATCTCTCTGACAGAGATTACCAGTAGCACAAAGTCAAAGCAAAGGATTTCAAACCCGGAGAGAAAAGCAGCAGGCGATTTATTAGGATGAATGAGAAAATCATTACGCAACCCTGCAACAAACCCCAACAATGTTTCATAACTTGGTGGATGAATCATCTGGATTCAGACAGTTTTTGGATATCTGTTGGTGATCTGTTGGCTCACCTGAGTTCTGAAGAGAGGGAAATGGGTCATTTGGGGTAAGATGCAAATTCCACCCTCGATTTCAGGACTGAAGTTGTGTTTTCTTGCATGGTTTCCATACCGTCATGCAATTAATTGAAACAGACACGATAAATTAGCAGTATGACATCGTATGATAAGAAAGTAAATATTTAAAAATACCCGAATGACATAAAATGTCAACTCTAAAGGGTCTGAAGGAAAAGCAGGAAACTGGAAAACAGGAGTTATCTGGGAAGAGACAGCTGTGCATGGAGTGGTTGGTCCACCCTAGAAGTCAGTGCAGCCCCTGTTCACAAACTGTTTCACGTGCAGTGATTACAGAGGAGGGCACAGGTAGAATGATTATTCATGGACTGACAGAGCCGTATTAATTCTTTTATCACCATAAATTTTTTGAGCAGCATTAAAAGAGACCTTTGCAGTCCTTCAGGAGATAATCACAGGAATCAGAATATCTGAGGCACTTTGTCAACTGCCTTATAAATATACAAGAGGAACTGAGTCGACAAATACTCAGAGTTGCTGACACAGATTTTGTGGGTTCTTGCCAGCACAGAATCATTCACATTAACGTCTTTCCACTTGGAATACTGAAAGAATTCTGAAAAGCCAAGCAAAAAAATGGGCTTATTTATCTTGAAAGAGAGCTACCCAGAACAAAAATGTGAAATATCAAAGAACATTTCATGGCGGCTTGATAGCAAAAAGGAAAAGTAACAGAGAGTTGTTGTGTTGTTAGATATAAATTTAAGTTTTAAGTTTTAAGTAGGTCAGCTCATTTCCTTAATATCTAAAGGAGGTACCAGGATTTTCATAAGCATTTTGGTATATAAACTTCTTTTGGATAATGAGCTTTTATCCTCTCAAGGATCCATTCTCCAAGGCTAAGGTTAATCAAAACAAGATACCTCTAAACCTTACCTAACCAAATCACCATAAAACAGCTTTTGCTACATTTTTATTAGAAAAGTTGACAAAACTGGTTTAACTTTTCTTCTTACTTTTGCTCCGTGCTTTTCAATGGAAGGCAAAAGTGCAGAACTGCTGGAATCACATTTCCATGAAATCCTCTCCTCTTAACTCATGCCCAGTACAACTTCTGGATATAGCTCAAAATTTCAGCCCAGATGAATGCTTTGGGAAATGGAGATGATAAATAGGATTTTCATCATCTTTAGTGAAGGGAAGGTGATAATGCTTTGTAATAAAACAAGGATGGCTTGATGGAAGGAGGAATTGAGCATCACTTAGCCATTGCTTAATTTTCTAAGCACTTACATAAATATGTAGCAAAAAAAATACAAAAAGGCACTTAGTTAACAGTAGTTTAAATTGCCAGACGTAAGAAGTTTTGCAGAATTGGTAATTGCAGAGATTCACCACTAGATTAATGCTTTGGAAGGAATGTTGATTTGGAACCTAAAATTAAACAATTAGCCTGATTTCATAAGTTGCTGGGAGGATGCAGAGTTCCTATATAAAATGGATATTTAGGTAATGCAATATTGGCAGCATGCCCAGGATATAAAATGATGCATGAAGCCATGTTGCAGCAAAATATTCCTGTCAAGAAACACTGCCCCCTTCCAGGATGTATTTATAACTCTAATTTAGTTGATATGCAGTGTCACAGAACCTAAGCAAGAGTCAATTACAATTAGCAAGGCTGTTATAAATAATTATTAATTAATAGAGTATCTCTTGGAACATGACTTTCTATGTTTACTAATGCTTCACTTCTGAAGTGACATCATTTAGCAGGTTGAGCCTAAAAATGGGCTTACAAGGATAGAGGTAAAACCTGAATATGCTTTTATTTCGTATTACCAGAGCTCACTCTGAAGAAAAGTGACTTATCACACAGGACTCCAGCTCAGTAGACCAGATGTACCTGGGAAATTTTTCCTTTTGCATTTCTGACCATAAAAAAACCCACAGAAAGTCTTGAAAAATCTTCAGGGTTTTACAAAAAGTTATAGAAAAGTGTACATTTCCTGCTGCTCGGTTTCATTTTGCACTGTGGCAACCAGCTTCCATCTAAAAAGAGAATATTGAAGTTCTCATTCCAGATCCAGTCTGGAAATCCACACGATGTTCAACTCTGTGGTTTTATTGCCTCAGACTTGCACGACTTTCTGAAGCTCTGAGATTCAATTTGCTGGTTACCACATTAAATTCTGCAACTGGATCATGATCCCTCATCTGGTTTTACTTGGTGATAAATGTTTTGGGCCTATTATCTACAGATTAATTGGATATTTTGCTTTGTACTGCCATATATTAAAAACTGGAGAGTAGGTTTGAATTTCTAATTTTGTTACCTTTTTTTTTTTTTTGGTGAATTAGAATTCAGTGTGTTGAAGAGACTTAATTTTTAATGAGTTTTAAGATCAATTTGTTCATTTCAATGTTCCCTTCACAGGGAAACAGAAATAATGGCTGCTTTAGGGTATTCATTGAGAGTGCCAGACCAGGAATCACTTTTTACTTTAAAGATAATTTGAAGCATGATGGTATTTTAGGGTTAGTCATTGTTACACAGCACTTGCTTAACTTGCTTTTTATTCCCTTCTTGCTGATCCCAGGAAGTTGGGAACTCATGCCTGTGGCACAGGGTGATGGAAATGCTCTTTAACTGTTCCTGGAGCTGCAGAGGCAGCTTGACAAACGATATAAAGTTTAATGGTACATGCTGAGAATTAAAACCTGTGCAAAGCCCATGTAGGTCTGGGTGTTGTGTAATGGGTGCACGCTGGGATGTGCCAGATGTTCCAGATGCTTTTTTGGGATGACAGGCAGTCTGAGTGCTGCTATGATAAGTAGAATAATTAAGACAGTCTGGGAGAATCACACGTATTCAGCTCCACTGACTGAAGGAGGAGTCTTTTATTGCCAGTTTTGCAGGAAAAGTGCTCATGTTTTATTTATTCCTTCCTGCTCTTGCGGAAAGAGACAAAACTGTGCTGTTAGGGATGAGCATTGCTTTCTTCAGAGTTTTATTTCCCCTCTGAATTGCTGAATAAATTCCACCTTTGCTTTTTATTTAAGTAT
The DNA here is from genome assembly GCA_013397755.1 of Cnemophilus loriae. Lineage (NCBI taxonomy): Eukaryota > Metazoa > Chordata > Aves > Passeriformes > Corvidae > Cnemophilus > Cnemophilus loriae. The sequence continues at coordinate 2,485,857 of VZTF01004921.1, read as the reverse complement.
CTGTAATATGGAGAACCCTCTTCCCCTACCTTGCAGTTATGCTGGGAAATCACTCTGAGGATGATTGTGTGGGTTCTGGCTGCTCAGAGAAGCCAATAGAAGTATTTCTGACTTCTGTAGCTTCAAAATGAGTCTGCCCAGTTGTACTGATTGTAAAATAATATTATTTTTCATTGGGACTGTGCACGTGAAGGCTTGAGCTGACAAGTGTCTCCCTCATACTTGAAGATGGATCCTTGAGCAGCAATGTCCAATAATGTATTTCTTTAGAGTTCTGCTCAGACCCGATTCTCTAAACTACACTCTTCATTAATCTATAAACAGCTCAAAGGGGAAAAAGGTATTTTAAAAAATGTATTTACAGTATAAGGGAAAATGAAGGGGAATAAACTGTTAAGAAAGATTCTTTTTGACAATAACGTCATCAGCCTTTACGTTTCCACATTCATTCAGTAACCAAGAACTTCATAACTGACCTGGATCCAGGAAAAAAAAAGACTAAACCAGTGTTCACCCAGAACTCTGGTTGTCCTTGATTTCTGTAAGAACCACCCTTTGCAGAAGCTCAGGAGGGGGGCTGGGGTTTAGTTTGGAGCAGCCTGGTCAGGATGGATGTGTTTGCACCGGCCTGTGGTGACTCCAAGACAGGCTGCTCATTCTTGCTGCTTCCAAAAGTGCAGGCTGCCTGGCCGGCCCAGAATTCTGTGTATTTGTAGTTATATCAGGACACTTTGCACACAGCAAACATGAGGCTGTCTTTATCCAAACATACGCGGTGTTTTCACGAGTAATTTTGCTCTGTTAGAGCATATTTAAATGATGATATTCTGCAGTCTTCAAACAAACCACAGCAAACTACCAATGCGAGTCAGCAAATGAAGCATTCATTACCCTGCCGTGACGTCATGGGTAAATTGCCATCTGTAAAACATTCTGGAGTCCTCTGACCCCAGAGAACCACAACACAACTAAGTTGTACTGTACTGTATTATTTTAGCAAACAAATTTATGCCTTGTTTTTATTATTTGGCCAGGCTACCAAAAAAAAGGTTTATATATATATATATATATATATTTATATATATATAAGGTTTTTTATTTATATATATAATATATATATAACCTTATATATATAAGGTTTATATATATATATAAATATATAGATAGATATAGATATAGATATATAGGTTAGATATAGATTAGATATAGATAGTCTAAAGCCAAATCCAACAGCCATTTGTTAATAAATATTAGCTACAACTGATGTTATTGCTGTGATAATTGCAATATTTATCCTCCAGAAGGTGCACCCAGATAGAAATCTCTCCCTTATCACACAAATATCATGTCCTGCTGCTGATGAAAGGATCAGTGTGCAGGAATCCAGCTGGAATATTTTGGAGACTCCTCTGATTTTTGCTCTCCACTCGGTGGCTCAGCCTTGCTCCCTGTCCTTCCCCTTCCCCAGCGGGAGGACAAGGAGGGGCTTTCGGAGGACAGAAGCATTTTCTGACAGAGAGGTCAGCCCTGGACGGGCAGGGCCACAGGTAACCTGTTCCCACGGGAATGGGGAAAGTGGGGAGGAGGAAGGGGAAGGAATTGACTGGTTTTCCTGACCTCACCCTTTGCTGCCTCCGCACTTCGTGCTGACAGTGCTCATTATCACCCCATAATTACAAATTCCCGGTGGATCCCTTCCCTCTGCCTTCAGGTAATTTTCTCACCTGCCCTCTTGTTTTTCTCCAGCACAAATTTGAGTACCTCAAACCGTACACGAATGTAGATTAAATGGGGTGATTTCCTGTCTCTGCTACCTCTCCCCTCAGCGAGGGTGAGTGGAATGAAAACCTCAAAGGCTGCTTTTATTTTTAGCTCAGCATGATAATTCTGAAAGCAGATTCAGTGGGTGAAGCATCGCTCTCTGAGGCAGAGAGACGGGTAAAGCCCCTCATAACAAGGCCACTGTTTGATTGTTTTGGAACAAACATGATACAAAGAAATCTTCAGGGTAATGAATGTGTGAGTTAAAGAAGCAGAAGAAGAAATAATTTTTTCTTTTTAAACTTTTATTAATAATAATTGAGTATCTGACTATAGAAGAATGGAAGAACAGCATGATACGGAAGCTTTTCAATCTTTGCATCTGGGTAAATGATATACGTAGATGGAATAAACATATTGAATTTGGCCACTGAGATTAGTAACACACATTGTGAAACTATTCTAATCTCATAAACAACTATTCCTGTCTCTTGCTTTAGGAAACAACAAGTAGATAATGAGTGTTGAATATTTTCACACAATCTCTGCAGCTCAGGGTTCTTCTGTTCTCTGTGGTTTATGTGATTTCTTTACTTAGGAGAAGAAAGTCTGATTCAAAGGAACAATTTTTTTTTTTTAAGTTATTTATAGAAGTTTCAGGTAAATGGGACTTTCTGCAGGATTTCCTGTGGGAGAGGAGCCTCAGATCTGCTTGTGGGACCACAGAAGCCTTTTTGTCCTTTCATCTCCACTCGTGCAAAGCAGAAGCAGATCCACGGGAATCCCTAGAGCTCCAGAAATGTGGAGCTGACTAAAGAAGGCAGATAGGTGCCAGTGACCTGAATTTCACAGAATTTGTGCTTTATAGTCTCTGACAGCACGACAAGACTTTGCCTCCTGAGCCTCCCACGTCTGCTACTCGTGAAAGTGGCCTTGTAGTAAGATGAAGTAAAGTTTCAGTTTGGGAACTAAGAAAAGGCAGGGTTTTTTTTTTCAAATGTCGCAAACTGGTAAGAAGCAACTGCTCCAAAAAAATTATATATAAGGTTGCTGAAAATGCAGGTAGGAGCCTTTCACGTGTAAGTCACTGTCAGCATTGAATCTGCATGTAATTGCAATTACACGAGGAAGTTAATTTTAGCTGTAGGTAGACATTTATAGAAATGCCAGAGTGTGGGTGTTTCCATGTATAATATTAGAAATCCTTTTTAAAGTTTGGCATTTCAAGCTGGCAACAAGATTGTTCTCCCAAAAAAGCTTCTTTGGGGGGAAAATCAGTCAAATAAAAGGTGATAAATACGTGACAAAGGGCTTTAGTAATCCTGAGTGTCCACACTGTCCAAATACTGGCAATAATCTCTGTGTTAGTGATGAGTTGGTCAGGAGTTGGGATTTTTCTTCTAATAAATTAATTTTTGATAAAAACTTAAAAAGTCATAATCATGTTTTTTATGTTTCAGGCACTAATATCAACAATTTCCTCTCCCTCTGTATTTATATAGATATTTGTTTTTTTCTAAATTACAGTGAACTAATAATCAGTTACAATAACCCATGAGTCGTTCAATAAAAAATCATACTTTTCTTTTTCACACTGCTATAGAGCCTTTTAAAATTTCCCTGCTACAGACTATGCTTCAGTTAATTAGATTACATTATTCAATATCTTTGGAAATTAATGCTTGGTAATGCAGAAAAATTCGTGGTGTTGAAAGACTGACCTCTAGAAAAAATGTCTTTTATTATCAGAAGCAAATTTCTCTCTAGTAAGTCTTTTTTCAGCCTCATATATGCAAGTTCATATCACACTAACAATTGCTTGTGAAATATATCTGATCAAAAGAAATCTGGAAACCATGATCCAACGTGTGATAGAGGTGGGTCTGTGCATTTTTTTGGAAGGAAAGAAATAACTGAGATCTTATAGCAGTGAAAAGTTTTAATTCAGGTGCTGGAAAGAGCATTCAGAGCAGGGGGAGGGAGGTTTATTTCAGCTTTGTCAGGGAAGGGAGCGTGGGATGGGTCCCTTGTGGGAGAGGGTGAATAAACCCTGATTTGGAAACACTTTGCTTTTACTTTGGGAGCATTATCGAAAAAGAAAATTAAGAAATAGAATGGGAAACACCGACTGAATTAGTAGTCCCACTTTTAGTAGCTAAAAATAGAAACCTCAGAAGTCAGAGGGATAAGAGAAGGAAAGCTCTGAGCCTTCTGGTAGGAATAAATTCTATTTTTATAACAGTAGCACGGGTAGTGCTGCTGTCAAAGTTCCTTTGCTCGCTTGGCCACACAATATTTTCCTGGGCTGTCCCCAGTATTTCCAGGGATGCTCAGACTGGCTCGTTCGTATTTAGCAGTGCATTTTCAGCACCAAAACAACATCTCTCAAGCAGATATTTTGCTTTAGCTGCGTGCTGTTAACCCTTCCAGTCTGCTTTGAGAAAACGTGAGTATTTCTACAGGGTATTTTCATTTTTTTTTCAAGTTCTCTAGGCTACCCTTCAGCATAGTCTGAGGAGAATTGAGGCATTTATGGCTCTCAGGAAAGCCTGTTAAGGTTTTGTGTACTCAGTCACTCAGTGGGGAGCTCCTGCCTTTGCCTGGTTTCAGCGAGGAATGGCAGAGAACTCCCCGCTCACACTGCAGAGGCACCATTTCATATTTTTCATCAGATGATGTCTCTTATTTGAGCGGGACCATCTCTTCTCCTCACATTTGCTGGAATATTTCAGCTGAAGCACACACTAAAAGCTGCTAACTGGTTCTGTACTGGGCTCCCCAGCAGCAAGGGAGGCTTCTTGAAGAAGGAGGTGGCAAAATGGGTTTGTGCCCTGCACGTTTTAAAGCTGCCTTAGAAACCCTGCTGCAAAAATGTGCCTGTGCAGAGCCCTGTGGTGCAACAGCCCCAGCAAAGCTCCTGTCCCTCGCATTTCTGTGCTCTGGACTCATCTGCGAGTCAGTATTGTCTGTGGTTAAACATCTGCTGCAGACCTCAAGCAGTGGCACTAAAACACAACCATTGCACTCACTAAAATTATCAATTTCCTATCTGGTTACCCAGAAAGTCAAAGATTTTGCAAGTGCAGATTTCTGCATTTATAAACAAATACATATTAATTTTACAACTTATCTGGGGGTGAGTTTTTTGTAATTTCAGTTTTTGTAAATTTCAATTTTTAGCTGTAGGGAAAATTCTCCATCATAAAACTTGCTTTAAAGTAACTTAAACTGTCCGAAGATTTTATTTTTAACCCTGAATCAGCTGCTCCTTACTCCAAGAAGACAGGCTCATTTCCAAACCTCAGAGGAATAACCAGTGTGGTAAATCAAGGTATTTAAAGCTGTGTAAGAATGACGTCAAAGAAAGTTTGTCCTTCTGAAATTCTGTATTCTATATTGCAATATTTGTTCTTTGCATTTAAAACCCCTTTCAAATATTAACACTTTTGCATTCTGACAAATTTTAGCTCCCTTATTTTAAAGAGCTTCGATCACAATTACAAGCATCAGAAATTAGTTTATAAGTGCAGATGCAGGTTGTTTTAAGCATGATCTTCATTTTAAAATAACTCTTATCTAGAAATTGAAATAAATGTTCCATTTCCTTTGCTTTAGAGATGCAGGATGACTGTGGTTTACCTCTGTCACTTGTTTCACTGTGCTGAGAGCACCAAGGAAGTCTGGTCTTTAGTCGTGCTTAATGCTATTTATTTTTCTTCTACAGAGAGCAGGGGATACAGTCAGTGGAGAGACTGAAAGGTAATCACTTCTGTTATTCTATATTTAAATATAGACACAGTGTATTTGTGGATTAGACTTATTTCTTTACTTTTAGAAACTTCGTTGCAGTATTTGAGGAATACATTTTCAGGGTTTAGAGATATCAGTGTTAATATCATTTAGTAAATGTTCATTTGCTAACATCAAACATAAATATCAATTACAAAGGCTTAAAAAATTCTTCAGATAAAAGTTCATAAGGTATTGGTAGAGAGGAAAAATTATACTGTTATGTTGCCCAATCTACTTTTTTACTTTTGAAATTCAGTATTTCGGACTCACTCTGAGGATGAAAAACACGGTGCGTGTCTAACACGACTTTTGTAAGCAACAGGCAGAATGTTTCAATGGACATCTACCTCTAATCCAGTCTGTACAAAATTACTGCTTATATTTGTGGTTTGTAGTAGATAAATATTAAGAATAGGGTCTTCAGTTTGGCCTTTAGGTCTGAATTGAATCAGTTAATTCTAATGAAGAAAACAGTGATTTTGTCTTTCATTTCTTTGCCATTTAACTGATGAAGTATCTTCATATTCATGTTGCATCCAAAAGTCCCAGTAAAAGAATGTTTGAAGTAACAGATACTTTGGTATCATCATATATTCTCACTAAATTTATTTGTAATCTATGATAATTATTCTTTTTTACATTTTTTCATCCTGTACATGTCCTAAACCTATTTAAGAAGCTGAATAATTAATTAGATTTAGAGCGCTTTGACCAATCCAAATTCATGCTTGATTTTTCAGGGCTGACAGCATTTTTACCTCTTTCTGTGTGTTTTGTACATCACGATGCAGTTGAAAGGCAGCTGCAGTGGTCACGATTTGCTGGTGTTTCCCTGGGTGTGCTGTGCATGGTTAAAATGGCATTTAACCAAACGGAGCAGCACTGTTCTCAGAGATTAAAGTGAGGTACAGATGAAATTCCACCTCATCTTACAACACAGTCCTGTCTCTCCAGTGCCAGCAGTTCATCACCTCAGCTGAGTGTGAGGGTTTGCTTTTACAGGAGGTTAAACATATTAATATTTTAATATTAATATTTTGTTCCACTTCGCAGCATCCATCCTGCCCAGGGTTACCTGGGAAGAAAGTGGATTATTCTCGCTCTCTTTTGAAGTAACAACTTCATTTCACCTCTTGCCTTTGCCTCTTACACTTGACTTTTGAAAACCTGCTGTTTTCTGTAAATCTGACTGTTTTCATTTAGTCTCCCAGCTCTTTCACAGGTTCTCTTGTCCTGTTCTTCTCTCCCGCTTGTTTCTCCTTATTTTCAGCCTGGCTGTGCCTTCCCTCAGGTCCTTCCTGCCTGACTTTCTGCATCAGAAAGAAACCCCACATCCTTTCCAGAAACAGTCACATGTCTCATCGCTCTTCCTCTCCTTCTCCACACCCACATTTTCGTGCAGCCACAAGGAAGAGCTGCGGAGTTTTGTTCTTCTGAGCAGTTTTGTTCTTCCCAGAGCAAAGGGTGCCTGATTTTTCCCGGTGGGTTGCACATGCTCACTTTGGCAGGGACATTGCAATCCAGATGGAGCATTCCTGGTGGGCAGGACAGGGCATCTGCCAGGAGATACTTTCCAGGGACATATGACTTGATGAAATTTTGGCAAACTTTCATAGCAAAAGGCTATTCTTTTATATTCTTTTAGAGAAGAATCCTTCTCCTGCACATTTTAGATTTCAGGCCCGAAACATGACCTTATTATATTTTTCAATATGTTGAAAAATATTTCAAGACAGGCAGAATTGTATCACCTTCCTAATAACCTTTTTTTAAGTGATTTAAACGGCTTAAACCAAAATAAAAACAATTTTTCAGATATTTACCCCCTAGAGTCAGGCTTTGGGGACCAGGAGACAAACTGTGTAGACAGATTGATATATTTGGGTGAAATACCATTATCTTCAGTAACTGAAAGAGGGGAAAATTTAGGTTGGGTATACAGAAAAAATTGTTCCCTGTGAGGGTGGGGAGGCCCTGGCACAGGGTGCCCAGAGAAGCTGTGGCTTCTCCCCATCCCTGGAAGTGTCCAAGGCCAGGCTGGACAGGGCTTGGAGCGACCTGGGACAGTGGAAGGGACAGGAGGTGGCACTGGATGATCTTTAAGGTCCCTTCCAACCCAAACCATCCTGTGATTCTGTGATTTTATGGCACGGGGACACATATATTTATTATTGCAACCTTTGTTTTAAAAAAGCCAAAGAGAAGGAAGTTGTTTCTTGCATGTGGTAGAACTTCCCACAGGCTGCAGGGAGGACGTGCTGGAAACTCCAGCAGCTTTGTGAGAGCCACGAGGCTGCAGGGCGAACATGGGAGCTTTTTTAACTCATTTGATGAGGAGAACGTAGAGCAAGCCTGGCAGCTCCGTCACAGCCTGGGGCAGAGCAGAATGAGGCATCTCTGCCTGACAACTCTGGCTTCTTCCAAACTCTTGGCACCTGGACACCTCACACCTGGCCCAGCTCTGTGCACAGGGCAGGACTTCCACCAGCACCCCTCGGTGCAGGGCACTGCCCAGCCACACAAACCCAGCCTGGCTGGCAGAGACATCTGAGCTCTCCTCACAGCTCCTGTGGCTGGAAGCCGTGACCTTGCACCCGAGCAGAGTCGTGGCTTAGGAAGTCGCAGCCTGCAGCTGGAGGTGGAACCCCTGGATGTGTGGGTGCATGGAGGTTTTAGGAAGGCAAGTTGAGCTGCCTGTTCCTGGGGCAGCAGCTGGTTTGTCCCCCTGTTTGCCTTTGCCCCGTTGGGGGTTGTTTCACGGACAAGGAGTAACGGGCACCCAGCGCGGAATCACTGCTACATTTCCTGCAGACGAACACCTGCCTGTGCTCAGCAGGCTTCTCTGTGGTCTTTGATCTTCCTTTCACTTTAGCAGAAGTTTTTTCCAGTAATAGGAGCCTTGACACCTTTGGTTTCTGGCCCTGGGTGTGTCATGTCACCGTGACATCCCTGTGGAGACCTGGGTGCAGACCTCTGCTTCAGGCCTGCAAGGGGGAGAGAGGCAGAAAAGCTGCACCATTCACACATGGCACAGCTGCTACTTGAATAAACACTTTTTCTGAATATTTGCTTCGTTTTCGTGTGAAAACACTGCTCAGGTTCTTTCTCATCACAGATTTTTTCTTTTTAAATAATGCTTAAATATTATTTTAATCACAGCCACGCCGGTGTGCTTTGGAAATTACTTTTTTTTGTAGTTGTGGTTAATGCTGGAGAGATAAGAAGAGATGAACATTTTAAAAATAATTTTCAGTCTTGACATTTTCTTGTCAACGTTGCACGTTCAGGTGCACCTGTACTGCAGAGGCTGCAGAGCTTTACAGGTGCACCTGAGTTGCTGGAAGCATCAATAGCCCAGAGCAGAGAGCTGAGCCATCCCTGAGCCAGGGATTTCAAACCTCACTACAAAATACTCAATAATTAATCTGCAGTGAGAATTTACTTGTTGTGACAGGAATATGTTACATAAGAGATGGAAGTTCTAGTAACCTAAATGTAAATCGTGGATCCAGATGAGGTGGTTAAAAATGCGTTCCTGTGACCAGGTAGATAAATCCAAAAAGCTACCTGTGTGTATTAGTCTGAGTTCAGAAAAAATGGATAAAAGGGAGATCTTTTTATCCACAGAAAATTCAATATATGTCCCACAGGTAGGCAGAGCACATCCAAAGTCTCAATAGACATTGCTTAAGTCCTTCAGGTTTCTGCCGAATAGGAATAGCTCAGAAATCCATTTGAGGAAATTGTAGGGCAGAATAAGTATTTTAGAATGAGCCTGTAAATGCAATTTAATTAATAAATTGTATTAATTAAATTAATAAATGAATGCAATTTCTGCAGTTATTTCCTTTATATTTTGCCTTTTCTATGTGATATTACGCAAGGAATGTTTCTGCAGACATACTGAAATAATTGTTTTATTTGTTTCAGGTTTTCTGTTTGTTTTAATTGGTGTAATCTTTTTTGTAGATCCTGCAGTTTGTTTCAACAGCACGATTATACATGAACAAGTATTTAGTAGACCAACTGTTTTAATTGATTTGAGAAATATTAGTCCAGGTGCTTACAACCTGTATCACTGCACATCTTCCCCCTTTTTTTCCCTCTTGCTCCTGCAACAACAGCTTTCCTAAAAATAAAGCTGAGGAATAATTCAACCAAATACGATACAGAGCACTTCAACCAGAACACACAACATACTGGGGGTCCTCTGTGTCTCAATCAATTGGTTCTGCCACTTTCATACAGAGGATTTACTAGTCTAGAGAGGAGAAAGGATCAGTATTTCCTTCTTCTGTGGCCTGCACATCTGAATACTTCAGGAATAATTCGATTTGGGATGGGGTATTTGATAAACATAAAATCTTTTAACAAAACCAGTCTCCTGCAGACTGTTGAAAATGGTTGCCAAGTGAAAAAAATGACACTTGTTGCACACCAGAACACCTAGTCCTGACCTGGCTTCCTGGCCAAGGTTACAAAAGCCTGGAGCAGGCTGCTCCTAACACCAGTTCCAGACTGCTTCCCTCACTTTACAGCTGAGAGTCCGTGATTACTGCAAGGAGACCCATTACTGTGGTCGCACAGAGGCAAATAAAACTTGACTAAGGACTTTTTAGATCCCACCACAGAGGCATAACTCAGGTTGTATATTGGCTGAGAGAGAGAGTGGAAGCATCAAAAGTGATGCTTTCCCCGCGGGATTAAAAGGAACAGCCCCGAAATCGGGGGGAAGTGCCCAGAAGGATGGAACAGCACGGATGGTATTGCCAGGGACAGGCAGAAATGGGCGTCAATGACACGATCAGCAGCATTTTGAGCACCTCTCCATTCCCTTCCCAAACGCCTGAAGATGAACTTGTTTGGCTTTCGTTGTTTCCTTCAGTCCACGTCACCTACAGACAGCTCAGAATGTCCAAGTCTTGCCTATTAACATTTATGAATTTAATTTCAATGTCATGTATTCCATCCCGTCAACGCAGTCTGGAAATTTCCTTTGCCTCAGGACTGATAGACGTTTCTAACCCACAATGCAGAAGTGGTTTTCTGCTGGTAAATTTGATTTCTCCTAACAATGGAAATCTTCAAATGAGAAAATGCCACTTCCTGCCTTGCTGACTTAAAACAATTGTTATTATAACCAAAAGAATTTGGCAATATATTACAAATGTCCGCAATCCTTTTATTCCTTTTTAATTTTTCCCCTCAATCGCTTTCCCAATTCTGCATTCCTTTTCTATTTATATGACATACACAAAAACATCCACAGTTTTAAGGATTCTCCTTTTCCTTACTTTTGAGAGCGTGAGGGGAATTGTGTGTTTAAGAATTTCTGTGCCAGATCAGACAAATCTGACCCTGATTCAGTGTCCTATTTCCATCATGGCCAATACTGTTTGCACTGTGTGAGGAAAGGCCTCTGGTGCTGCTGCCCTGCTTTGTTCTCCAGCCTTTAGAGAACTCACATATATCAGAGGTAGTATTTTTGCATTTTGAAGTGTCAGTTCTTGGTATCTGTGGCATCCTGTAGCAAAATGTTGTAGAGCTTTCTGCTGCAGGATGCTGGGGATATATTTAGAAATTCACAGGGTGTGTGTAAGCACTATGTAATCAGTTTTGGGTTTTTTTCTTGACATTTTTTGACGTCTTTCTTCTCTCTGTTCTAGATATGCAAGTTCTGCCATTGACCATCCAGGAAACACATCCATGAGGAAGGTAATGATTTGTAAATGTGCTTTAAATAAGCAAAAAACTCCTCAACCGTTCAATTCATTTGTCTGTGTAATGAAAAGGCTGAAAACAAAAATCTAGGAATAATTTCCATGTTGAGGAAATTGGCTGCTGCAACCACACCAGGTCAGTGTGTCTGCAGGAGTTTTAGTTAAGTTTAGGAACGCAGGAATTCAGTTAAGGTTAGGAACCTTGGGATGTGTTCTGGAGTATGTGATAGTTTGGGGAGGAGAATCACACACCACGTTAGGCTGGAAGGCACCTCTGGAGGAAGGCTTGCCCTGAAGGTAAAGAAAAGTTTTAAAACTCTTAGAATGTTTAAAGATTACCAATACTATGATAGGGAGTTAGGGGATTAAGATTTTCAAATATTTTTGTGGTACCAACTTCGAGGTGCTCCATTTTCAGTGGAAAATAGCTGTAAATTGATTTATTATTTAGCATTTTGCAGTTATTTCACACAAAGGACAAACAGCAGAACCTTCATTTGTCGAATGTCAGTTCTTCATTCTGACTTAGCACTTTTTACACTGATTAGGCTGGACAGGGCTTGGACCAGCCTGGTCTATGGAAGGTGTCTCTGCCCACGGCAGAGGGTGGAACAGGATGAGCTTTAAGGTCCCTCCCAACCCAAACCTTTCTGTGGCTGTGATGTCTCAATTCTAAATAGTTTTCCCTAAAAACTCCTGAGGTTCAAACCAGTGGGGGTACAAGCACCAGTTTTGCTTTTCATTTGGCGTTCCTGTGACAGCACTTCTCCTCCTCACCGATTACACCGAGATCTCCTTAATTTGCCTTCATGTAGCATCCATTCAATCCTAGCACCTTTTTTCTCATTTCCAGCGTGCTGGTGTCTGGGTGGGGGTGGCAGGGTGTGCACTGTCTGACTCTGGCCCTGTGTTGTGGTTTTGAGATAAGAATTGAAACGCTGACAGCCCCGGTGAGCTCTCCCGTCATCCGTCTGTCTCCCATAGCAACTCTGAGTCATTTGGAGTTGCCAGTTCTGACTGGTTTCTTACAGTGTTTGCCACCAAGTTAATTGTATTATAGTGGCTCGTTTATCTCTCAGAATATGGAGCTTGAATTTTTACGTTAGCAGTGCTAATTAACTGCTGATTCCCAAGGTATTGCAAACCTTTCAGTTCCTCTACTTTCCTTGTTTTGAATGCATTCTATGTCTGCATAAACAAAACAGTAAGAATAATTAACTTAGCTTTTTAGAAGAAAGATATTTTTTATTTCAGAAAGATATTTTCAGCTCTCCTTGATTTGTTGCGCCATTATTTTAAAATAATTTAAATTATTTAAATTATTTTTAAATGTTGTGCACATTATTTTTAAAACTTTTATATTAAATGATGCATTCCAGTTTCTGGTGAGTATCTCCTCCAGATGCTTCATTTGTCTTGCCATTCTTTAAATTTAACCACATTTCATTATAAGGTTTTTTTCCATCGCTACATTTCTCTAGCCCAAATTGTGGGAATATTTGGTGATGTCTTTTTCAGGAACACACCTGCTTTGCCCTAATGCATTTCTCTGGAAAGAGGAACATTGAGCAGATTGTTTCAGCCCCAGCCACCACAGAACTGCAGTTGGCACAACAGGACTGATCAATATCGCTGCTGCGATTTGCAATACATCAACAAAACCCCCAGCGTTGCCGTGCACATTTGATACGTTCTCTCAGAGTTTTGCTGTTTGATTTTCTGTATTTTGCTACGTTTCCTCCAGCCCAGGAGCATTAATCTTTGTCTTCTCCCACGCTCGGAACAAAGGGACGCATTTGCAGAGGTGAAGTTGACCGGGGGAGTTGTGCTGTGTTGGTGGCACGCTGCACACACGCTCGCTGAGCTTCCCCTGCCACAATTACCACATTTTTGGGGAACATTCCCGTCCGGGGGCTGGCTGGGAGGACAGGCTGAGGCCGGGAGAGCACGGAGAGCTGGTGCCCGCCGAGGCAGCTCCCTCGGGAGTCAGGAGCTGCCGATCCCCGCAGTCCCCACAAAACATCCTCGCGGTGAAGTGCCCAGACCACACGAGGCTTACAAACAGGGCTGCGGATGTCCAACCCCACTCCTCCCTCTGCCGTTTTCATTTAAAATAAAACTTTGTCCCTCTGGAGCTGGAGTCTTGTTTTCACCTGTTTATTTTCTAGAGTTCTTAAGAATTTATATATTGGAGGCAAATCCTTACCAGTTTTTCAGTACTATCCCTGGTTTTAGGTTTAAATAAAGAGATGCTTTTAGGGTTCTTTTTTCCAGGATATGTAGAAATTTTCTAATGCTACCACAAAAGAAAGAAAGATTTTTTTTTTTCTCCAGAGACTTATTCTGTCAACCACCAACGCAACAAACTTAATTGTTTCTGTGGTGGGAAGAGTGTGACTTCAACATGTCATTGAGCAGAGGATTTTACATATAATGTTTGTGGTGGATATTTCTTTTTGAATGCATATTTGTATAATTATCTCACTGGTACAACAAACTTCAAATACCAGTCATTTTATCAGCTCATTCATGGGAGTTTATGTCTTTAGTTTTCAAACCACTGCACAGCTCTTCATGCAAAGAATCCTTCATGGTTTCATAGCAATTGTAATTAATATTTTTTTAAAAGAGATTTCAATTTGCAGATTTAGCAGAGTGTTGTTTTCTTTATGATGTCGATGACAGCAGCAAGAGAAAAATGACAGGAGGGAGATCCTGTGATAACTGATGCCGTGATAACCCTGGAGAGGGGAGTGAATGAAAGCTCTTACATGTTTCTGCTGTTACTTGCACTGGTGTTTCATAATTTATTCATTTTTTTCCTTACAGTCATTCCATTACGCTTCCCTCAGGGTAAAAAGCAGAAAATGGTCAAAAGGTAACTTCTTTCAGTTAATATTTTGAAACTAGAAAATGAGGCTCCTTCTCTGATAATAAGTGATCTGTATCAAAAGTTCAACTTAATTCAAATATTTCTAAATAAAATAGTAAGCAACAAAGGAAAAGACCAAATTAAAATACCAAAATAAATGTGTTATGGGTATAATATTGCCTGGATGGGTGGTAAAATTTCCTCTGCCTTAGGAAGAAGGCAGGCAGCATCTAAGAGCAAATTGATGAGAACTTGCTTGTGGAACGCTGCAGAGCAAAGGATGGTGTTTCATGCTCTCTAAATTTCTTCCCTGTTTCACAGCTGTAGGACAAATGTAATTCTTGTAGCATCATAAACTTGATTTTTCATAGAAAAAAAAAATCTGATCTGTTAAGGAAATTTTCTACAGAGTTTTTTTTCAGGAAAAGAAATGATACCATATTTATTAAAATAACTGGTTTTATTAATATTTACAAGGCACTCTAAATTTTTAAGCCTTTCAATTAGGATTCATTGAAATAACACTAAGAAAAAACCACCCTGTTCCTGGTGCTGTGCCTTTAACAGGATGCTGTAAAGTTAAAATATTGTTGTTCACTTCAGGATAAAAACCATGTAAGCATGAGCATTGCTATGGAAGTGAGCAATCTTTCTTTTTTATTGTTTCTAAAAGTTAGGTTTAAAAATTCCCATTATTTGACAGGGCTTCTGCTGCTAAAGGGAAGATATATGGAAAAAAGTTTGCATCTGTGTGCAGATTGTGTCGTACTCTGAGTTCCTGACCGAGGCTAAATAAATACATATTTACTTTGGAATGATGCTGTCCATCTTAATCAGGAAAAAAATGCAGCCCCAAGAGGAATGAACCCTGTAGAGAAAAAATAAAGCATTGCATAAACCAGGCCCTCTTTATTTTGTGTTCGCTCCGAAACCAAAACTGCAGGGCACTGTTGAGTTTGGAAATCGTTCATTCCTGATCTGGAGAGGATTTGGCTGGGAGGGTTTTGAGTTAGAAATGGAACAGTTTTGCCCCCTCTCACTCTGTGGTGTTCGCAGGGAGTTCCCTCTCCAGCGTGAGCAGGAGGCGCATTTCCTGCAAGGACCTGGGCCACGGCGACTGCGAAGGCTGGCTCTGGAAGAAGAAGGATGCCAAAGGATATTTCACCCAGAAATGGAAAAAGTACTGGTTCATTCTGAAGGATTCCTCCTTGTACTGGTACACGAACCAGAACGTAAGTAAGCACCGTGCTTGGAGAAAGTAAAAATGAAAGCTAAAGCTTTATAATTCTTTTAAAGTCTATTTTTACTGCGTGGTCAGATGAGCTGCCACTTTAATTGCCAGGTCTGGGGCGCTCTGGCTGGAAATATTTTAACTGAAGTTCTTTTTTAAAGTCTCCAAGTCCATGTTGAAGCTTAATAAAAGAGCAGATGTTCATGGCACTCTTTAAGAAATGAATATGTCTGTAGTTAATCCTTTTCCAGAGATTTATTTGGACTAACACAGTGTTCACACTCAGCTCTCCCCAGTTTCAGTTGAGGGGGGGATGTGTAAAGTGTAACCGTTTGTGTTAGTTAAGCATTATGTGAAGCAGATGTGAAAATCTGAATTTGTAAATCTCTTTATCTGGAAGTTATTTTTATACCGATGTTCCTCTTGCTTTTTGCTGAATTAGTCTGGAGTTTGCAGTTTCTCATGTGTAAAATGCTGTTCTTGGAGAAATTTTCCTGAAAACCACTGGGCCTATGCTGGTGCAATCTGCACAAATGTAGGGAAAATAACAGAGGGGAGAAGCCCAAAACGGTTCAGTGCTGCTCTTCCATTTGTGTGCAGCAGCCCCAGCGCTGGAGCTGAACTCTGCCGCCTGCTCTGGCTGCTGCTCTTTTACTCCATCTCTCCCATTTTCTTCCACAGGACGAGTTTAGCAGCATCATTTCCCTCAGATTTTGTGTTTTCTGCAGCCCAAAGCAGGGCTGTTCAGGCCGTAGGGGATCAAGGCCCGGAGGTTTTGTGTTGTTTGACATTTCCCGTGCCAGGTGGCGGGCACTGGCTGCGTCCCCCTGACTCTCAGGCCGTGGCTCACAACCAAGCCATAATTCACTGTGCCCTTGCTAATTCCTTTCAAAAACCCGCCTGGTGTTAATATGTCTCCCTGCTTTTCCTGCTGAATTCCTTCAAAAGGAGCAATAAGTGACAGGATGCATTTCCTGGCTATTAACTGTCCATTTAATCAGAGGTGACCTCGCCAAGGAATCTCCTGAGGGACTGTCAGCAGGGCTGACAATGGTGACTTTAAAGAGAGACATCCACCAAACAGCTGCAAAATGTAGATTTATGGTGAAGAATCTGAGAGCTCTCCTCTGTTTAGGTGCTGTGTTCGGGGCTGAAAGGTTTTCTGTGATCTTCAGCAAAAGGGGCTTGGGATGGCTGTGCCTCCTCTGAGAAATTATCAGTTTAGTTACCTCCTAAAGGTTATTGACATCGTGTGATGAATTGAATCCATTGCATAGGAAAAACAGTATGTGCAAAATACATTCAGTATTTCCTTTGACTGGGTAGTTGTTGTTTGTATAAAACCCAAACAGCTGCTGCTCATTTCTCTCCTCTTTAATTCTACGTTCTTTTTCAAGATCTTTTTTTTTCTCATTCAACAGGATGAAAAAGCAGAAGGATTCATTAGTTTACCTGAGTTCAGGATAGACAGAGCAATTGAATGCAGACGAAAACAGTAAGTAATGTGTCAATTATGTTTATAAAGGATTGCTCTTGGAAGTTTGCTGTACATGGTACTGAACACTTGCAAAGTCCAGAGAAGGAAGTTACTGAGAAAAACCTTGAAATCTGTAAATATATCATCATAGATCCACTTAAGCTTTAGTATTTCTCCTTATTATAAAAGTTACAATGTAATGTAAATTCCATTTACAGGATTAAAATGAATTGAATAACTCTTTAGCCAGCTTGCCAGATAGTCCAGTTACAGCTTCAGTTAAATAAGTAAATCAAAAAGCAATGAATACTTCAGCAAAGAGATAAAACTTTCTCATGTTCAGTAGGGCTCTATTTTCCCATGGGAAATAGCATAACAAATATCATAGCAGGGAATGGTGAATATAATCTTAATTTTCTCTTTTATGGGGGAAGCTTTTCATACCCAATATTGTGTTGCTCTCAGCTGCTAAAATATTTAGGTTCCATATGCAAAATGGACACTGCATTATTGCTTATGTGCATATTGCTACTTCTCCATTCTGCTCCACTAAAAATCATATTATAAGCTTCCCACAATTAAGGAATATTTAATAACAGACACTCATTGGAAACTGCTTCCAAACAGTGTCGGAACTGCAATCAACAGGTTTGACAGAACAATTCCAATGCTTTGAGAGTAGCACTTTAATGGTATCTCCTGAATTATTTGCATTTGTCTTCTGGGTTCTTTCCTACTTTTAACTAAGCATCCTGGATTTTTCCCGTGCTTTTGCAATGACTGAATGCAGTTTTGGTCTGAGGAAACAAGCCCTACAACTGTGTGCACATGTACAATAGAAATATTGAAGATATGAATTACAATAGACACTGCTCATCAGAAAATCAAACCTCTGCAGTTGCCTGTTCCTGTCTGGGGATATTATTACCGTGTCAGAGAAGTACAAGACATTGCAATTTATACTTCTATTTCTCCTTTCAGCTGAGGGTATCACTATAGAAATTAAACCTGAACTGAGCACTATAAATACCTCAGAGCAATGAGTAGATATTAATAATGATATTGAACAAAAATACAGGAAAAATAATACCCTTTTGTTAGAATATAAAGCACTTAACACATTTCAGTGAATTAACCAAGATCAAACAGAAGGTCGTTGTGCACAGCTAGAAATAGCTTCCAGAGCTTTCCTCAAAGCACGAGAACACAATCCCTCGGAACTCAGCTTAGGGAAAGATTTCTGTAGGGTATATGCACAGGGAAAAGTCCGATTAACTAAAACTGCACACAACTGAAAGCTGAGAACCTTCAGGCTTCGAATCCTTTCAAAAAGAGGCAGGTCCAGAGGTAAAAGTATAATGAAGATGTTCATAGCATATTCCCTTTTCTCTTGAGCTGAATTTCCATTTGATTTCTTCCTTCATGGACTACCATTTATACATCTCCCCTGCCACAAAAACTGCGCCTTCCACTGGCCACTGTTTTACCCGAAAGTGAGTGCAGTGAAATTCAGTATATCCAGCATGTGGGAATGGGGGCCCTGCCTGTGTCCAGCCAGCTCCAGCCACCAGCTCCCATGGGCACCCCTGGAAAGCACTTACCTGTCCTCTCCTGAGCTGTGCTGCAAGGACAGGAGTGAGCATCACTCCATTGCCTGATCCCACTGAAAGGCCAAAATCACAGTGGCAGTTTTCCTTCAGCTCTCCCCAGTGCAGAGCTAGGAACATTTTGGAACCCAGTTTGGATTTCCCCTCAGATCTCTGTTATTTTCAGAGCTATTGATGTGAAATGTTCAAATCCTTTTGAAACTGAAGGATTTGAAGACTTACTGGGATAATTAATGGATTTCTCCCTCCCACTGCTCTGTCGGATGGGGAGTTCTGTTCCCGATGTCCATGGCACAGTGATGGAATAGCCTTAAGAAAGCTTTCACAAGAATATAGATAATTGAATGCATTATTCGGTATGGTTTGATGATTTGCCTCAGTAATGCATTTAATGAAGGTACCCTGATGATTACAGGAACCATGGCATTATCTCAGGCTGGTTCAGCTCTCCGGGCTATAGCTGGACGTGCAATGACCTTGTCCCTGTAAAAGGAGGCTTTTTGCATTGGCACTGGAAAACTTTCCACTGCTTTTAGGCAACACCTGCATCCTCCTGATTAAAAGTGATCATAGAGTATGAGAAATTATAGTTGTTTGAGTTTGTATGCTGTGGCATGACATGCATATTGCGTTATTTTCAAAGATACTGATAATTATAATGCCCCATGACGATGCTGATCCTCAAGTATAAAGATTAATTGAGCCACAGGTATAATTAATCCTTATCAACTGGTGCTTTGCCTGAACCTTCAACAATTTCCACGTAGTGAAAATTTTCATTGCCTAGTTAATGCAAATTTGGGTCTTAAATTTATCAAGAATATGCCACAGTGTTGGTGCTTCATATTGAAAGTCAGAGCTCTGTACAAATGTCACTGATGTATTACAGGTAGACATGAAGCTACAGCTTAAATGTTACTACAGTTTCAGTAATTTTATTACTTCTGAAAAGAACTTGACAGTCTTTGCAGACAGCAAAGCCCCCTTGAGCCACCAGTGGGCCCCCACAGTGAAGAAATTTCTTGAGCTCTGTTAACTGGAGTGCAGCCAAAGGATGAAGGGATTATTCTTCAAACTGGCACTCACTACACCACATCTTGATTATTGCAGCCAGTCTGGGGCCCTCCAAACCAAGCCAAATGTAAATATATAGATACCATTCTTCTGAATTATTCATATTTATACATCTCAAATTGTTTCCCTGAAGACTCTAGTTCCTAATGCTAGAAATGAATCTAAACACTTCCCTAATAATAATCTTAGTGACACTGCTGGGAGATGAAGATGGATTTATTGTCGTGTTTTGCAGCCCTGACACAGAACTGCAATACATTTAAACCACAAGTTTGCACAGAACTGGGATCTCCATTTCATAGCAATAAAGATCTGGTTTCTGCAGTCTGCAGATATGTAACAGTGCAATACATTATTGCAGCTTTAATGTTCACTGTCTCAGGAAATTATCACAGGATCAGGCAGAAGGATCTTCAGGAACATTCATACAGTGACCAATTAGAGCTGTTTGCAGGGACATAAGAACTCCTTTGTAAAACAGCCAGACCTGCAGCATTTAACCGATTTACCCCGACAAAATTCTTGCTCTTTCTGCATTTTATGACACATTCACAAATTCTGTAACAACTGAGCCAGGAACCCTGCAGACAGCACCTGACCCGCTGCATAGTCCTGATTTCACCTCTCTGTGCCTTAACTCTGGCAGGGTTCCTGTGAGAATGTAATATTCTAATAATCATAGGATCACAGCCTAGTTTGGGTTGGAAGGGACCTGGGCAGGGACACCTTCCCCTAGAAAATGATCCACTCATCATAGATTTTATCACATTACAAGAGCACAGTGGAGCCAAATTAAGCTCTGTTTATCACACTAACTTTGACCCATTATAACATCAACTTGAAACCCCAATACTGGCATTTGAATGCCTGTATGTATTTAAATTTCCTGTCTAGGAAAATAATCCTATTTACAAGCAGAAACTCCATCATGTGATATTCTCTCAGGATTAGCCAAGAGGATCAGGATCTTTAGATCCACCACATAATCCTGTCCGATCCCAGCCAATCCCACTGGGAGATGGTCGGGCAAGTGGAGCAGGAGAAGGTGCAGATGTTGCAGAGGGTTCAGACCAGCAGTGGAACGATGCAGGAGTGTTTGTTTAGTCACGATTTTCTATTCTGGGCATTAAAAACGCAGCACCGTAAGGAATTTCTGTTGAAGGTACAGAATTTGCTAATCTCTGTGTAATTAAAGATGTCATGTACTGCTCCAATTCACATGTGTCTAAAGGCATACACAAAACTATTTCACCTTTCTCACCCACAGACAGGCATCAGCTGTTTCCACAGAACCAGCTGGAGCTGCTGGTACTCAGCTGGCATGAGGGGATTAAAAAGTTCCACATCAAAAGCAGAAGACTGAGAATGATAAGAATTCTTGCCGCTAAAATCATATCATACTAATCAGTTAAAAGAAAGCATGAATTTGATCAGAGCATGCTTAAAACTGCATTTATATAATGATCAAAAGAGAGATAATTAACAGGCCTGTGCCATCTAGTGGGCACTATGAATCCCCGTGTGGGATTTCACAGTCACTCACTGCTTTTATTTGCAAAGTACCGGTACCCAGGGCAGTGAGGCTCTGCAGTGGAAATTATCACTGTCCAGATGCCAAAACAGCACTTAAATACCTCTACAGTCTCCTTTTATGGAATTTAATATTTAATGATAACCCCCTGTGCAAAGATAACCTTACCCTTTATATCCCTAATCTCATGGAAAAGAAAACTGCACAGAAATACAACTCTGCTGTAGGGCTTTTGGGAGGAAAGCTGTTGCTGGATGCATTTGTGTTAATTATATATATAAAAAAATCACTGTGCCCAGGTGAAGCTTCTTCAGCTTTCATTTTGTCTTTGAAAACTGCAATATGTCATAGTGATTAATAAAACACTCATTTACATTTAAGTTATTAATAGAGGAAACATTGCATCACAGGTTCTTCATAATTCCACGTGTAATGATTCCTAATCTAATTCTTACATCTGGTAATTACCATAGAAATGTCAGTATTTTATGAATGATAGTGTGGCATTTTTTTAACATTTGCAAGCTAATCAAATTAATAGTCTTTAATGCTGGGACCTTCTGGTTTCCTTGCCAGCAAAACTCCTTTTCATTATAACCGCACAAAAAATTTGTAAAAACTGTGATTATTGTTCTTAGCAGTTTTCAGCTGCTCAGCCAAGGGAGAGCTCAGGGATCAGACCACATAAAAGCATTAATAAAAAGCATTTTATGTGAACTATAATCCCCCATGCCATCTGATTACTATCTATAATTCCAGTGATTTCTAGCTCAACTTGGCAGCCCTCTGCATTTCTTTTTGTAGAACACAAAACGGTCATCTAAACATACGAGAAGAGGTGGGGGGATCAAACACTTATCCCTTTAGCTGGTCTTTGGAATATAGCTAAGATGTACTCGAATATACTCCATAAGACTTTCAAATTCACTCAATAATTTTTTAGATGTAGAACATCAGTGGTTATCAAAAGGATTTATATTTTTAAGTCATTCAAGGGCTTTTGAAATTTTTACAAAGTATGAGGCTCACAAATGTAGATGAAATCAGATCAGGAGGAATCCATCTATAAATTTAGGCAGCAAAATTCAGACTCAAGATTACAAATGCCTACGAAACCTGTAACATGCTGAAGAATGGTAGAGCAGGACAGTCTGGTGTATTTGTAGACAAATTGGTTGAAAGAAAAGGTGGTTTTTATTCTCTGTGCTCTTTTCATAGTGCCTTCAAAGCATGTCACCCCAAAATAAAGAGCTTCTACTTCGCAACCGACTGCCTTGAAGAGATGAACAGGTGAGTTATGTGTCCTCTTTGTTGTGGGATGTTCTTTATCCTGGTGCTTCAATATTTCATCTCACACAGGAATAGACTGCTGGAGCCTGATGGGGTGCTGGCTCATGGTGTTCCCAAGAATTAGTCTGCCATTAATTTTAGTAAATACATTACATTGTGTGGCTCACTTTGCTGGCATTTCCTGCCATGAAACGTCTCAGTTCTGCAAAGGAAAGTTACTTATGTTGGTCTCATCAGTGTTAATTAGAATTTTTTCTTTTGTTAATGGGCTTAAGGTTTATCACCCTTGTGATTTTTTGTTGTTAAAGGGTGGAAGCCTTAGTGGGATCAGTATTTCTGGTATATAAAACAGTGCACCCATACCAAAGCCCACACAGAGTACACCCAGGGGGTAATATGTGTGTATATATAAATATATATTCCCCTTCCAATCCCAAGAAAAACCCCCAACAACATGGAAAATCAGCAGTAATTAATTTTATTCACCACATCACTGTCCCAACACAGAGCAGAGGTAAGCAAAGTTCCATTTTTGGTGTTGCAGTGAGCTTCTAAATGTCCTTGGATGTGCTGGGAGGACATTCCAAACTTCTGACTGGACAAGGCGCTGGACAATCTGACCCAACATTAAAGCTGGCCCTGCCGTGGGTGGGTGTGGGAACAGACACCTCCTGGGAGCTCTTCTAACCCAAATTACTCCGTGCTTCTCCTTTGTGATTCAGTGGTGAAGGCAGAGGTTGGGTGAAGGTGGGCCGGGCCCTTAGATGCCAAAAGGCAGAGTCAGATGTCCTCCCTCCTCCTGTTACATCAGAAATTTGTTTATTCCCAGCTGAGGTGGAAAGGACAAGGTCACCATACTGGGAAGTCTTAAATCTTTCCTGGCACAGATAACTGAAACCTTAAGGTGTTCTTACCTACAGTTATTCTTAATGTTTGCCAGCTTGGAAAGACAGATACAGCTGGGGTTTTTCCTTTGGAATATTAAGGCCTAAAAATCATTGTTGAGTTGAACATTTGTGTTCTGTGGCTTACATGGCTCTTCAGGAATGCTGGGGTGTGAGCCTGGCTGGGGTGAAACAGTTCAGGCCTGTTCATCCTCCACTGATGAGGATGATGAGCTTCAGTTATCAGGAGTGGGATACTTTTAGGGCAGAAGTTTGCTGAAAAATATTATTTCAAGGTTGTTAATGTTTCATTGCTCGGTTCTGCGGTGTGGTTCAGGTTTCTCTGGACATAACCGAAGTGAGGATGTTTTGCTGGTTTAACTCTGCCTGATCTCCCTCGATTTCAGCTGCTGGGGTAGCTCTCATCTGTTGAAGTGCCATTGATCATAGCTATAAATTATACATGAAATGTTCTGACTCAAGGAAAACCGGGAAGTCTTGACACGCGTTCGATGAGCTGCTTTTACAGCATCCATTGATTTTTCCATGGGGAGCCCGGGAAGCTGCCTGGATGGCAACGAGGCCTGTGAGCAGAGGAACAGCTGGGAAGGTGCCAGCGTGTCTTTTCATGCCATACCATCCTTCACATCATTTACTTTGGAATTTACAAGAGCCTTTTTCCCGATTTTTTGGGTCTGCTTCCCATGGAAGAAGGCAAAGGGTGAACTTCTACGTGAAGTATTTTGTGCAGTATTTTCCCTTCAGCAGTGCTGTCCCTGTAGAGCAATTGGAATTCACTCCCCACCCAAATGATGGATAACTCTGCTACCTCGGTAAAATCCCTGGGCATCCCTGCAGCTTTTACAGGCTTCCTGGAATTCCTTCTCCCAGAGACCCTCTGTGAAATTTGAAATGAAGAAGCAAGATTTATAGATGAAAAATGTGTTTAAAAGACTGATTTTACAAATCACTCTCTTCCCATCGAATTGCTAACCCTGTAATGTGAGGAAATAGGGCACATGCTTTGCATGGTATCTCCCACTCCTGTTTTCAGCCCAGAATTTAACTGGATTTTCCCTGCTGAGGGAAGGGGAGGTCCCTCATGTTGAAAACTGAAGGAGTTCTAGCACAGAGAGGAACATTCCTCATTCACTATGAGGGAATTTTATCCTTTCTTCACCACCAGCTTTTGCTTTAACAGCTCCTTTTAGGGTTTCTTACCTCAGATTCACCGTTTATTAACTTTTTTCCACTCCACAATACTTTAATGCGCCTTTAACCCCACATTGCTGAAGGAAGAGCAGGACCCCAGCGGGTAGGGATGGATTATTCTGTAGCACACCGAGGCACTCAGCTGTGGCTCAGTTTTGCCTGCTGTGTTACTCAGGCTTGCAAAATTCATGCTCGTGCTGTTTTGTCAGGTCTTACACGAGCAGAGCCGTGTTCTTAGAAATTAATTAATAATGAACTTGATGAGCTCATCTCTAGCATGGTACTCCAAGCTTGTTAAAGGCCTTATTTCCCAGAAGTGCTTCCTCTCCTACCACACCACACATAACCTGTTTATGGCTTTCATTAGCATTGAATTTAATATTCGGTTGTTTTACAATATCTACTTTATTTAAAACTTACATGCCATTGAAGTCTGCAGTGCAGTGCATTTGCAATCTCATCGTGGACTCCAAATATTAAATTTTTAAAAGTTTCTATTTTAGGCTGAATAATTTGATCACACTTGATTTGAATAACTGGGTTAACTTTGCAATTTTAATAAGTCCCATAAATCTTTTGCATTCATTCAAGAAATATAACAAATTGTTGCTACTGAAACAGAATGATGATTGATTTTTATAGGGGTCACTCCTATATTTCCAAGACCTGAAAGTTTATAGCATAATATTTCTCTTAAAATAGAACTGTTTGAAAACTGAAGTATTCTGAATTAAATCTCTATCGATTATAAGCAAATTTTATGGTGTCTCCTATCTACTTTTATGTATAGACTATAACCAAGTGAGTTACTCAAGACTTTCCCTAAATCATCCTGGTTATTACTAAAGTTAATTCAGTTTTCTCCCTTAAATTTCGGGCATGTTGGGCTCCTTGACAGCTCTTGGCCAAATCAGATGGTGAGCCATGATTTACACATCTTTTCCAGTTTCAATGGACTTTGTCTCCACTTTATATAAACTAACACCTAAGAAAAGCTCTTGGCAAATAAAATTTCAGCCCTGAGCCCCTGTTAGACATTTTCCCTCTTAAACTGGACAAGAGAGCAGGAGACTGTCAGATCTGTCTGGGCTAATTTAACAGCTCCTTATCAAACAGAGCTGAGTAAGTTGTTACAGAGCTCTTACTCTCAGCCCCTTACCTCAGGAAAAGCCAGGAGATAATTCTGCAGAGCATGAAAGGTACTTTTCAAACAGAAATCCCTGAAATGGAGGTTCCCAATGGTGCTGTAAATAAACATAAAGAGCAGGTTTTCCCTTCTTCCTTTATGTTCCCATAAACTTGTTTCAAATCCGTGCCTGAGGCCACGTCAGCCCTCTAACTTACTGTTCTCACATAAAAGCTCCTAAGTGCAGCACAAGTAAAACAATTTTCTGATCAGAATTAGCTGCAGCCCCAAGGACTGGGTGAAACCATGATGTTCACAGGAGTGAACTGGGTGATAGTGGAGCTGCTCTGCCCTGTCAGGGGAAAATACTGCACCAGGAATTCCTAGGACTGGCCTGGAATATTCCAAATCTCCTTTTCTGGGCAAGTCACCTGGCTCCTCCTTCCCACGATTTCTGCATGATTGACTCTAGACTCGTGAAGTACCATTTCCCCTCTCACTGGCTGATGGAGCTTGCAGTGAACAATTGTGATTATCCAACACCACCCAAATCAGCGCTGGGGGGAGTTCATCCCTCGTGCAGGAGGCTGGACCTGCACTGGCTTTCTGCACTAGCTTAAATTACGAAATTAACTTAATCAAATTCCGCTGTAAATAGTGCCAGTGTGAATTGATGGAGTCCTTCTGGGAGCCAAGCAGTTCAGCTGCATTTCATGGAGCAGATTTCGTGATTCCAGCCCTGCACCTCTCTGAGATGAAGGCACTGTCACAGTCCCTGTTGTGACCTTACGCTGGAGATACTCAGTTAACTCTGCCAAATCTGAAGATTTAGTGATAGAAATAAGAAATAATAGAAACAAGTAATAGAAATAAGAAATTTCATCATAATGAAACAGCCAGGCATTTAACAGCATTGTTTGGCCTATTCGAGCTGATTTTTTAAAAACTATGAGGAAGCAGAATTACACAATTTCATGGGTAAATCATCCCATTTCTTTAAAAAATTCCCCTCTAAATCCCAAAATCCCACCCATACTTTAGGCCATGCTAAGCTCAGTTCTGTTGCTTGTAAAGAAAGTTTTCTTTCCTCAGAGCTTTCTTTTGGGCCAATCATTTGGTGAAAGCTGGGGTAAAAGTCTGAATAAGTGAGTAAAGAGAAGTTCCAGCTGAGTGAGTTTACGTGACTGTTTTGGTGGATTTCCTTAGGGTTTATTACTGGTTCTGTATCAAATAATAGCCTATCAGTTACTGTGTGCATTTATTCTCTGTGATACATGACTGTATTTGTACAGTAAAATGCTCGTACCAGAAGGGTAATTTACTTGCTACAAAATCAGTGAATTTCTTTTGTCTATTACCCACTGGGGAAAACAAAAAACAATCAGAAAAAACTCCCACACCAAACCAGACTTCTGAGCGCAGAGGGATAATCGTGCATCTGTTTGAAGAAGTTAAAAAAATTCAAAATTAAAAAAAAATCCCATTAAGGGCATGAAGTAGATGCACATGCAAAGAGGGCACGGATTGGTTCACTTGTCAATTCTTAAGCTGTCTTGGGCTTTTTTCCTATTTTTCCAGCCTGACAAATCTAAGAAGACAATGCATGAAACAAGATCAACAGTCATGTCAAACTATCAAATCAGAGAGTGCTCAGGGTTTATCCCGTGAAAGATTTTGCTCAACAAATCCCAGCAGCTGTGACAAACCAAACAGCAGAAACAGAGGCTGCTGAGGGCTCATACACTGGGAGACACGAGCTCGTGCAGAAAGATCTGCTCAGTGTTAAATTTCACCAGGAGATGGTTTGGGGCTTCTTTTGTGTGGAGGAAAATCAAGGCATCATTTCAGCCACCCCTATTACAGCACCCTTTATTCTCTGGAATGAATATATTACCTCATAATTGTAGAAAATAGCGAAAATAATGTACCTTAGGAACCCAGATGCAAAGCACATTGATTTTTCAGGTGTTCAGTAAGAAAGACTGGTCAGAGAAGTCAGCATAACAAGTACAAAATCAATTTTTAAATCTAATTCTGTATTGCAAAGAATTTTACTGTGAATTCTGGAATCTGATTATCCCAGTGACGTAAAAAAATATAATACAAAACTTTTAATAATAAATTAATTGTAAACTGCACTGAATAAATCCTGTGTAGGAAATAAATGGTTCAAGGGAATCTCTGTTTTAATAGACTTAAAGATAACTTGATTCAAGTGACATTTAACTTTCACTTTAGTTCTAGATTTTCCTTTTAACCAAATAGTCTCAAATGTAGATGCAATCTCAAAAATGAAGAAAAAAATATTTCTGCACTGAAACATTCCTCACACAAAGCTGAGGTGGCGTACAAAGGGCAAGAATTAATGATGAAAAGATGCAAGGAAGATAGGAAATATATTTATTTATTCTATCTGTTAATGCCTCAGGATTTCATAGACTTAATTTTTAATGGAACATTTAACAGAGAGAAATAGTTCTTGAGTTCTTGAATTCTTGAATTTACACTTTTTCGGGATATATCATTCATTTACATTTTCATTTGAATTAAATAGTTTCTTCTATAACCAGCCACCTGGTATGTGCAGTAAGTGAGGATATTAGCAAATAAAACTTTTCTGAGCCACAGAAACTCATTTCTTCCTCACCTGTTCTCCATGGATTTATGGAACAGTTCTAACTGTAATCTCAAAATTGTAACTTTTCAACCCTTTTTTATAGGAAGGAAAAAAAAAGGTTATCCTCTTGCCCTTGGTTTTCATTCTCCTACACTAAACAAAATAGTTCTCTCGAATTTATGACAACTGAGATTGTCCAAGTTGTTTTATATTTTTATTTGTGCTTTTTCACACTGGACTGTAGAGAGGAACAGCCAGGGGTCTGAGTATGATGCCACTGTGGAAACTTTAATGGCCTTCACTCCCAGAACCTCCCACTGACCTTGGGCTGGCTCAGGCCTACAACAGCCAGGAAACAGAAATTCATGAATTTGTCCATTGAGGAATGGCATATTCTTGTTTTTAAGAGTGCGTAAGGAGAGCAAAGCAATGTGCAATTGTTTCCCGGTTGTTTGGGCCACTTTAACATTTCCCAGTGTTTCTGTCAGTAAGTGAATGTGCTCCTGATTCCTGACAGATCGAGGCATTTCAGGCATGATTCACTCCTCAGTGTCAGGCTCTGACTTGCACCAGCTCCTCAGTTCCTCTCTGCCCTGGTGCCTTCACTGATCACAGCCCAGGCCTGGGGAAAATCTGACCCTCAGAAGAGGCCCTGGGCTGCAATCCCTGGGTAATAACCAGAATTATCTCAGTAAATTTAACTTAAATACTACCAGGCAGCTCTATTTCATCCCAAAGCAACGACAACAGTGCCTGTTTGTAACCAACAGAATTAATTAAAGCCAAGTCTGATTTATTTAGAATTTACTTGAGACGCAAGACAAAACTTACTTGTGCATTTTGATGACTTTACTTGAGGCTCACCTTTCCCTGCCTTTGGTTCACTGGAGTGCAGGCAATAAAGAACAATTAACCCACTTCTTGGTTCCCGTAGGTTGTTACAATGTGTATAACCTTGGTAAGACAGTGATTAGATCTCATGGGCATTTGTACAATTCTGGAGGTAAAATGCTGTGGCAGAGGATCCGTGGGATGTTTAGTGCTGTTCCGTGTCATCACAATTTCCATCTAGAATGCAAACCCCGTGCTTTGTTGGGTAGCCTAAATCCAGTGAAATGTGCTGGTGAAGTTGTTTAATTATCAGCAGGAAGGAGTTGTTGAAATTCTCCAAGTGAACAGGCAGGATGTGTGGGGCGGGAGGCCAGCTTTCTGCCCTGGGGTCGAGGTGCAGGGATGTGCACGTCAGATCCCAAAGGTGCACCCCGCCAGGTCTCCTTGTGACCACGGGGAAGGCCCAGAGCTGTTGGGGCTCAGCTCTAGAAACCAAATTAGCAATCCAGCCGCTGGGGTTGTGCTGGCCAGGTGCAGCACACAGAGCCCTGCAGTGCCCGACCCTCCGTGGGATGTGCGTCCCCCATCCCTCGGGAGTCCAGCTCTGACAGGAGCTTCCAGTGCCCAGCTGGAACCCAACGTTTGCCCACTCAGGGCAGAGTTCAGAACCAGCTGCCTGCCTTTCCAAGCTCTCCACAAAGAGCTTTTTATAACCTTGACTGCAGTTTTCTGAAAAATGAAAGAGGTTTGCTCATCAAGGAAATTCATCAAGTTTATGCAGGGTTCCTTTTGAACTGAGTTTGCACTTCCTTGGGAAAAAAAGAATTAACTGTAGGAAAATGAGCTGTAATCTCACCACTTGTATACCTCCTGATTAACCTCAAAAACATTCACTCATGCTTTTTTTAAAACTACAAAACCTAAAATGGAGATTCTAGTTCTTTTATCAGAAGAGATTGCATCATGATAAGCCACTGAATGTCATCAGATAACCCTTTATGTTGGCTTGACAAAGAGCTGACTCTGAATTGTGGCAAATGAGGTAAGAAAGTCCTTGTAACTATAGCTGGGGATGATCTTGGCCTTTGGAAGAGAAAAGCCTGAGCAGCCTTAGAGAAGGAAGATTAACTTCAGCTAATTCCAGATTTGGCCATTGAGGCCATATGTGTAAAGCTGATACCCTGGGTATCCTCAGAACACCCCTGGCTCTGGAAGGTTAATCCCAACACTTCAGCTGGTGTCGATATTTGCTTCCAAGATCTGACACCCCCAAATTAAGAACGAGCAACAAAAGAAATTTTGCAAGAAATTTAAGACAATAGAAATTTCCATGCACTGACCATACAAATGGCTGAGTCTGTTTTTTAACTTGGAAAATGGTAATTAGTCCTAATTTATCGTTGGTGCTTAAGCAGAACCTCAGATGAAGGCACTGAGCCATCCTGCTTAATTGCCAAAGGCATATGGCAAAGTATGACTAAAACTATTTTGCTCCAGTGCTAATGAGTTTAGAAACTGGGGAACAACTGATGAAAAACTGGTGAATACAAACGCTTAATAACGAGCAGGGAATGATGTCATTGCCATTCCTGCAATAAAGGATCTGCCTTGCAGGGGAAGCAAATGCCAGGCGATCAACGCGCCGTGCGCTGGAGGAAATGATGCTGCTGAGCACTGTGCAAAAGCTCTTCTGTAAATCTGTTAATCCATTTTAAATGTACTTCCCTCATGATAAAGAAGAGTTATTGACGTGCCGATGCGAACAATGGCTGTAAGCAGTCCTAACCTTGCAGTTGGTATTTGGGAAAACTAATCATCATTTCCATTTTCATCTCCAATTCACTCACTTCTGGCTTAATACTGAGAGGCAAAGCAATGTGATTGTACAGTTCTTTATTTTGATAGTTTTGCAAGTAAATTAAACCCTGTAAGAAGTAAACGTTGTTGTCCCCTCTGGCTACTTGGGAAAGTCATGAGATCCATGGAAGGCTTTGCTGCAGGCCGTGCAGTGAGTCAGTGCTGCATCCAATATCGCCGATTAAGATCATTGCTCGGAGCCTCCGCGGAGCTGCCGAGACCAGGAGATCAATACGTGCTGAACCGTGCGCTATTTTTAGTGGAGAGTTCACTCTTCCTTCATTTTCTGCCTCTTTCTGTGCCTCCCACACGCCACTCTCCTGGACAATAACACTTACATATGTCCTTAAAAGCTTTTTTTCTCCTCTAGTACAAGTGGGAAAGAATGACACTGAATAGTTTTCTTGTTTTAATCTGCAAAACAACTCGTCCTTTTGATATTGCATGTACTGTTCGCTAATGTCTGACTTGAGGCCTGTGAAAGGTGTTTTTGTCATTATAATATTCATTAACCAAGAACATAATTAGTAACAAATTTGATGTTGCAAATGTTCAAAAAGGAAAAAAGAGCTGCTTCTAGGTAAACCCTCATATCAACATTCTGGAAAATTAATGACATAATTAGGAATTTAGTCACCGAGTAACAGAATGGTTAAAAACATCTCAGGCATTATAGATGTCACTATTAGGGCTTTTTTCTTCGGTTATATCTCCTTGTTGATGAAAACAAGATAATTCTTGATTTTCCATTTGCTGAACATTAAGAAGTGACTGTTCCCTCTGCGTGTTAATTTCCTTTTTTCCCAAGTTTTTTAATTATGTATTGTATAAACATCCAGTTATCTTAACATAAAGAAAAATCAAAAGGTATTTTCCCCAAAATAAACTATAATATTTTCCTAATGAAGTAAAGAATCTTCTTTTCTATCAAACTAAATAATTTGGGGACAAAGAAAGAAACCAGCACATCCAATGCCAAATGCAAATATTGAAGTACCTGCAATTTACCAAGTCTTGTTTTAGAAACTCAAAAATCTGTATTAAACAAATTAAGGGAAATTAATGTTGATATCACAGCTCAACAAGACGAAATGTTTGTATCACCAGCATTGTGAATCCAGACTAGCAAAGAACCAAACTGCCATGGGCTGTTTTAGCTTTCTGAGGATACAAATTTAATACAACTTATTTCCTAATACAGGTTTTCAGACAATAATTATCATAATTCTATTTTATTTACTAGTATTTTGGCAAGTTCTTGAAATAAATAGAAGTAGCAATCAGAATAAATGTGATAAATCCTTCACTCCCAGTTATCAACCACCAAACACATCTGAATCGTGGCTTTAACAGTCTTTTTGCATTAGGCGTTGTCTCTGACTTTTCCAGATGTTAAGAACGTGTATGCCTTCAGATTTACAGGAGATGTTCCTTTTAAATACCTCTCTTCCTCATTTTTATCGTTCTACCAGGTGGATGAATCGTTTGGGTCTCGCAGCAATTGGTTACACACCTGATGACAAGGATACTCACCCAGATGAAGGTAATGCTTCAGTGATTCTAATTAGGAGAAGAGAGCAGACAGTACAAATCTGTTCAGTATTTCAACAAAGCTGGAGAGGTCATAACTGACTTCTTTATCAACATATGGCCATATCTTTTCAAATATCAATTTTGATAAGAATACATTTCCTTGAAGAACTACATTTATTGGTGCCACCACCAAAGAAAATAAAATCCTGAGCAGAAATTTAAGAAATATTTAAAATTAGCGATAAAGAGAATGCGGGGTTCAGGGTGAGGTGTGATCTCCCAGATCCCAGCCCTCAGGGATGCTCATCCCCTAAAACCAGTGCAGACATCACAGACTCGGGGCAATGTGTGCTTCAGCAATATCTGTTTGCACCTCCCGAGCTCAGGTGCCAGCCTTGCCCTTTCCCCATCACCCACAGTGGAACCTGTTATGCCCAACTGAATTAAGTGTTCAGGCTTGGCTCTACTTCAGCACCTGGAATGAGGTTTCTGTTTGAAAGCCCGTGACCAGAAGTTGGTTTTTGGGAGCCAGGTGCCCAAGCTGCCTTCTGTAACACTTCCCTAAAGCACTCGGAGGTTCCTGCACTCCCTGTGTGTTCGAGGTGCCAGACCTTTCCACCAGCCCACTCCTGAGAGGCTGCCGAGCCCTGCAGGTGACTGGGGAACGTTTACCTTGCCATGGAAGGATGTTGTTAAAAGGTGGGATCTGCTTCCTTGTGGAAGAGCACCCGAGTGAAACGCGGAATGCTTTGTCAGCAGATTACTGGAGTGAAAGCGATCAGGACGACATCGATGGCTCCCTCACCCTGAAGCAGGAGGGCTCCTCCACGCTGTGTGACACCTACCACCGCACTCCCTCAGTGAGTCACACACACCGCATGTGGCCGTCGGTCACCCAAAACATCCCTGTGCCTTGACTTGCGCTTCCCTTGTGCTGGGATATTTAAATACCACAAAGGTGCCGGAACAAAGCCAGATGTGATTGTAAAAATGAAATTACTGCTGCTCCTCATGAGCCAAGACCTGGATTTTTCCATAGCATATCAGTTAGAAAGGAAGGTTAGATGAATGTCTCCTGACACAGATCTGTCTCTAGACTAGAAATATGACCTTTTCTTTGTAGGGTTGGTGAAACTACACATCATAATAGGAACAGAATATTCAGATTTTACCTTCACTGCAGAATATGAAAAGAATGTGGTGGATGGGATGGTTCGTATTAATTGAGACTGGTTTTCAATTATGAATATTGGATACTGGATGCTAGAGATTAAGATCAGCTCACATTCACGCAGTAATCATGGTTTTGTTCTTTTTTGAAGAACAAATCTTTCTAGGAAAGGGTTTTTTTTACAAACTTGTGTACAATACCATAATAGTGCCAGAATTGCAAATAGAGCATTTCTGTTAGACAAAACGCAGGCAATCATGATAATTATTCTATGATTCTAAGCACAGAGAGGACTGTTCTCTATTTTTCTTTCAGATTTTTCTTCAGCGTGAATGACACGATCCTCACACAGCCAGAACCAAAGAAAGAGTGACTGAGACAACAGCATCACATGGGTGAAGTTCAGACTGGTTTTCACCCATGTGATGCTG
This sequence comes from Cnemophilus loriae, assembly GCA_013397755.1. Lineage (NCBI taxonomy): Eukaryota > Metazoa > Chordata > Aves > Passeriformes > Corvidae > Cnemophilus > Cnemophilus loriae. Next base: position 2,451,840 of record VZTF01004921.1, on the reverse strand, counting down.
TTTTATCAACTGGGATACAGGTTAAGCCCCTCCCTTTCTGTTTTTCCACATTTTTGCCTTTCTTTTTGTTTTGAATTAAATTTACACACAGACCCAGCAGAATTCATTCAAATCGTTTCACAAGTTCAACAGTCCCCCACTCAAAAATTTTCCTGGGTGCTGATGTTTTTGTTGTTTGGGTTTGTTTTTTGGGTTTTTTTTCTGTTTGGCCCCTAAAAAAAGAAAGCAAGTCCAATTTTGGTTTCTTTTGGAGACTTCCACTGTCCTCAGCTGGACTGAGTATAAGCTGGACAGGTCTTCAGGAAACCTGCACCAGTGCTACACTGTTCTTTTCCATCAGGAGTTGCTCGTGGGCAGAGAATGTGCAAAACAAGAACAGGGAGTGGTTAAAAGAGCACTTGTATAAAAGTTGTCACTGCTAATTCTCTTCTGTTTACAGTGGTTCATGTTATGACAAATCAAACCCATCAGTCCATCATCTGATTACTAGATATCACAGAATGTTTTACACTACAGCCATTTTCTTGGGTCTGTTCAAAACATTGTCTCACGGGCAGATGTTTTCATATCTTGCCAGGTGAATTCTTCAAGTCCATTCCCCGAAGCCAAACAAGGTCGACACTTTTCCAGTGAATCAACGTATTCCCACTCCTCTGCCGAGGACTCCCGGCAGGACGTAGCAGGCAGCACACACTCCTCGGGCTGCAGACCGCCCTACCGAGAACGGCGCTCGTGGCAGGACCTCATAGAGACTCCCCTAACCAGTTCAGGGCTCCATTTCCTCCAGACTGTCCCTCCCGAGGCGGAGTACATGAGTGGCCGGCCCGGGATGTCACCGGACAAACGGAGACAAGCCACGCTGCCCGTCCAGAGGCGCCACAATTTTGAGCAGGATGGGCCCTTTCCCCTGGTGGAATGTCCGAGGGGACACAGCTCCCACGGGCGGCCCCAGAAACAGCGCAGCCAAAGCCTGCCCCGAAACAGAGACGTCCGTGCGAAGGGACACGTGAAGTCCATCGAAGGGACCGACGACAATCTGGAAGAGAAGGTCCCTATTAGAAGGCACAATAGTTTCTGTGCAGAAGGTAAGCTCTGGGAGATGTTCTGATCCACTTTACTGCCATCAAAATCCAGAGCAGTATTAGTATTCTCAGCAAGGATTTTGTGGCTGAACTGCTGGATGTTGGCAAACGCAGGAGTCTGTACTTGAAATGCCAGGATGCAGCACTAAAAATTGAGCTTTGGGATGATCCCAGTGTTCTTGTCTTATCAAAACAAACGTTGCAGAACTGAGTAATAGGTTAATATATTCATGAATTTGCAGTATTGCTGGTTTTAGAGACTTCACCTGAATGATCAGGTTTGTTGTTAGGTTTCTTTCTTTCCTTTCAGAAAACATAAAAGAAATTGAAGAGATCACAGATGGTCTGCAAGAGCTCTACAGAACTCTGGAAGAAGCCAGTCTGTCAGCTTTCGGGGAGCAGCGCCCCTCCACCAAGCAGGAGTTCCGCAAGTCTTTCGTGAAGCGATGCAACGACCCAGTGATCAATGAAAAGCTGCACCACATCCGAGTTCTCAAGAGCACTTTAAAAGTAAGGCTTTATCACTGGTTTTGTGTAGCAGGGATATAAACTAGGAAATGTCTAATCATGGAATCAGGATGGTTTGGGTTGAAGGGACCCTAAAGCCCACCCAGTGCCACCCCCTGCCATGGGCAGGGACACCTTCCACTGTCCCAGGCTGCTCCAAGCCCCGTCCAACCTGGCCTCGGACACTTCCAGGGATGGGGCAGCCACAGCTTCTCCGGGCAGCTGTGCCAGGGCCTTGCCACCCTCACAGGGAACAATTTCTCCCCAGTATCCCAGCTAACCCTGCCCTCTGGCAGTGGGAAGCCGTTCCCCCTTGTCCTTAATGTCACTACATGTCCTTAATCTCTTTACATTTCTATTGTTAGTGCTTTTTTGTAGCTTTACAATTAAGTTTCAAAGAAACTAAAAATCCTTGAAAGCAAACGTGTTCCAGCTCAAGGGAAAAAAAGAGATTATTTGGCACTCTGTGTAGGCAAGTTGTAGCACGTGCCACAGACTGAGCTGTCAAACAGTTTATGCTGTAACAGTTCCTGAATTTAGGTAAATATGAAGGTTTCCATAGTAGTTTTCCTGGCACGTAGCATTAAAGTGAAAGAAAAAATAAAATGCTGAAATACAAAATTTCATTTTGACATGTCCTCTGTCGTTCTGGAATTTGCCAGGCAAAGGAAGGGGACCTCACAGTTATCAACAGCCTTCTGGACGATCCCAACTTAACATCGAAGAAGTTCAAAGATTGGAAATTAAAGAACTATGAGTTTTTCCTGGACATTTGTGAGTACAGTGCTGCTGGGAAGTCTCAAAACGGAGCCTCTGAACTGGCAAGCTCAGCCCCAATGCTGACACACACACACTCCTTCATCGAGACTCACGTGTGACAGGAGCCTCAGCCTGGGTCGCTGCTGGGTGCCCTGCCAGATGCAGTCAGACAAACACTGGTGAATTTATTGCTAAGGTACTCAGCAGTACTGTAAATACTTGGGTAAGAGAATAGTGCCACAGGATGCCTACTACATTGCATGATAAGACAATAATATTCTTTATGAATTTTTTTTGTTTGCTATTATCAACCAATGTCCGTATCAAGCTCTGCATTAGAAAGAAGCGGTGCAGAAGTGTAACTGAAAATAAATACCAGTATATTTAAAGTACTGTACTAAAACTCAGCTTATAGTATGAGCTCCTACAATCATTTTATATATTTAGATATTTATAAACACATATCTATGTATATAAAATGTAACATGGTATTTGACATTTCCCTTTAAAATGCCCTGAAGTTCACATTTTCACTCATTTTTTCTTGAGAAAAAATATAAAAATGAAGACATAAATACACTGGCTACTCTTAGAGATGAACATTTATTTTTGCAACATTTCAAGGTAGTGACCATCTTTGCAAATAAAAGGACAGAGTTATCAAAATGTAAACTCAATCCCTATAGTGTGCCTTAAAATGTACACTGTACATCTAAGAAATAGATCCCAGTCTGGCCCTATGGGCACTCTGTACATGCCATTTAAATACTGTGTTTGTAACGTGCTGTGCCTGCCTTTAAACGAAGGAACACGAGCAAGCAGGTTTGGCACAGAGGTAAGATACCAGTAGAACAATATTGGTTGTTCACTAATGCTGCAACTTAAACTGGTTTTAATAGAATTTGAAGTATTTCATGGTGAAAGAAAAAAAAACCATCTGCACTGAGTAAGGTACATACTGCAGGTTTTCATCGTTTCTTCACTGTGAATTTAGGTGACACATGACTGTGAGTCACAAAATTCAAAAAAAGCATGAGAATGAAGCTTAAAAAACCTCCTGAACTAATCAATTACATTCTGTGATAGACCGACATCTATAGCTGAGTTAATTACTAAAAATTTTGTAATGTCTGGCAATAAGTTTTAACTGCTAGCAGTACGTTTGCAAGCGGGTGAAGTTATTCAGAACATCATTTGAAAACCAATCTGTATTGATTGGTTTGGGAAGACACACAAGTCATGCAGTGTATTTCACTTCCTTGCCTGGGTGAGAATGGCTTGTCAGAATCAGATTTTGGGGAAAATACTTGTATTCTTGGGGGGGGGGGGAAGATTCCTCTGAATGCTACTGAACATAGATTTCAAAGACATTCACAGTTTGCTTTGACTCTGCTTGCCAGAATAGCTCTAAAAGGCAGAATGAAGGGGATGTGGATACAGCTGATGTCATTTCACTGAAACAAATTCGCTGATAATTTTTTCACAAGATAAACCTAATTGTCTCTTATACATCAAGGGCTGTAAGATCCATGCAGTTCAATATAATATAGAAAAAAAATGTTCTCTCAGTGAGGTCCTAGTATCCAGGGAGAGATTCCATTATTCCCAAAGCCAGACCCAGGTGAAGGTGTCCTGGGTGTTTAGTTCTGCCTCCACAGAGCAGCTGAGGGGGGCTGACCTTGGCTGGACAGGGGGAAAAAACGTCATGGAGAAGCTCCTGGGTTGAGACAAAGACAGGGACATCACCTACTAATGGTTATCATAGCCAAAAAAACCTGACTTGGGGAAAATTCATTTATTAACAATTTAAAATACAATTGCATAGTGAGAAACAAAGACAAAATTAAAAACACCTTTCCCTTGCCTCCTCCCTTCTTTCCGGTCTTAATTTCATTCCTCCATTTCCAGCAAGCAACAGCGTAAGTTATAGAATCCATTTAGAAATTAATTAATATTATACATGCAAGCAGTGATGGATGGTCACAGAAACAGTTACTTAGATTGAACTATCTAAATTCCTAAAGAAATTTAAATATGCCTGTTGTTTCAAACCGAAAAGATGGTTTGTGCTTTCACAATGAAAAGATCTATATTATTTTCAAATAGCTTTCCAAAAGGATTTCAAATGCCACTGTATCGTCACTCAAGATGGAACTGAGCATATTCAGTGGAGTCACAAGTAAACAGAGGATACTACTTACAGATACAGCTGAAAATGATAAACATAATTGGGAAGACAGATTTCTCAGAAACGACACAACTAGTAGGGAAAACAGATTATCTCAGTTTTAAGTTTAAATACAATTTCTGTAATATGACTAGATGAGATAAATAGTTGAGATTTCATACTTTGGTCGGCTTATCTTTAAAAATCTTTCAGTGTCAGGAGATCATCATTTCTGAAATTCTTGCAATTGTGAGTCCGCATTCTGCTCTTGCAGAGCAACTCTCAGCAAATGTGATTTGCACTGAATAGGCCAAATAAATTGTCCAGGAGATTCATGAGATTCATGAGATGAGATACACTGGAGAAATTCCCTCTAATGGGCTTAAGATTAACTGGCAGAAAAGTTTGAAACATTTGTCTGGCATTGCTTGTGCCTTAGAGCAAGCAAAATCTAATTGCTAAATGAAGCAATACAAAGACTTTATTCTTTCACAAATGTCAGGTGGCATTTGGAAGCCATTTCACAAGAACTAATCATACCCCTGGCACATGTCCTCAGCCCCACCCTGCAGCCGTTCCCTCCCTGCCACGGGTTTCTCCCTTCCGGACGTAGGTGCCAATCCAAATGGACTGCAGAGAGGAACGCGCACAGTCACCACAGCACAATTATTTGGATATTCACCACCTTTGAACTCACTGGAATGCAAAGTGCAATACAGATACTGTATTTAAAAATGCATGCACCAAATCCTGCTTATGTATTAAAATATGTCCAATTCTCCTGGACCAACAGGTACTTAAACACGCTGTACAAAGCAGCTGGAATTGTTGTGGTTGTTTTGATGCCATACTTTTAAATAAGAAAAGAACAAGGCTTGGCTTTTGAGTTCATGAAGGGAAATAAATAGCACCAGTACAATAGATTTATTAATTTACCAGTCTTCCTGCCTGAATTCTCAGGTAGAACTTGGTTTTTAACATACACAACAACATGGAAATGTTGTTTGGATGAGATTTATTTAACTGGATCTTATTAGCTTCTCCATTCAGAATTCCTGCAGGTAAAACATCTCAGCCTTTCTCCGACACTCCACAAGCTGAGTCTCTTTGTTACTGGCTATTTTTCATTACAACTGATTTAATGCTCCCCCTGAGCTACTGATTCCCCTCCTTTTTTAATACTGTTCTGTATTCAGTGACATGTCAGATCTTTGAAAGTGTCTTAATAGCTCTCTCAGCTCCACTTCCTGAGAGAACCAAGACATTTTTCTTGCTTTCATTATTTTAAGTGAAAACTACCCTGAGCTTGCTCTAATTGACACGAACAAAAATCAAAGGAGGAGGAGGAGGAGGAGGGGGTTGTTATCAATATGTTCAGCTCTTGGCTGCTGCCTTTTGAGCTGGAAATGTGGTGCTCCACTGGCTTTTTCCAAAGAAGAAGAAATGAGTGTTGCAGAGAATTGTACGTGGCCCGTTAAGTCTACTCTCACTCCTCTCAGCAGTTACAGCCTCCCAGGCCACAACACGCATTCTCCAAGGTCTTGTGAAGGACAGTACAGGTACCTTTGAAGGAGTTACTGTACAGTGGCTCTGGGAAGGGCTCAGCCTCCTCAAAAATTGTAGAATTCTGCTGCTGACCTTTAGGAGACTTTAAATGTTAATAGGACTTCTGGGAGAAAAATGAACAATCCGGTAGAAATTATTTAACTCAACACTAATCTGAGGAGAACAAAGAAAATTCTTCTTATCTTTGTGTCAAGTAATGCAAATTGGGCCAAGATTATCACATACTTTATCTGCCATATTCTTTCCTCATGTGGTCTTACTGTCTTCCAAAGTGATAAAAGCATTCTTTTTTGCCAAAAAACCAGCAGTATTTATGACCAGGGTGATATAGCTGGGGGCTGTTGATCCTTGAGGAGGGACAGCTCTGCCAGCAGAGCTATTCTGTGAGAATTCACCAACAGTTTGTACAAACTCTTCATGCAGTGGGGACCAAAGTCCTTCAAAGATGGTTTGTGTAAAACGACCCTTGGCTAAGGCATGATGCAGCACAACAAAACCAGCCCCCTCTGCAATGCCTGAACTAGAGGATACCACCAGGCAATTTAATTTACAGTTTAAACACTCGATTTGTCAGTACAAGCAAGACTTCTGTCTCTACAGAGATTCTGACTGTCTCCGGACCCAGTCCTAGAGAGATTCCTTCAGGAAGAGAGCACAGGCCTGTCTGTACTGCTGGGCCTCAGCTTCAACGCCCCATTCATGGCACACCCGGGTTCCCTACATTTCATGTGAGAGAAATAAGTGTTGGCTTGGTCTCACAAAGGATTTTATTCTCTCCTCAGCTTTCACAGCAGGGAAATGGTGCTTTTAGGGCAGCCAGAAGGGTGCGGGTTTTCCACGGTAGATTTTCCATGTACCACATGCCTTAGGCTACAACACTTCACCTTCCCTGCTGCCAGACGATGTTTATTTACCACTAGGACAAAAAATGGGTAATAACAGGAAAGACTGGAGAAGCAATATTAGCTATTCATTTATATTCAGCATTAAAAAGCTCTTTTTCTTCCAGAATGCTTCCCTCACTAAAGCTGAGGCTCAGGGTAGATTTTCCAGGCAGGATGCTGTGGGGAAAGGTCCTCCATCTCCTCTCTCAGATGAAGTCACACCGTGTGGCTGAGGCTCTCGATGAGTGTTAAGGGGGCACAGATCTGAAAATCTCATCTGAAAATCACACCTAAGCCGTATCAGCTAGTGTATGGAAATTACATGGCTACTTTAACCAAAACTAGTAAGTTGTAGTTTCTTAGTTGATGTTTATAGTTATTTTCTTTGCTCCCATTACACGCAAGTGAAATGTGATGTTTCTGATCAGTTCCGCTCTCTAATGAGTGGGCAGAGGACTCTCTACTCTGGATATAACTAATAGATCAAGAAACATTTTTTAAAGCTTATTTTCTATATTTTGCGGGTTATACCACTCTTGCACATTCAGAAGGAGGTTTTTAAATAATGTTGTTTAAGCTTTTATCAGGTTTGAAGATAGGTGATATACTACTGGGACCTCCTCTTAATAAAAGTATTTAAATAAATCAGACAGAAACTGCCTTCAGGAAAAGAACCATGTGCACTCTTAATGCAGGCCAGACAGATTTATCTTTATTTTTATCGAGCACATACATGCGTTAGTAGCGACAATTAGGGACTTTAAGCATTAATGCCATTGTATGAGCAGTATTTGAAAGAAAGCAATGTTGTAAAAATGATCAAATACGTCGACAACCTGCTGTTTGGCCAGCTTGCCCTGTAGCTTCTGTCCTCACATTTCTAGAATATTGTTCATCCTCAGGCGTTGGTGAGGGTATCAATACAGATCTTTTTACTGACAGTAAACGCGTCTGTCCGAATGCTGCAGATTAACTAAGGATGTCACATTATACATATTAACTATTGCATTTTTTCACTAGCAACCACGAAATAAATACGTCTTAACAAACCGTGTTCACTGGCCAAAATACCAGTAAGACCCTGTTACCAGTTAAGACTTCTGTTTTACTGAGAAACAAGGATTTCAGCTTAAAAATCTGATGAGAAAACAGGTTAGGATATAAGAGAAATGCACTAGTATTAATAAACTTTTTACATTTGACACATACTGTATTACAAAGACAATATCCTTGTAAGACCATTAATTGCTGGGCCATAGGTAACTTCCGTCTAGGTTACTAAATAGCTAATAAACCTTGTATAGAGCCTTTTCTAGATAACGCTTACATGTATGGAAATGTATGACACCCTTGTACTATGGCTTGCACTTTACTTGCATTAAACTGTGAAGTAGGCTGTAGTAATGTCTTTGTATATTCAGGGGTTGAAATACCAAAGCACTGGAGTATCGTACTGCTGGTGTTCAACCTGTCCAACGTGCTGACAACGTGTATTTTGCAAACCCTACCAACTTCAAATCTTTGGCAAATAACGCTATGGGGTCTCCACGGTCTTTGTTTCTTTGTAAATATAAACATTCTTACTGTTTCTGTAGCAATAGGAGGTTATAAACCAAACTTTCACTAGGACTGTTTTCAATAACAAAAAATAAAAAAAAAAAAAAAAATCTATAGCGCCTTGTATAAAAATCATGGAGACTCCATGACCTGTGGGCATTTTTGTTTACAAGCAGTATGTATATATGTATTAGAGGCAGAACTGTTATTTATCACAAAGTTATATTGTGGATGATTCTTTCTTAAATAAATATATGTTTTCTGTCATTAAGAAAATTAAGTATTTTAGAGCCATCTTGAGAAGTTTGAAGCATCAAGCTTCAAATATGAGCAATCTTCCATGTTTCAGCCTTGTTTTTCTAATCAGCTGGGAGATGAACTGAGAGGCAATGAAAAACCACCTGTCCATGCCAGGGAAAATGCTGGAGTTGTAAGTTTTTGAGCATTCTGCAACTTTTCTATAATGCCCATCGTGCTTAACGCTCTGACGAGCAGATGCTCCATCGGTACCGCAGTAAATCCCTCAGCTCATGGATGCTACAGAGAGAAAACCAATGGTTCTAGACTAATACAGGTCAAACGAGGTTTCAACCCCTGGATAATACAGTATTTCTTCAGTTTCACAACAGTATTTTTAATTTTATACCTGTCTATGTTGAGAGATGATCCAATAGTTTCTATAGGCAATGAACATTAGGTTTCTTTTTTCCCTCTCTCCAGATGAGTTCTGTGTGAATTACTGTAACCGGCTGCGTTTTTTCTATCACAGATTAATAACTTGTTAACTTTTTGTGTGTCTACAATGAAAATTTATGAATGGAAAACTTCACTGTGTGTTGCTCACTGGGCATATACCTCATGGTACATTGCACAGACGTGTAAGTTGTAAGTTGCACTGCAACATTAAAAAAAAGGAACATATTGCTCTTTTTTCAAAGATATTAACTTATTTAAGAGATATAGTCTGTACATTAATAAAAAAAAAACAAAAACAAAAACAAACATTTATTCTTCCTAAATTCAAACAAAGCTTTTGTTTTGGGGGGGGGGGAAAAAAAGGTTGTAAACTTCAGTTGTAAATTTGGACTTCAATAAACGAATTATCTGCACTTAGACTGCGTGTTTATGGGGGATTTTGTGTGTTCTGAGGGTGATCCAGGCTGAGTGCGATGCGGGCTGAGGGGCATCGCTCCGGACCTGAGGGAGATCCCGGCTGAGGGCGATGCCGGCTGAGGGGATTCCGCCTGGTCTGGGCGCGATGCCTGCCCTGGCTGAGGGGGATCCTTGCCCACCTTAGGGCGATGTCGGCTGAGAGAGATCCCTGCCCGCTTTGGGGCGATCTCGGCTGAGGGCGATCCCTGCCCCGGCTGAGGGAGATCCATCCGTGCCCGCTGTGGGGCGATGCCGGCTGAGGGCGATCTCGCTCCTGCTGAGGGGGATCATCCGTGCCCGATTTGGGGCGATGCCCGCCCCGACTGAGGCGGATCCATCCCTGCCCGCCTTGAGGCGATGCCGGCTGAGGGCGATCTCGCTCCTGCTGAGGGGGATCATCCGTGCCCGATTTGGGGCGATGCCCGCCCCGACTGAGGCGGATCCATCCCTGCCCGCCTTGAGGCGATGCCGGCTGAGGGCGATCTCGCTCCGTCTGAGGGGATCATCCCTGCCCGCTTTGGGGCGATGCCGGCTGAGGGCGATGCCGGCTGAGGGCGATCCCGCCCGGCCGGAGCGCGGTCCCGCCCCGGCCCCTCGGCCCCGCCCGGCGCGGCCCTTCCCGCGCGCCGTACGCGGCGCTGTCCAACATGGCGGCCAAGGTGAGTGTCGGCCCGCCCTCAGGCCGGCGCTGCCCCCGGCCCCGCGGCTCCGCTGCCCCTCAGGCTCCGCTCCCGCTCCCCCGCGGGCTCCGCGGGCTCGGGGCAGCCGGGGCGGCTCCGTGCGGCCCCTCGGGAGCGCCCGCAGCTCCGCCGGTGCTGGAGGGAAGGAGCCCTGGGTGCCGCGGAAGCCGGGGTCAGGTGGAGGAGTGGGGCAGTGAGAGGTCTGTGGTGGTATGGCACTTGAGGGGGAAAGAGCTGATTCCAGAGGCGCTTAAACTGTGCAACAGGGAATGAAAGCAGTATTTATTTTCTGGTCGTTCTCCATCTACTCGCAGCCCCCGAAACACCTTCAACTCGAGGAATATCGAGATGATAGTTTGTTAGTAACATGATAAAGTGCTAGCGGTGCTGTACATCACTAAAACAAGGCTGTTAAATCACGCTGTTACGAGCTAACAAGGTTACAAGTAGCTAAAATATCTCTGCTTGTAAAAATGATACGGTGTCTTTAAACAGAGATAGACGTGCGTGTAAAGATCTAGGCTTTGTCACAAATATTTAGACAGGTTTTCCAGTGTTCACGGTCAAATCGATGAATAGGTTGCTCTTACATGAATATTCATATTTAGTTTTTTTAAAGCATTTAAAATGTGTATATATCGGCAAAGAAAAGGATGATGCTAACAAGGACAGACAGAGAAATTAAAATAAAGCATTTTGTATTTATTATGGAAAAAGAATCTGTCTTTGGTCTTGCTGTCTGGTTAGGTGATCTTGAAGTAGTTTGGCTCAGTACATAAATCTGAATGATTCAGTACCTTTAGTGAGGTGACGTAATTTTATGTGTGTTCTTTACTATTTACTATGAAAGATTAATAAGAGTTTTATTCTTCTTAAGATTTCGTTCTCTGTGGGTCACCATTTGGCAGATCAAGAGTAAAACCAAATCCGTGGAGTATCACTGAGTTGAGGTGAAGTGGAACGATGCTCTGTTCCACTTGTGCGTGGGTTTTTGGTAGTTGGCATTAGAGATTTAGAAATACATACCTGAATTAGGATAGTGGATTTGGCCTACAAGCTTCTGGCAATCGTCATGTCTTGTGTAACTTCTGGGAAAAATAAACCAAAAGGATGTGAGACAGTTTTATGATCCACCTCAAGACATGTGAGTGGTAGGAGAAGGTCATAAACCTATGATTCTTTATTCTTTAATTAACTGTTTTCATGGGAAATATGAGGTAGCTGCTAAATATTAATCTTATTTTAACCTGTCTAGTAGATTCCCATTTCATGATAGAGAACTCGTATATTTTTATATATAAATCCATGCATCAGATTTTTGCATGTATATACTCCACTCCTTTGACTACATTTGTTTTGAGGCAGTTCCTGCCTTCAGGGCAAGTTTCCTGACTTGTGGTCCAATTTTTGAAGCAAGTACACAGAATTTGTAGTTTCAGTGGAAAGAAATGTCTTGGAGATTAGCATCAGTTAGCTATATGGTTTTATTATGGTTTAGTTTGTATTCTGCATCTTTTGAGCAGAATAAAGTGAATTCTTTGTAGTGATGTAGCTTTTTAACTTTTTCTTTTACTAGAATCTGTATTTTTGATTGTTGATAAGATTCCAGCACTTTGAAGGAGATTGTTTGAAATGGAAAGACTTAAAGCCAGAATTATCCAGGTACATTTGACAGTTTTGTTATTATATTTTGATTGGTCTTACTCCAGTTCTACTATTAAGAGGCGTCGCTGTAACAATTTTCTGCTAGAGAGCAAATCATGCATTTGCTCAGCAAATAATTGCTGTTCAGGCTTCTCATCAGAAATAATGCCACGTCTGTTTGTCTTTGGTGTGCTTTTTATGCCTGGGGGGAAAAAAATCCTTCAGGTTATCAGAGGTGGAGGTCAGGAACATGGCAGTGGTGTTACAGGGAATATTTTAATACTGGTCGTTGACCTTCCCTTCTGGTGGTGTTTAGCTATGTGTCCGTGCAGAATTCATCTCCAGAAATGTCACCTGGCCTCATGGCTTTTGTAGCTGCAGCAATTTCCTGAATTCCTCAAAAAGAAGAATTTTATTTATTTGTAAGTCAGTTATCAGCTGATGTTCTGGAGTCATTCTGCTGGCTGAACATGTAATTCCAGGGTGTTTCACAGCTCCAGCTTGTTGCAGGTGTTCTTCTCTGGGCTTCTTTCCTAGTGTTTGATGTAACAATATGATCCTGCCATTTCTTAATTCCCATGAACTTCTGTAGAAGTTTTCATAGGTAAAATACTTTTTGATTTCTTTAGCTAAACAGTATATGATTTTCCTTGTTTAATACATAATGCCTTGTAGGTAACTTTTAATAAAATAATTTCAGTAAATGAATACAAGAAACGATTTAACTAATTGAGTTTTTTTAGTTCACCTCATGATTAGATGAGGAACAGGATAAACAACTCCATGCAGTGAAGCCTCTTTAGTGCAGTCAAGGTGTTGTAGCTTTTTCTTTCACTCTGGTTCTTTTTGATTTCAGTAGAGAAGAGTGAAACCCTCCTGGGATAACTGTGCCAGTGTAAATGTTAGCCAGTACAGCTGTTTCCTTGGATCTTGAAACATTTATGTGTTTGTCTGCAGGCACCCAAAAGTAAAGCAATTACTGTCAGTCAGGAGCTGGGCCACTTTCATCATTTCCAGTACAGCTTTCTCTTTTACACTGAGCACAGAACTCCATTGTGACTTTTAAAAATATATGAATTTTTTTGAGTGAACAATACAACTTTTTCATGCTCTGTCACTTTTAAATTCAGTTTTCCTTCTAGTGTCTACTGACAATTGGCGTCTTGTTCTGGTAGCATGCTGTACTGAAATAAGCAATCTGAATTATGATAGGGTAAATTCAGTTGTAATTTACTCAGCATGCAGGAACTCCATTTTTGAAGAATTATTAAAGAAAAGCTATTTAAAACCTAACAGGTGATGGAAGTATCAGAGTGGCTTTGAACACAAAGTTCTTCCTGGTATTTTAGACATAAAACTGTGGTCAGAGATCTTTAACTTCTTCATTACCATTGTAGTTTGAGGAAATCTTTACATAAGTCAGAAAACATTTCTAAAAGGCATAATGCTTAAAAAGGATTTTAAGTGTGACTTGTTTACTCCTATATTTGATCAAGGGAAATTTTTATTTCAGCATTCAGACTCCCTTTTTTCATCTCTCTGTCTCAGGTGGCAAAGCTGGCAGCTGTTTCTTCTGGGCTGCCATTCGTATGTATTACTGTATATGCAGCAACAGAAAAGGAATCAAAAGGTCAGCTGGTGAAGCCAGATCAGGTATGAATCCTCCTTTTTTAGTCTTTAAAATAATACTAGAAAAATTTACAGAATAGCAGCTTTTTCCATTTAATTGTATTACCGAGTAACTAAAATACACAGCAAAGGAAAATGTGATAATAAATAACTGACCACTGTAGTTCAAATAAAACACCAAATGTTACAATACTAAATTAGTAAAGTTTTATCTCATTTTCATTATTACAGTATTTCAAAAATGAAGTCAGGAAAGGTGAAAATAGAATACTTACTGATGAGTCCTTTTCTAGTGTGCAGTTTCTAGCAATACACACATCTATCTTCTAGTTTTTGCTCATGCCTTTGCTGGATGAAATACACTTTGTCATACTCAGTGATTTTACTTCTTAGAACCTATAGAATTGTTTCAGTTTTCAATTCTAGAGAGTGAAGTCACATTTGAGTAAAGTCAGTTTGAAACTCTAAAAGTTCATAATTCCGTGCAGAGGTTTTGTTTGCCGTAATGGGAACACTTGAGGGTTTGCAGGCTTGAAAAAGCCCTGTAAGTGCAACAGCTAATGAGAACAGAGACCTCTCCCCCTGCTGTACAGCTGTGCCTTTGTTTGCAGCTCCCAATTTACAGTGCACCCCCTCTGAAGTCCACGTACGTGGAGGAGCAGCCTGGGCGCCTGCAGCAGCAGCTCTCGGCGGTGCGGCGGACGACCGGCCGCTACTTTGGGTGGTGCCAGGTAAGGGATGCCAGCACCCCACGTTTTCTGCAGTTCCTCACAGCACTACGCTAAACCACTGAAAAAACAGCGTTACTTCCCCTAGAGGGTTTTTTGGCGGTTTCTTGTCTTAGCATAAGATAATTTAGGATGGAAGGATGAGCCCTGCTTCTACAGCAGGAGTTACGTCAGTAAATTCTTGCTGGCGGAACTTGAGGGCGTTTTAGAGTCTGGAATTCCAGGTGAAGTCCACAAAGAAGGAGCTGCTTCCAAAGGGCAGTACTTGACGAAAAAGACAAAGGGAGTGCATCCCATGTACCCGTTGCAGCAGGCTGTTCCTCACGAGTCGTGAGAAACACCTCCCAGCTCTGTTACTGCGTGTTCCAGGTGGAGAGGGAGCTGTGGTGCCTGTCACTGCTCTCCTACCTGCTGGGAAACAGCAGCTTCACCCTGGCTGTTGGCAGGAGGAGATTTTGTGCTTGTGTTACGCTCTTACAAAGTAGGTCCTGATGTTTGAAAACAGCAAAAAATTCAAAACGTCTTCCTGTATTTTCTGTAAACTGTGATTCCACTGGTCTGTGAAAATGTTGTCTGTGACTGCATGACTGAAATACTCTTGTTACAAATCTGTACCGAACTTTTTCATGCCATTAATCACTGAGGGTTCCCGACGCTGAGTAGCAGTGACCTCTGGCGGTACAAATTCGGTGTTGCTCTTCCAAAGGGTTTCCCTGGGAAAGTCTCTAGGGAAGAGAAGATTGTATTTTATAATTGAATTTTCTGATATTGTACAGTTGGTGTCCAGGTGTTTTCCTACTCTGCAGTTCCTGAGATGTCAGTTTTGAAAATGAGCTTACATTAGAGATATTTTTTTTTTTAATTAATTGTCAATGGAAGTTTTAAAAATATGAATATGTTTGTCCTGCACAGTCTCTGTAGAAGGTCACTGATCTGGTTTGGTTTTTTTAAAGTTACACATTATTTCTTTGTCTCATTGTGCTGAGATATATGTGAACAGCTACTTTTGCAGAGATTTTACTTTCTGGTTTCTTTTTTTTTCTTTGTAGAGTGCTTTTGTCTTTGTTAAAAATGGAATAATGGATTCAATTCAGTTTGGAAAAGGTAGGCAAGTCGTGTATCTGTCTCATTTTATCTATACTAACTCTCAGTAAAATCAAAATTTTCATCTTTATTTCTTAAGTGGGAAATAAAATAAAATTACTAATATTGAATTGCCCTGCTTCTTTTTTGTCTTCTTTTTCTTTCCAATTCTTAGATGCTTATGTTTACCTGAACAACCCTCCGCCGGAATTTCTCCCCAGAGCTGCTGTAATTACGGTGTCAGGCCTGGCTGGTATGGTGCTGGCAAGAAAAGGTAGGGTTTGCTTGTTTTCATTATTGGTCTGTGGGATATGGAGTATGTAACAGTTCTAATGGTCAGAATACTCTTCTGAAACATTGGCAAAAGCCTGTGTGACTAAAAAAAATCCTTCCTGGTAAATTGAAGGGACATTATTGATTGCTGTGAGAAGCTGGCTGAGAGCTGACAGAGCAGGACTAGACAGAGTAATGATACAGTTCTTCTTCTCATTCTTCACAATATTGGAAAACCTGGTTTGGGATTATTTCTCTTTCAGAATATCAATGTCTCCTGCATTTAATTGCTACAATTACTTAGTTTGTATTTCATTATTGTCTAATTATTCAAAATCCTTTTACAGGTTCTAGGTTTAAGAAAATTGCTTATCCAGTGGGACTTACTGCTGTAGGATATTCTGTTTGTTACCCAGCTCAGTCAGTGGTCATTGCTAAGGTAAGTTTCTGGGTTTATCTGTGGTCATTTCCAACATAGTGGGACAAGTTTGGATCCTTTAACCTGGTGCTCCCTCTATTGTGCCAGCATTGCCAGCACACTGTTTGCTGATCAGGGTTTGATTTCATTTGGAGTAGGTGGATTTAGCATGGGAGTGTTTCCTGTGGATTCCTAATACCAATTTAAACATTATTTACAATTTGCTTGATGTAAGGGAAATATGCACGAGATCTTGAAAAGTAGGTGTTTTAGTATGAGGTCAAACATGTTCTCATGCAAACATGATTAACTTCATTTGAGTGGTCTGTCTTTGCATTTTTAAAGCTGTTGCTAAATTATGTTTTTCTAAAAAAACAGGTAACAGGGAAAAAGTTACTTTGTGCGAGTCATCAGACCTATGAGGCTGTGAGGTCACTGTGGGCAGAAAAGGAAACTGTCACCAAGGTAGGACTTGGGAAGCAATGGTAACTCACACATTGAGAGGGAGATTAGGAAGTTGTGGACTCTTCTGCTGATGCTGTTCAAGGTTTACTGGTTGTGTTAAGCAAGGCACAAACCCAGTCTGTTCTTTGTGTCTCTTCAGTGTTTAGTTGCTGTTACACCTTTCACACAGTAGATATCGAGATCCCCTGTGTAGTGCACAATGCACGCAGGGTGCACAAGAGAAGAAGGAGTTTCTCTCACAGCTCATTTTTTATCTTGCCATAAAGGATCCATTCTGATTCAAGCTTTGGTCTAAGCAGCCCCTGAATTTAGTCTGAGGACACTCAGTATTGCAGTAGGTATGACTGGCTTACTCTTCTAGCCTTGCAGGAGGTCTTGTTTAATTACCCTGTGATATGAATTGTCCATGTCTG
Organism: Cnemophilus loriae; assembly: GCA_013397755.1. Taxonomy (NCBI): domain Eukaryota; kingdom Metazoa; phylum Chordata; class Aves; order Passeriformes; family Corvidae; genus Cnemophilus; species Cnemophilus loriae. The sequence goes on along the minus strand of VZTF01004921.1, from coordinate 2,434,833 downwards.
ATTTATTTGTTCTCCTCGTTCTGTCCTCATTGCAGCCATAGTGAACAAATGGTCGGTGACCTCTTTATATTGACCTATTACATATGGAAAAGTTATCATGGTTTTTGTCATTCTCTTCTCCAGTACAACCTTCTCTTACAGAGCAGGCTTTCTAACTGACATAGTTCTTGTTCTCCTCGGAATTTCCTCTAGTTTCTCTGCTTTTTCTGTTTTTAGGGGATTTTGTGTGTGGTTTGTGTTGTTTGTGGTTTTTAAGTGAAGTGGTCAAATTAGGACAAAGCAAACAGCTGAGGCCTTGCCAGCAGAGAGTAGAGGGCAGTAGGAACCTTCTGTAAATTACATATGGAATGTGGATTAGTAATCCCAGAATGAAATATGGGTTCTATCCAACCCAAAAGGGTTTTTTCTCAAGTGGAAATTTATAAAACCTTGACAAAAGTAGCACTTTCTTGAATAAAATTTCAGCTTTGCACAGTAATTTTTTGTTGCTCTTTTAAAAGAAAATTTCAGTTTCTCAGTTATACTAATATGTAGAAGTATTTTGCTTTAAATTTACAATGTTCATTGGCATGCAGTCCTCACTTTTTATTTCCTCTGAGAAGCATAAATGGAATTCTGAGTTTTGAAAATGAGATTCAGATAACTGTCATTAAACTGATAGCAAAACAAGAATTGATGTGGTACAGACACTTTTATTAACTTCATTTTCTTTCCCTGAGTGAAGCCTGTTCCCAAGACATATTATTTTTCATTACTAGGGTGTTACCGTGATTTATCTTTCCATCTTCTGCTAACTAGGGGTAGTAAGTGTTCTGTAAACACTCAGGGCTATTTCAGTCTTGTGTGAGGCTAAAGGCTCTTCACCTGGAAATGAACTTGTGAAGTTCTTGGAGGGTCTCAGGTAAAACCACAGCTTCAGTCCTAAGTATATACTCATGACAGATTCCCTTCTACATGAATTTATTCTGTCTGATCTGTGGGGTTTCATGCATTTTACTCTTTCCAGCTGTGTCCCTTGTGTGCAGCTGACTAGTTGAATATCATTGTATGATGTCATATCTGAAAATAATTTCATAAAAGATAAGCTCCCAGACTTGAAAGCTTTATTTTGCAATAATGTATTAAGCATATACCCACGTGCTTTCTTTTATTAATGTTTGGTTCACAGCTGCAGCAAGAATCAAAACCAATTATACAAGAAGATAAGAAAAAGAAGGGAATTTCTAATACCAAACCTGAGTCTGCTGTTGAGTCAAGATCGTTTAACAGAACAGAGTCTTCTCCAGTAGAGTCCTGGAGTAATGAAGATCCAGTGCCTTCATCAGGTGAATTAAACATTTCAAGTGTAATCTCAAGGCAACTTGCAAATCCAATTAGTTGACTTAATTTTGCACTTACTCTTGCTATAAACTGGAGCAGACTGTCAGTGCATATTATTCTTGAGAGCATATTTTACATGCTGTCATTTAATACATATTTCAGAGCCTCAGGGAGGTGATAATTTTCTCACTGTGGACCCTGTCACAGTATCAGAATTATATATTTGCTGTTCTCTTTCAATAATGTTAGAGAACCAATATTAATGTAAACCAGGTTCTTTTGTAGGCCAAAATAAGGAACAATCCAAATGCAAAACACACAAAAAGGTTTTCATTTGGATTATAGTTAGAAGATTGAAGTCTCAAATGGATTTCATTACTTTTAGCCTCTACCAACAATGCAGAGATGATCCATAGTGCAATGAAAGAGGAGTGCAGTTAAGAAATCAAGCACTGGATTTTATTTTGCTGGGTTTTCTGCAGTGGTTCCTTGTGCATCTTAAGTGGCTGAGATAATCAGCTAGATCTTGTAACACCCTATTTAACAGGCAAAAATTTGGTAGTCCAATTTGTAAGAGAAAATAGTGGAATTACCTATTAAAGGATTAGAGATATTGTTTTAAAATACTGTTACCTTTTATAAGGGCAATTTCTGAATTTTATCTGTTACAAGAAAATCACTTGGCAGGAAGGAATTGTTACCAGAGATTTTTTTTTTCTGGAAAGCAAGCAGAACATACTTTAATGAGGGTTTTGATATTTTTTTCCTTTATTTTCACTGTAATATGCATTAACATCTTTGCTTTGCACCTGAATTTTTTCTCTTTTAGTTTGTGGAATGCTTTGATCTGTTTTCACACTTGCTCCAGGCCAAACTGTCTTTATTGGGTTTGTGTACATAGATCTGTCTTTGCTTTCATAGGTGGAATTAGTTCATGTCCCTAATACAGCTGAAAATATCTGTGCCCTAAATGAATCTGTGTTGTCAGAGGTGTTTATTTCCTCAGTCCAAATGGGGCAAAGCCTTCAGGGGAATGTGACACCCTTTGTTAGACCAAGTGGTGTAGCTGGAAAAGAAGTGGATCAGGAACAGGAGACACAGCCTTGGAAAACCTGCCTTTGTATTCCCTTAGAGCCTCTGGAACTGCAGTGTCATTCAATATGTCAGCCTGTGCACTGTCCTCCAGGGTGGGTGGGAGGGTTCAGTGTTTTACTAAACTCAGTTCATGGGTTTTGGAAGTCGTGGAGTGAAACTGGGTGAGAGTGTTTGTCTTCATCTGGAACTCTTGCCATCTGGCAGCAGCTTCAGGGGAGATGGGCAGGGCTGGTTTTGGGAGCCAGCTCTGCTCCTGGGAGCAGCAGGGCAAGAAACACTGGAGACTTTTTTTCCATGCCTCAAACTTTCCCTTCCTTTCTATGTGCTGGGCAAAGCATCACAATTTCTTCTCTCACTCTGCTGGGTTAGGAAGGGTATTGGAGAGCGGGAGGAGGTCCTGCTCTCCATCCACTGCTGTGCTCAGCATTCCAACATGCCCTCATCTCCTCTCTCACTTCTTGACACACTTTGAACTAGAACAGACAGATTTTGATCTTTTCTAAGTGTTTGGTAATACAGAAATTCTCAAAATGTATCACTAAGCTTTTTTTCCCTGCAGTTCAAATGTATATGTACTTTTTAACCATTTTTCTTTACTCTCTCTAACAGGAACAGTGAAAACATCAAAATTTAAGCCTGATCCAAAACTTGTGGACCATGGTCAGTCCAGCCCAGAAGATGTGGACATGTACAGTACCAGAAGCTAAGCCAAGTCTGCTTTACAAACTGCAGAATATTACAGATAAGGGGGAGGGAAGAAGGGAAGGAATAATCTTTACAATACATACTCTGTGAGGTATAATTTCATCAGATATTTTCTTACCTCCCAATTTGTATTATTGACTTACATGATTCTGTTCAGTGCTTATTTTGTTCCTGACTCCATATTAGCAGTGGGAATTCACTCAGTGTCATTAGTGAGACACTGAGAAAACAAGATTTGTCAGTGTCTTCTCCCAGTGAGGTTTCTCTGTGCCAAACTTGCTAATAAATGTCACTTCACAAAGGATATTTGAAAACGCAAACATATCTCTGCTTTGGCTCAGATGTTCATTGATCTGAAAGAAGAATGTGAGGGATGGGGTTTGCAGAGGCTTCTTTGTCTTTTATCTTTCAGCTCTGGAATGAAGTGCAAGTTCTTGCTGGTCCAAGTACCCTTAAAATCTCCGTGGTTGTATCATGTGAACGGCATTGGCTTTAATGCTTGTGTAAAAGAGTCACTTTTTTTCATTACAAAATAATTTGGTACTGTTTGCCTCTTTCACAAAGGTGAATGGAAACAACTCCTTGTCCTGCGTGCCTCTGGTGTGTTCAAATGTCACTGAAGTTGGGCAAAAACACACAGCTTTCCATCCTTTCTAGAATATGCATCAGCTTTCACCTGCTTCTAATACCTCAAAGAACTGTGTTTAAATTGCTTAATTGATGAAACTGGTACTGAATTTATAGAAAACCCATTAGAAGTGTTTAGGAAGTTGGAAATCTGCAGTTTCAAGGTTAAAACTGCTGACTGTGAAAATGCAGAAGTAGTAGGCAGCCAGCTTTTTCTTTCTACAAGTTTGTATGCAATATCTCTTTGATTTTGGTAGGATTTCTGCGAAATACTGTGTTTTTCCATAAGAATGAAATTACAAATTAATATTCCTAGGATGAAACCTCCAAACACTACTTTTATCATGGTATATATCACTGTACTTCTGTTCATCCTCCATTTCTCTTCATTCTGTTACCTTTCAATTAATGAAAATATGGGCTTTGCTGTAAAATTGAGGGGAAAGCAAGAGAAAGCATATGAACAGATAGTTTGGTTGGAAGGCTAAAGCCTGAAATGCTGCTGTTCTCAGCACTGGGAGGTGATGGGATATTTGCTCCTGCACTCCAGAAGAAGAGATTTCACAACCTGATTCCTTCTCCAAGGCTGCTAATGCAAAGGCAAAGGACCAGTGAAATACAAGCAGACAAAACTCCTGGTGTCCCTGTGGGATCAGCAAAGTCGTGAGGAGATGCTGCAGGATGGGATGTGCGCGAGGCACAAACGGTGAATGAGCAAAAGAAGAAAAGCTTTTAGGATGGGTCAGACACCAACTGATATTTTAAAATCCAAATTTCAGGGGAAGTGTTGGTCAGTGTTACACAGAGTGCGGTGCAAGGTGAAGTCAGAAAATGTGAAGTTTAAGAAGAAGAATTCTATTAGATAAACTTGCCTGGGACAGCTGACAGGATTTCATGTGTTTTGTTTCTTTAATCATCTCTTAAAGGCCCAGGCAACTGTCAGAATTCAGGCAGCAATCAGAGGATATTAAATCAATCTTCAGAGAGCTCCTGGACATGACACATTTAGTGTTTCATCACAGAGGGAGGAAGAAAAATTGGATGGCTGGGCTTCATATACCATTTCCAGGGAAACAGATGAAGACATAAGTGAAAATTGTGAAGAAATTATCATTTTCAAGTGCATGACTGGATGCCAGAAATTGTATTATCTGTCTCCCTTTGATAACATTCTGGATAAAAACATAAAGGAAAACCCATCTGCTCTACTCCTAAATTGTTAAATTCTAACTTTGAGTGATGTGCTACCACAGCAAGTCAGCAGGAAAGGTAAGAAGATGCAGATTTGCTTGGATTTTGCAGGAGTTCACTGTGGTGAGATTTTTCAGGACGTAGTGAAAACTGCCCAGGAATTGGTGTTACCTTTTCAGGGAGAGGAGCAGGGAGAGGAGCTGCCTTGGAGCGCTGTTACAGAACCAGCACATCTGCCCTTTCCAGGAGAGCAGGCCTTGGGACACTGACTCTTCCCTGGTGCCAAAAACTGCCCTGGGACTTCCTGGGCAGTTTTTGGCACCAGGTTTTGAGGGCATTCCCTGATTTTGAGGGCATTTCCACTCAAATCTGGTGATACAGGTGGGGCTGTCTGGTCTGCAAAATGTCCATTGGCTCTTGGTTGGGCAGGCAGGAGTCAGGTGTTCATGCAAGCCCCTTCCATTGCAGCCCCTGATCTTGTTCGTGCTCTGCATGGTCCTGGTACACAAAGCTGGGGCTGGATTTCAGTCTCAGATTACTCCTTAGGACAACTTTAGGATAGAACTAAACCTCAGAGTGAAACATCTTCTGGGACAGAACTTCAAGTTAGTGTTCTACCCACTGATGAATGAACACGATGAGGGATGCAGTTCTGTAGCTCACAAGATGGAGTCCCTCTGCTGTGTCATTTCTTTGTGGTAGGTGACAGGAGTGAGCAGCACAGGATTATTCCAGCTCAGGGTTTGCCCCATCCCTGCAAGTGTCCAGGGCCAGGCTGGACAGGGGTTGGAGCCACCTGAGATGGTGCAAGGTGTCCCTGCCTGTGGCAGGAGATGGAAGAAGATGGGCTTTAAGGCTCTTCCAACCCTCACCAGTCTGTGATTCGATGGTGATGCTGCTGCTGCTATTATTGTCACTTCTTAATTTAGTTTTTTCATCAGCTGAGATTTCTCTTTCTCCTCAAGGCAGGGTAATTTTGTGTTTGTTTCATTTGTATCACCAGTTTTTGTTTACTATCCCCACACAGTGGGATTAAAATTAGAAGGTTTTGGTTGTGAAACAGGTACAGCTAAAGACAACTGTTCCCTAACTGCAGCCAAAGAAGGTGGGAGAAAAGTATGGAAAGTTTTGTATTCTGGCTGGGTGTGTTCTCTGCTTTCAGTTCAGACATCTGAGCCTCCAGGGATTGTATAATACTTTACAGCTGACTGCAAGGAGCTGTAGCCACATGTCTGTATTAGTAATTTCTAGTAAAGGTGCTATGCAATGGCTTTTAAAAAGCAAATTCAGATCTACATGGTGCCACGCATGTGAGTCCTGGGTAACCGTGTGCCTGACTTGAGCTCCTGAAGATTTCAGACCCAATAGACAAATCTGTTACAATGAAAAATTGACATAAAACATGGGAAAAGTTTTATTGTGAGACATGTTTTTAGTAATTTATAGTGAAACACTTGAAATGCCTCTCAAATGTATCCTTAGGAGTCACTTAAAGTTTATTCCACAATGCAATAATACAGTAACATCATAAAAGAATGTATATTGTAATTTTTATATAAGTTATATATTTGTGAAAAATTCAATGTCTTAAAGAATGGGGTCACATGGTATTTTATAATACAGAAATAGCTTTAATTTAATGCATGGTTTTTTATTTATGGTTGATGGTATTCACTATAGAGAGATTTGGAACTTGCTGATGTTAATTTTTTATTTACCTAAAACTGATTGTGATACTTTATTTTGTCATATCACTGTGAAGCACCTGGAAATAAAGGGTGATAAGATACTTTTTAAGAAGTAAGTTTATCTTTTGTCTGTTGTTTCATCTGTAGAAAAATGGTGAATTCCTTCCCTTTCAAGTACTTTTTAAGAGTTCATTTCTAGTGACTAAGGCACACTTGGTTTATTAATGTTGGGGGGAAAACTTCACCCCTGAAGTACTGAAACGCTCCTGGAAGAAATCACTGAAGTAACAGGACAGGTCAGTGGTCAGTGGCCTAAATTTTGAGAAGTGCTTCCATTTTCTTTTCTTGATATTTTTTCCCTAAAGAATGGTATCGTTCAGGACTTGGAAAAACTGAAGCTTTTATCTGTGCTGGAAGAATGACACTGTTCAAGAAGGAAGCAGGTAGTAAATGTATTTACCTCAGTGTGACTCCGTGCCAGTCTTCCAGGGAAAGTAATTTGCCAACCAAGGGTCATAAATTATGTAACATATAGTGTAACCTAAAGAGTAAATTACTCGAAAGGAGGAAAATTGTGTGAATGAGTAACAGGGCTGTTTTCATGGCAGATTGTCACTGTGATTCTTGAACAGCTTGGGAAATACTGGAAAGGTATTGGAATGCAGCACTGTAGTTATCTTGTAGTGAAAGTTTGGAGTATTTCTGAATCACAGTGAAATGCTGAAAATGTGTTTTACATCCAGAAAGAAAGTGGGGTCCTATGAAGCCTATGCTTTTTAAAAAGGACAATCAGTAGGCACTGGATTATGTGTGGTTTTTATTTTACAGTGCAGGAGTCCCAGCTCTGTGCTGATGGCAAGCTGCAGCCAAGAAAGGCTTTGATTGAAGCCATTCTAGAAGTCAGTGTGTCTTTCATCCTGCCCCAGCACTGACGTGCTTTTGTTGTGGACCAGAGCCAAACCCCAGTGAAACCCTGGGTTCACTGTGGGCAGAGGCAGAGCACCCTTGTTCAAGGTGCAGTTAGTCCTTTGTCCTTTTGTTTACGGCTGTGGGAGATGGATTTTGCTGCAACAACTGAAAGAAATTCCATTGCTGTGACCAGGTGTAAACTGAGCCTGTCATGGTTTCAAGCCTTGGTAACCTTTTCTGGGCTCTATTTGTAGCAGTCCTGATACGAATGTTCAGGGAATCCATAGCTTGTGCTCGGTTTGTGTCACTCTCAGGACCCCTGCAATGCTGCAGGAGGAGAGAGTGTTCTCCAAAGCCATCTCAAACCAGATCTGAAATGAATTAAGATTAAAGATCATGAGCAGTTCCATCTTCCACCATTAATTTTGGTCAGTAACTTTGGTTTAGTTATACGTCTCTTTGAAGAAATTAAATTAGCCTGGATGTTGTTACAGCATGCATAACTTGGCACTTGATTCTGCTGAGTTCCAGAAGCTCAGACAATAAGAGGAGGAAATGGGTGTGCTGTGGAATACAAAGCTCTCAGCTGTTCAGGTCTGCTGGCATTGGGTTTATTTGCTGTTACCCAAGTGGGCACTGGAAACAGAAACCAACTCACAGCCTCTGCAGCCCTTCCTGAGGCCAGGTCCAAACCTGCTGCATCCAATAAATGCCAATGATGTAACAAAGTCAAGAGTTTGGGATTTGTAACCTGCCTCATTGAAGCATCTCACCCAAGGAAAAACTGCCAGTTGCATTTCTGCATCCTTGAAGCAAATCTGACAGCCCCAGGTAAAGGTGTTTGTTCATCAGCCAACATGAGGCTCCCACTGGGCAGCTGGGATCAGGAGCCAGAGGGGAATTCCCTGTCAGCCAGAAGAATGGAGCATCTGCAGGAACTGCTTCTTCACGCTTCTGCCTTACATCTGAAGAAGGATCATGCCATTTCTTTCACTGAGGTAAATATTAATTTCTTTGTTCTGGTGTGTTGTAAAGCAGTCTTCTGGCAGGCCTGAGAATCTCTTATCTACTGCTGTAATATTAAGTGCTGTTGGGCTTTAGCCAGAGCAGTATTCTTTGAAGAATTTGCTAGGCATTGATTTTTAGAGATCATTATTTATCCTTTGAAAAGCAAATGTTAAAGTTTACCTTTTGCTGTTAATGTAACTGTGGTTGGCATGTTTACATAAGCAGCCAGCTCCTGTCAAATTAGGAAATGCACGTTGGGATTTTATCAGTTATGGATTAATTTTGAAAGCACCATCCTAAGAACAATGCTTGTGCTAACTTTAATGCAGTTAAACTCCACAAACTTTGGGTGTAACCTGGGTAGTGTTCAGGGTGACCACAGAGTCAGGATCTTCTTAGGCAGTGAATGTTGAGAATTTTTAAAGACTGTAAATAATAAAGAGGCAAGATGATGGGGGTGTGCTAAGCTGTGGGTTTCTGTCGTCACTCATCCTTGCCAGAGGGGTATTTTCTATTCTTTTCTCAGAAAAATGAAAAATTAACCAACAAATCTTAATGGTAGATGCATCCAATTACAGGATTCCCTCCTTCCCATCTCATCCCTCTTAGATGGCTTCAGGACCATGGCTTTGTCTTTAAAAACAATGTCTGTGCCAGGAAATTGTCTGCAAATACATTCCAAGTTTATCTGTAAAAGGTAACATAAGCCTAAAAGGAGAAGAGAGAAATGCTCCTGACAGATACCTTAGTGTGTTGAAATTTAGGTCATTAAATGAATACCTCACATCTGATTTCAAAAATTCAGAAACAGCAAGATCAACGAGATATTTTTATGGAGCTACCCAGTTTCATAAAGGAAAATATGCTGGATAAGTTATCAGGAAGTTGTATCAGTTTTAAGTTAATTAGTAATTCTTTATAGAGAAGCATGCTATAAAACAAGCTCAAAATCCACAATCCACGGCAGCAGAAAGGGAAGTTCAGCTGGCAAAGTCTGGAAGAAAAGGTCTTTTGCCCCTGCTGGCTCCAGGATGTCCATTCTGAAAGTCCTGCTGTGTGTCCTGGTCCTGGCCAGCCCCTTGCTGAGTGAAGCTTCAGCACGTAAGATCTGCTGGAATTGTGCTTTGTGGCTTGTCAGAGCAGGGCTGTGGCCGTGGCCACTCCACTGGGGAGTGCTGCTGGGGCACTGCAGTCCCACTGAGGGGGATTGCTGCTTGGGAATCCTCCTTGGGATTTAGCTTGGGTTTATTTTCAATAACAGCAAAACACTGCAAATGTGAAAACCTTGGTGAGACAACTGCTGTCCTGTGTTTGGTGTCACAGGGAAAAGGTCACAACTATATGAATTACACCTGAAACTCAGTATCCTGGTGGGTTGGGATCATTTTGAGTCAGTCTCTGCATTTCAGAAGGGTATTTTTCAATGAGTTAAATGGTTTGGTTCTTTTTCAGTGGGGAAAAAAAAAACTTGGTATATGGCTTAAAAAAATCATACACTTTTTTTATAGTAAGTGTTCTTAGACTTTTTTTGATACTAACAGGGAGAAAATCATCAGTAATTAAGAGCATGACAACCAGAATGAACTGAAAGAAAGGTTGTTTAAGTGAGAAGCTAAGTAATGGAATTGTCTCTGGTTCTGCTAGAGTAGACCAATATTAGCATGCAATTATTTTATGGGAAGATTTCCCACAGATTTTATTGATATATTTATTTATTTTATCATCACTGTTCTTTACCTGGTAACTACCAGTTACTAGTAATCGGGTATCCCTAACCCCATAGTGATGTAAACAAGCTGCAGTTGTTATTTTTTCTGATAGAGTTTTGCTTTGTGATCTGAGGAATTTTTTTATGCTACTCTAAACTTTCATTTGCCAAAAAGACTTACCACTTGCAGGCTAACTTGGCATTTATGCAGACCGCAGTATTTTGAAGGGCTCAGCAGTGAGTTCCTCTATCACATGGAATATTAGAGCATTAATACCAAAGGGCACACACTCCCTCTCTCCCAGCACAATCACAACTGGTGATTTTCTGCTGCCTTAGTATTTTTTGTAACACTGCTAAAAGAATCGCAATTCTGTTACTGATCAGAGGGGTAGCTAAAACCATTGCTTATCTCCTAGATGAACCATGCCAAATGCTACTTGGGATTTTTCATTGTTCTGTACTTTCCAGCCAGAACACGACCTGTAGTTAGGTTTTTCTGGAAAATGTTTCAGTGCTGATGCCCTCTTGAGAGGAGAGCATGCAGAGTATGTAAATGGATTGGTACAAGCCTTGATCACTGTAATCATTTAGATTTATCTCTGATAAGCAGCAATTGTTGGATTAGATGAACTTGGACAGTGGAGAGGAAGGAGGCTCCCATGTTTTTTTGCAATGCAGACTGCTCCCAGCACAGTTCCTGTGGCTAATAACGCATCAGTCAGGAGTTTGTTCTGATGGAAAGTCTCTCTTAAAATGGCAACGACATTAAAGCTGCTTTGGCAGTGCCTGCTGGGCTCAGAAGGGTCTGCTCAGAGATCTTGGCCAGTTCTGACTCTGGCTTCATTCCAGATGTGGATCCTCTCACTGGGAACACTTGTGCACAGTTATACTCAGCTCTGTTGGCAGTTTGGGGCTTCTTTGAGTGTTCAGGTTGGTGCCTGGCATTGAGTCCGAGTCCTGAGCAGGAGAGGAACAGGTAGCAAAGGATGTAGGGTGGGAGTGCCAAACGTGCTGGCATTTGATGGCTGATTCAGGCTGCTGAGGGAGTTATTTTTAGGCAGCCAAATACCTGTGAAATACTGTAAACACTTAGCTTCTGGAACATAATTTACAGCCCACAGTGTTTACACAGCAAAAGAGATAGAGGAGAACCAACATTAATGCAAACCAGATCCTTTTGTAGGCTAAACCAAGGAATAATCCCAATGCAGAACACACAAAAAGGTTCTAATTTGGATTATAATTGGAAGGTTGGAATCTCTAATGAACTTCATGACTTTTAGTCTTTGCCAACAATCCAGAGATGATATATAGTGGAATTCAGACACAACCACACTTAAAATTATGTCATAAAAATCCTAACAATACAAGCCATACAATTTCCTGGCCAGCTGGAAGATGGGTATGCATGCAGGGTAAAGTAATTTAAGCAGGTAAATTTTCATTGCTCAAATAGCTTCAGAATTTTCAAGGGACAAGTCACTGGAAAGTAAGATTTAGTATCATCTACAGAGTATATATGAAGCTTAAATTTCTGGTGTAATTAGCACCACAGCCCACTGACAGTATGTTACTGTATAATTGCATTAAATGCTTGTTTTGTTTTCATTCGCAGCCAGCTGCACTGGAGTTGGGGACTTTGAGGCCTGTCTGGGTAATGCAGATGAATTCTGTCCTAACGGTACTTCTTGTCAGTGTAAAAATGGAGAACCTTTTTGCAGGTAGTATGTGGGCTTGGTTTGTTTGTTTAAATATACACCATGTAAATGTCAAATATACTCTAAATGATGAACTAAATTTAGACCCTGCAAAGTGGTCCATGAAAATAGATGTAGATGCGTAAGTTTATAACTCTGGTACAAAGCATCAGATCTGGGATCTGGGTGCAGTGTTTTCTTTTTAAAAATATGTGTGGGCCATGTCATTCCTAATGTAGGTAATCACTGTAATCCTTAATTTTTACATGCTCCCTGTTCTCTCAACTATTTTACTTTAGAACTGAATTAGCTGTTTAATTGCAAGTTCATTTTTTTCTCAGGTTGACCAAATTTTATTTTGAGTTAAAAAGAAAAAAGAAGATATCTTAATGTTCTATTCTCCATTACGTAGTTGAGTTTTTTCCCTTTTAAAAAATCAATGTCATAATGACAGCCAGAAGTGTGAGGTTTCACTTCCACTCAGCAGCTTTGCCATGCTCACAGCTGACAAAGAGATCTTTGACCTGAGCCAGGCTGTGACTTGGGTACTGCACCCTGTTCCCAGCAGAACTTCTTATCTTGGACTCCTGAAATGCCAACTTGGACTTGGTTACCCAGAGCCTGGCAAAGGACTTTTGCATGAAATCTGGAAACAGATGGGTGTAACTAAGATAAAAAACACCTTTAAACAAACAGGAAAAATAGTGACTCTCTTGGCCCCTGCAGTGTTGAATAAGAAATAATTATACAGCAAAATTTTATACCTTTTTGGTGTTGCTTACTTTTGAATTAAAATGCTGTTGCTAAAAATGAACATTTTTATTTGCAGATGTGTTTACTACAGATTGGGCTGGAAGGAGTACTGGTACATGGGCCCGAGATGCAAACACCTTTGGAACACTCTGGACTTCATTTTAGTGGCTACTGTTCCTGGAGTGACTCTGGTTATCATAGTGGTTGTAATATTTTCCGTTGTCTACTGCATGAAAATGGAAAAAGCTGGGTAAGTGACTCTGGGTGCACTTATAAGGAGTTTTGTACTCAAAATGGAAGTACAACAAAAGGAGTCTGGTATTCTGGTTAATTTTTAACCTCTGGATGTTTAAAAGCACAAGGTTGCCATACTGCCAAAATACTATTTCTACAATTTAAAACTAAATCAAAACATCTTACCTGAGCGCTCAGCACTTACTCAGCATTTTACCACTGCATGCAGAACTTCACTCTCAGTCATTGCTTTTCTTTACGGCTCACCAGGCAAGCTTTAAAGATTGATAAGTACATTTATTACTTAAATTCAACACTACCAAATGTGTATTTCTGATTTATTTGCTCTTAAGGACCGGCTTTTTTTCCACAGGTTTAAAAAAAAAAGGAGTAAGACTGATAACCATTGACAAGAGCCTTGGTGTTTAAACACGATTCCTCCCACTCTTGGGTCTCAGCTATTGACAATTTGAGCTGCTTTTTGTTGTCAACACTTTTTCCCAGTGACACCTCTCCCGAGCACACAGACAATATGGGTTTTTTCTTCTTTCACTGAGCCCCAGTAGTGTGTCACTGGTACTTCCTCTGACACAGAAAAGCTGTAATAACCCAGCTCTTGTACAGCCATTGCCACAGGACATCTAAAGCTCTGACATGGCTGTTGAACCAATCTGCAGCACAAAAAACATCTGTCAAGACCCTCACCATTGCTAATGCTCTAAACTCCCACTGTTCCCCCCAGGAAGCAGCCAAAGCCTCCATCCAGTGGAGCACAGCAGAACCCTGCATTCAGTGCTGACACAGCTGCTGGCCTGGGGCACGGGCACCATCAGCCAGCCGGGGTAAGAGACAGCAGAGGGGGGCACAGCACAGCCCCCAGGACCTGGGGCTTCAGCACAATGGGGTGGGAATAGCAAAAAAAAAAAGGGAATTTGAGTGTAAAGTCTCCCTAGCATTTGATTTCCAAGATCACCTGAATGCATGTGAGAAGGTGAAACTCTTCCTCAAGGATTAAGTGAAACTAATTTGCATAGGAGAAAACAAAGAGCTAGGGATTATTTTTACAGGATGTTCAGACAAATATTTCCATTTTTGGCCAGTTAGAAGACCAGCATTAAAAAGAGATCACGCTCTGCTGTGCCAGTTTTCTCCATTAGGCAAGGTGTAGTAGAGATCATTGCTTGAACTAGTGGGTATCAAGAGAAAAGATGGATAAATACCATTAAAAACCAATATGAAATACAAAGAATCACTGGAAGGGAATATTTGTGTGTGTTCATTTCCTCATTTGGTACTTCAAGGGATTATTTTACATATTAAGGAGCACACAGTGTGTGAGAAGGAGACATTGAAGGCTGTCTGAGAAAAGGAAGACAATAATCTAGTCTGCTACGTTATTTTCTGCTAAATCCATCTGTAAATATCAATAGCTTGGCAATGCAGCAGGTCTGAGCCTGCCTTTACCAGGAGATGGTGCTGTTCAATTTTTAACTTATTCGGAATTTAGTCCTGCTGATGTTGTTGTTCCCAAGGTGTGAATCAGACCCAATCCTGCAGTTTGGCAGGGAGGGAAACCCTTTAAAAAAGGAATCTTTTTGGGTCAGGGCTGCAGGATTTAGGGCTTTCTCACACCCCAGACTGTGAGTTGTAGCCTAGACATTATATTTTGTAAGTGAAGAATTGGTTTATACCTTCTAACATACCTGGAGAGCTGGTTATTCTAATTTGTTGTCATTTTGCTCTGTGTAACCACGTGATCCCCTACATACAGGATGCCTTGGTTGGACAAATTCCAAAAGTTGTACTGAAAAGAGAAGATTTTAATGATGCCTCAATCCCAAATCAAAGGCAGAATTACGGGTATGCTGTTATTTTTTGTCTTTTGTGGTCCTTTTCACTTTATACCCTGGTTTGGAGACTCAGAATGACTTTGCAGCTTTGCCAGTGGCACAGCAAGCGACAAAGGTCCAGTAAATGGCAAAGTTTTTGACTGGATTATTCACACACAAATCCTAAAATACTGCATTGTCCAGAGGCTTCTCTGCTTTTCCTCTAACCCCAGAGGCACTCGTTTCATTACTGTTTAGAAACACAGTTTCCCTACTTGTGCTTCCTCACCTGAATCCCCCCTCAGCACCCAGCCAACTGCTGCAGCTCTCGCTGCAACTTCTGCAGAGAACTTGTTTGCCAGGGTGCAGCTCAGTGAGAGCACAACAGTCTCCTCACACGTAGCAGGGTTCTGCTGCAGAGACAGGCTGGAGCTTGCTGATCTTTCAGTCCCTCAAGGAGGTCTGGTTTCTTCTAAAATAAACGTTGAAAACGTTGAAGGTATAGCTATGGTGAATTTAAAACATTTTGAAAATAATTTTAGGAATATAGAAACTTAGATACTGTGGCATTGTTTGTTGTGAAAAGAAAATAAAAGCTTAAAGAGAATGTTGCTTCTATAAATCCTGCAAACATAGAGAAGAGTGGATGAGGGTTTGACAGTAAAATAAACTTAAAAGACCTTTTAGATGTTATTGCCTCAATGCCATGCATGCAGTAATGAGCTTTAATACTTTCATATGTCAATTTAAACTAACCCTTTGTGCAATTTGCAGTATATTATAAGGTTTTTATAACCCTTTTCTCTTTTGCATAGTCCTGTGTATGCTCAGCCTCTAAGGACAGCAGATCCAGCATCAGATTATTTCCCTCAGCCCCGAGCCCAGCGGGACGAGTTTGACTATCCCAGGAAGGATTTGCCTTATCCAGTTTATCCAGAGGCGAGACAGTACCGGGTACGTATCAATTACATCCTTCTGCATATTAATTACATGCTCTGCATATTAATTACACCCTCTGCATATTAATTACATCATCTATCCTGATACTGAATACAAATCATCCCTAAACTGATTGTATTTGTCACTAAGTAAAGATGTGAGCTAATAGGAAGCCTATAGCCACCTTTCACTATGCAGGTGTTTTCTTCAGGAATATTACAGACCCTGCTGAAATGTTTTTAAATATTTCCAAAGCTGTTTCAGTTTGTGTGCACACAGTGGTAATGCTTTCAGTTATTTGCATGAAAATCATCTCCCAAAGCTCTTGGTGAGTGCACACTCAGAAGTAGCACATACTAAGAAAAGAAATATATAAAAATGTAGTTTGATTAGATACAGATTATTTTAATAGCATGCATACTGGGGAGTGTGTGTCATGCTACTGATTTAATCCTAATCTCTTTACAGAGATACTAAGAACAAGTGCTTCCTATATCAGAAATGTCTTGGAATGCTGTGTGATCACTGGACAGTCCAGGTGCTGAGAGAGCAGTGAGACCCTGGTGGGACACAGAGGAAATTGCCATCCTTATTAGAGAGCACTAAGTTATTGCAAAGAGAAGAGGATAATTGTAAAAGAAAACCTGATATAACATGACATTAACATCTGATTTGTTTGCTGTGTAATTGGTGACAGCTTCCTGAGAATCCCTGATACTACAGTGCACACGAGTCTGGCCCTGGCAGTGTGGTACAAACACAGCCAAGGACTTGGCTTCCCTCTGTCCCAAGATTTATCAAATACTTACTTACAGACCCATTCCGTTGTCCCTTGTCTTTTTTGCTTTGTCTTCCTTCTGTGTTGAACCCAAGAGCTGGAATGGTTTGCCTTTAAAACTGCCCTGGCTTGCTTTGTAACATTTTTGTAAATGAGGAAAATAAATGGAGCTGTGGAAGATTCACCACCTTGCCACTAAGTAACAAATTAAAGAGACTGAAGACGGGGATTTATTTCCCATTTTCCAAAAAGTCTGAAGCACGTTATATTGTGGTTTATAATAAATGATTTTCCTTAGTATTAGGTAATATGTGAAAGTACATGACAAAATCAAAATCTTAAGGATTTTAGAAAGGGTTTTTTGATATTTGGTTTTCCCTCAATGTAACAATAATGCAAAGTGGGCAAATTTCACTGGGTTTACTAATACTGCTGCACATTCTGTCAGAAATAAAAGAAGTGAGACTGGTTCCCTCTCTTATCTTCAGAAACACACAGAAGTGGTGTTAGCACGTCTGTTTAGATCCTAGACTATCAGTTTAAACCATTCTGACCTCAGAAATTCAGATCCAAAGGTGTCTGACATTTCTCTGTGAATTGCTTTTTTCTGTCACTTCTCAGCCCTGGGTGGTGCTGCAATCTGACAAACTGTGGTGGTTGTTGACCTCAATCCAGCTCTGTTGTACCAACCTCAGGGTTGCCACAGAATCTGAGTGTTCAATTTGGTTTTGCACCACTGCTCTGAAAAGGAGTAGGGGGAACAGGTAAGGCAGTGCTGTCAATATCCAGCATGCTGGCAAGAGCAGAGCTGGCTAAACTGAGTCTCTCTCACAGTTTTGTCATTACGTTTTTCCGGTATTTTCCCCTTCATTCCTTAATTGTGTTGGGCAGTTTGAAATTATTTTGTCAAATATATATAGAATAAAATATAAGAAATATATTTCTTTATTCTATATTTTTATTCAAATATAAGAATGTCTGTCTCTTGCTAGAGCAAGATGAAACAACTGGAATGTTCTTCTGACTGAGTTTACTTTGGTGTGTGCTGTGCTATGTGGCTTTACCCTTTAAAACAAAAAAAAGGGGAAGAGGGTCAAATGCAAGTCTCCAAGTTCCCCGCTAAGGAAGTGAAAGTCCAGGAGGATGAATCTTTTGAGAATTATAGAAGCTCCATGTCTCTCTTGTCCTGAAGAGCCCAGAACTGGACACAGCAATCCAGCTGTGGTCAGTAGGGTCACCTGGGGCTGCCCCATCTCAGGATGTCCACCTTGGGCGGCCCACCCTGTGCTGGCCCAACTCCCAGACCCCAGATGGCTCTGCCCTCTAGAACCCCCCAGACAGGGGGACCCCCGCACTCCCTCAGGTGCCTCTGAGCAATCCCCTCTCAGCATCTGAGGAGTTTGGGCCACACTTCCCGGGAATCCACTTCTGCCTTCACCGTTTACTTGGAAACACAGCTCTGGCTTTGGATTCCTCTAAGGAATAGAAGGCTTGGAACAGGCACCAAGCATTGCCCAAGTCCTCCTTTGCTCAGATTTGTACAGCAGGCTCTAAATCTTGTGACAAAGAGTAATGCAAAGTTTCTAAAACAAGTTGCTATGCTTGCTATGAGAAGGTTCATGTCTGTATCCCCACTACTTTTATATATTAAAATACTGGTTCGACTTTGTATTTACTTGCCACGTTTAACCAGGTAAGTCGCGTTTTCACACTGATAAAAGAGACCCACAGAAGTGAAACTGTTGCCCGGGTTATTGGGTGTTTTATTCACTAGATTATTCCACTGCCCTCACGGGGACGGGTGTGTGGGAGACCCCCCCTCACTGCCCCCCACGGTGCCCCGGGCGGGTGCGGGATCCCCCCGCGGTGCCCTCACGGTGCCCCGGGCGGGAGCGGGATCCCCCCGCGCTGCCCTCACGGTGCCGGGGGCGCGGGGGGGTCTGAGGGGGCGGCGGCGGCTGCGCCTGCTCGGCGCGCGGGGGCGCGCGTGACGTGCGGGGGGAGCGGAGCGG
>VZTF01004921.1:2376084-2416098 GCA_013397755.1 Cnemophilus loriae | reverse complement strand
GCCCCCTCCTTTGTCCCCGCGCTCCCTCCGCCGCCTCCCCCCGCCCCGGCGGCACCGCGGGCGCGCCCGCGCCGGGCACGCGCGGGAGGGAGGGAGGGAAGGAGGGAGGGATGCGCCGGGAGCCGCCGGGATGCGCCGGGAGCCGCCGGGATGCGCCGGGAGCCGCTGGCGCCAGCGGGCACCGGCAGCCCCGGCCCTTGGGCAGCCGCCTGCCGGCTCTGCCCGTGGTTTTTACTACGGGAAGTTTTACTGGTGCAACGCGTAGATGTATTTTTTTTTTTCTATTGTATTATTTATTATTTTGTATTAAGAGCCTTTAGCGCGTTTCAGGCAGCGAGGCAAAGTCTCGTTCACTGGTTTTGTCTGTGGCGTTTTAAATGGATTTAGAGTGTAAGTTGTCGTGGTGCTTTCTAGGTGGACACAATAAAGGACTTTAAAATGGATGTGCTGGTTTTTCATACCCAGTCTGTTCTCTGCCAAGGGTCTGTGTTAACCTGCACGTTATTTTATTAATTGAGGTTTTCTAATTAAGATTTCTGCGCAAGCAGGACGTTTCTCATTGCGTTTCTGTCAGTTGCTGCATTAAAATTAGGGAGGAAAAATGAAAACCATGAAGTGTCATCAGGGGAGGATAATTCTTTTTTCGTCTTCAGCTTGAATGTTAAGAAATTAAATGGTTACACGGCATCTGGTTTGTATTTTTCAACGGCGTAGAAGTTTATTTATTGTTACATTTTTATGTCTGAGCCCGGTCCTTTTGGTTTAGTGCAAATCTCATCTGCAGCTTGTGAATATCCAAAACACCGGCAGTGCATGATGCTGTGTTTTCCTTTGGAGCATGTAAACAAGATGTAAATTATTTAGAAGAAATTCCCTGGTTTAGGGGAGAGATTAAGGGCTGACCATGCAATTAGGCTTCATGTGAAAATGCACCACCTGAACACACTGGGAATAAAGGTGTGTGTAAATTGGGGAGATGCTTAACATTTGAAGGACCACACAAAATGTATTCCTAAAATATAAATAAAAGATAAATAAAGAGCGTGTATTGAAGCTGTAATTAGCATGTTGTAATTGGCGTTCTGTAGAAGTGTTGTTTATGTTATACACATTTGAAATATGCCAACAATGCCTGGAAGCCAGCACAGGGATTGGGAGTTTCCTTGTCCCCGTGGGAACACCAAAGACACCCTGTTTTTCCTGGGAAGAGTAGAGGTGCTGAAGCATTGGTTGTTATCCCTCCTCCTTGAAATGCTTTGCTGAAGATCTTTGCCTTTGGAGTGTTTTCTTAAACTCTCTCTAAAATGAAAATATTACCGGTTATTTTGTGATAATTCTTTTAGGAAGTGTAAGCTGAGAACAGATCAATGTGTATCCTAGGAACTTCCACCAGTTTTTCAGATGAGTGTTGCTATTACGTGTTCTTAGGTCATTCCGGACTGCCAACCATTATCCTTGATTTTAAAAGATACCATGTGCAGAAGTAATTTCCAGCTATAGTCAGAGAGGTCAGATATCCGTTCTTCTACTCTAAAATTCATTGCTTGTCTCAGCTGAGCCCCATCTAAGGAAGAGCTTTGGCATAAAGAGCTGAAATAGGTTGAAATGAACCTCAGGCTCATTAGAAAGAGAACTGTTATTTTTCAGAAAAGCAAAACCATTCCAGATACAGACATATTTTAAAAATTTAGCTTTGAGACACTGCTCTGGGAGTCTCAGTGTAGGTTGCATGAAATACTTCATTTGGGGATCTGATGATAATGTGCTCTTTCCTGGGCCAAGATAGCGTGCTGTAATTAAAAAAAAAATCAATGAAAAAATTAATGGAATATTGTAAAGTCAATATTTTATTGGCTGATGCTAATAAAGCATTTTCACTGTCTTTAAATACCCAGAGGAGAAGGGGAATTGAGACAAAAAACTTGAGATGTTACAAGTTAGAGGAAGGGAGGAATGGATAAGTTTGGGATTGTGACAGGGTGTGGAATTGTGGCTCTCTGCCTGATTTCTCGCCTTCCAAAGCCGCGATTGGATGTGTCTGTGGTGGTGTGGGTGTGTTACACAGTGTACTACAGGAGGAAGCTGAGAAGAACCACAATTAATCACTGCACTGCATTTTTTTTGCTGTTCCCAATAACAAGATTTGCCTGCATGTGTGACATGTGAAACTGCATCATCTGCACTGCTGCAACCTGTGAGCAGAACCAGCCGGGTTGGGGGGAGCCGTGGGCCTTATCCAGGGTTAATTCTTCCAGCAGTAGCAGGAAGGGCTTTTCCTGCTGTCACTGCTTTCCTTTAAGATCCTAAAGTTGATATAAAAAATAAATTTATGATTGTATGGTTGATTCAAGTCCGTCCTTTGTCTGCAGTGAGGGTTTACAGGAACATTCTTTGTAGGGTTGGTACAGCTTCAGCGGGGTTGTTGCCTGTGCGTCATCATCCATCTCTGATTTTAGGGGAAGTTTAAGGGATTGCTGGTACTTCGTGCACAGAAGGTGCCATCCCATAATGGTTCTTTTTACAGTCCTGTTAACTACCAGGAAAATACTCTTTTTAGTGATAATTTGCTTTCCCTGCAGAAATTTAAATTCAAATGATAGTCCTACTTTATATTAAATTTTTCTGTGTGCCACAATATATAATATAGTTGTGCATCTAATTATTTAATCTGAAAATAAGTTGCTTATTGAGAAGGAAAAAAACTCTGGCATATTCTTCCTGTAATCTCAGATTGATATCAATTAAGGTAATTTTTCATATCCATTTACACTGAAAAAAGGATTATCTGAATGTAAAGGCAGTGGTCAGGAAATGTTAGACATTGCCTTAATTCTGAAATAGTTCAGTGAGCTGTTTATGGTCTAGAGCTGCATCATATTTTGTACTAGCAAGGATTCATTAGCTACTGTGAGAATTTTGGATGGCTGTGGTGATAATTTGGGAGTGATGGAGCATTGAATTGAGGTTCTGGAGCTGCTCTGTGATCCTTACAATGCTGAAAGAATTTCATTTTGGAGTGGAATTGACTTAGTAAAATCCTTGCCAACTTTCCTCGTGGATAATGTGTGACTTTTTTTGTATTCTTGAATTCAGACCTCCCTGGGGTGGATCAGTGGCTTTTCCTTGCAATTGCCATCACTGGGTGCCTTTGCTGGAGGAGCTCAGGAGTTGTGTGAGGTCCTGGCTCTTCCTGGGCCCCTTGATTGTGCCTTGGAGGTGTCTCAGGTTTTGGGCACTTGTTTGTGCACCTTGGCTTGACCTTGGCTGTGTTGGCTCTTGAGATGTAACTCACTGCAGTGGGGTTGTCAGGTGTGTTCTACCACAAAGTAATTGGAATTTCCATCACAGTTTGGATTTAGATGCTGAGATTTAATGAATTCTTGTGGTGGGGTGCTGGTAATTTCTTTTATGAGATCTAGGAGAGCACAAACAAGGTTGGTGCTACAAGAGGAAAGCACTTTGGAGACGTAGCCATGGAAGATTTGTACTCCCTGCTCCTCTCTGCACCACCCAGGTCATGTAGTTCTGAGCTCTGACTCTGCAGTCGCTTCCCACAACTCCTCAAACTCCTTGTTTGCCCCGTGATCCTGGCACTTTTTCTGATTCTTGGATACGAGAAGGCAGAAAAGTACAAGATTTTAGTTTTGTGCAACAGAGATTTTTTTAGGCTGGAGATTTTTCACCTGTGAAAGCCTTGAGCTCTGTGTGCTCCTGTGGGTGCTTCTGTGGAGTCACTTAGAGCTGAGAACTTGTGTTAAGTCCTTTGGGTTGCAGCAAATTGCAAAATAATTCAGAATCCCCAGACTTCAGTGTTTGGTAGCAATGCTGAAATGCTGATTTTATCCTTCTCTCTTTGTGTTTTATGGGAACAATCTGTCGAATGATACATCCTTTCTCCTGCTCTGGGAGTGACTTTGTGTAGCTGTACCTTGTCAAAGCGATTCAGCATCCCCAACTAAATTTACATATTAAAATTGGTTTTGAAGTGTCTCATATATCCAAATTTTGAAAGAATCAGAAAAATTGATACTCCCAATGCAATTCTCCACTTCATTGTAGCTCCACACATCCAGAATCACCAGTCTTGATAATTAGTTAATGAGTCTGTGCAGACAGGGGCAGAGCAGAGGCTGCTCTGTGCACAATTCCTAATATTTATTGTTATGCTAAGGTCAAAAAATATAAACCAAAATAGTAAAGTGAATTGTATGAAGTATTGCTTATGGTTTTCTTGATTTTTTGGGTAAATACTTCTCTGTGTTTGTCAGTGTAACACATCAATCCAGTAAGGCTGATCAACACAAGAACATCGTTAAACATAAATTCTCGGTTTTGTTTTATTGCAGTTATTCGTGAATGAATTTGGCTGAATATGGATCCAGGTGGTGGAAGTCTTGGATTGCAAACACAGGAATCCAAAATGCCTCACACTATGATCATGCAGGATTTTGGTAAACATTTTAACTATTAAAAATAATGAGTAAAATCCAGGAGATTACTTTCTCAGGTACTGGGAAGGACCATGTCTTTATACCAAGATATTTGCATTTGAATTACAACACTGAATAATGTTAAGTATTCTTTTTTCATTCTGATAAGAACCATTTTCTTGAGTGTTTTCAAGATTAAAACTGCTGTTTATGTGTTAAAATAGTTTACTGTGCATTCTTTGTTATGTCTAGAAAAGCAGTCTGCAAATATAACTGGCCGTTCCAGTCTGTAAATGAAAACCAGGTTTCTACATCCAGCCATTCTTTGTGGCAAGTTGTTGGAAATTTAACTATAAATATTGCATACAACTGAGTGTTTATTTTTAACAAGGCCCGTGCAGTCCAAAGGATGAGTCCTTTTACTGTAACAGCACTTAATGGTTTATTACCACACTTTCAGTGTCATGCAAGAATTCTGTGAAGGTTCACATTGCTGCTGCAATGAAATGTTTTCTAACTGGGAATGAAAAAAAAAAAGAGACTGAATTGTAAACTGGCCTGTAGTTTTTAACAGATCCTCGTTGTAAAACCTAAGTTTGGGACAAACTCCACATTATGTCTTGAAGTGGCATGTTTTGTTTATCTTAACTTGTACAAAACAGGCTGCTTTGGACAGTGTTTATCAGGAGAAATGCAAAATGTGGATGTTGAGAAGTAACAGATTCTTACATCTGTGTTTAACTTGTCTGTGTGATAACTCCATTCCTTAGATAAACCAGTTGCTGGTGCAGTGATTGTAACATTTTTCTCCTGGTTCATGGTTGTTCCCTAGTGGCTGGAATGGCTGGCACTGCTCACATCGATGGAGACCACATTGTTGTGTCAGTCCCCGAGGCTGTCCTGGTTTCCGACGTGGTCACGGATGATGGGATAACTCTGGATCATGGCTTGGCAGCTGAGGTGGTCCAGGGGCCCGACATCATCACGGAGACGGACGTTGTCACGGAGGGCGTCATCGTTCCCGACTCCGTGTTGGAGGCTGATGTTGCCATTGAAGAGGCTTTGGACACCAGTGACCACGTTTTGACTTCTGACCTGATCACAGAAACCGTGCGAGTTCCCGACCAGGTGTTTGTGGCAGACCTTGTCACGGGTCCTGAGGGACACTTGGAGCACGTGGTGCAGGACTCTGTGGCCAGGGCCGACTCGCCCACCATGGTCTCGGAGGAGGTGCTGGTGACCAACTCGGATTCA
Source organism: Cnemophilus loriae (assembly GCA_013397755.1). NCBI lineage: Eukaryota > Metazoa > Chordata > Aves > Passeriformes > Corvidae > Cnemophilus > Cnemophilus loriae. The sequence goes on along the minus strand of VZTF01004921.1, from coordinate 2,410,414 downwards.
GAAGCCATCATCCAGGCGGCTGGGACTGTCCCTGGCTCCACGGTCACCATCAAAACCGAGGACGACGACGATGGCAAGAGCACGTCTGAAGACTACCTGATGATATCTTGTAAGTTCCACAGAGGTAGATGGAAGCAGGAGGGAGCTGAGCTAGAAGTGCTCTGGTGGGGAGAAGTTCCTGTAATTGGACTCTTGGAATGCCCAGGGAATAGGCTGGTGTCCAGTTAATTCCTGGTGTCTGGATTTGGGGGTTTTGATGCAAGATCACTGATACAACAAGAAAGAGAAGGACATTGATGCTGTCAAGTGAGTGAGTGTGTATGTTTGTGTTTCTGAAACTAGATACTCCAGGAAATTTAAGAAAAATGCCTTGGAAAGTTAAGCATTCCATTTATTTTGAATGTACAACTTTTTTCTAAAAAACACCACAGGTCTATTACAATGCTATCCAGATTCATGTAAAAATAACATGTTGGGCTTAATCAGGAGAATCCACAAAGAAATAGTTTTTTCAACATCTCTAACTCCAAGTTTTCTCAACGTGTCCACAAAATACGGTTTATTTAGTGTATTAAAAATTATAATGGGCATTTCATTGTTTCTTGTGCTGTTCTGGGCTGAACTTGGAAATAAGGGGTCGTGTTCATTAATGGATTGGCTCATTAACACATTCCAGTTCCCACCCAGCATCCAACTCCATATGATCCTGTTGACAGGTAGCTGAAGTTGGCTGCTGATGGAACCTTGGGTACTTTGTGTTTCTTCAGTGGTTACATTATGCCCAAGGTACCAGTTGTTGCTGCTACACAAATTTGACAAAATGTATACCAAGTAATTTAAATTTTTTTACTTCTTCAGATCACTTGTTGAAATGTGAGTAGGTCAAAACAGATTTTATTTAGTCAGAAGCAATATGTTAAAAAAAAGTCAATGCCAAGTGTGTCAAAGTGTCAGTCTGTTCACAACAAGCTGCATTTATTAAAAATTTCATGACAGAGGACACGACTGATTCGTGATTATAATGACTTCACACTCTTATAGCATTTATATCCTTTATGCAAAATATATTTTGATATTTATTTTCGTTCGGTATAGGATGAACAGCAATGATTTTTAAAGCTTTCCATCATTACTGTGTCACTAACAGAAGTCAAAAAGAGGGTTTTTTGAAAAAGAACTTAAAAAATGAGTCTATAAAGCAAATTAGGCCTAGAACAAAAAAAAAGCCTGTGTGCTTTTATAACTAAAGGAACACCATTTTTACAGTCAGTTGTTTCACTGAACAAATTCCTCCTTTCTGACAGAGTGCTTAGGATGAGTTTATTCTGTAACTGGCTGTTTCCCTTGTCACTGTAAGTACAGTCATCTTTGGGATTCCTTCTGGGAGAGATGAGTGTGATTGATGCTGATAATCCTGTGCTTAGACCAGAGCATCTGAAGCCTTCAGTTACCTGATGGCCCCATGTGTGTCTGACACATTCGTGGTTTTGTCAGGTGTTCTCAAGCTTGGCTTTCACAATGTTTCAAAGCCATTTGGAGACCTAGTTTTCAGCAAATTAAATTTTTATATATGTATAATCGTGATGTGCCTGAGTAGTCACATTTGGAAGCTACATTATTCATCTAGGATTTTGTTTTAAGTAATCATTTAGATGAATTAAGGCAGTGTTAGAATCGNCTCTTGTCCTGAGGGTCCCAGAGCTGTCCCCAGGGCTGGAGGTGCCCCAGCAGGGCCAGCACAGGGGACAGGCACTGCCCTGATCCCTCTGGGCACACCATTCCTGATCCGAGCCAGCTGCCAGTGGCCTTGGCACAGCCTCTTGCCCATCTGGGCACCCCTGGGCTTGTGTCCAGCTGCTGTCACCAGCACCCCCAGGGCCTTTCCCAGCTTTCCAGCCTCTCTGTCCCAGCCTGGAGCTTTCCATGGGGTTGTTGTGACCCAAAGGCAGGACCTGGCACCTGTGAACCCCCACAGCTGGCCTCAGCCCCTGGATCCAGCCTGTCCAGACTCCCCTGCAGAGCTTCCCAGCCTCCAGCATCAGCACTCCCCCACCTCGGTGTCACCTGCAAAGCTGATCCCCTCATCTGGCTCGTTGATAACGATGAGCTCTGTTGTGTTTCCTAAGTTTTGAGCCTGTGTTGTGCTGGGGATGGCAGCCTGACCCCACAAAGTGTCTGCTATTGTGTTTTTGTCAGCAGAAATGAATCATTCTTATGCAGTTTTTAATTTTTTTTTTATTGTTTAAATATTACCCTTGAATTTGTTTTGTTTATGGAGATAATGTGTTGTGTAGAATAGATAAAGGCCTCAATTTACCAAGCAGGTCAAAAGTTTTTATTTACTTACATTTTTTCAATTGTCAAATGTTGTAAATATTGTAGAAAGTGAATTTTACAGTATTTCATTTGGGGTGTATATATAGGACTGTTGAACTGGTTTATAATGTAAATCACACCAAAGTGATACTTTTAAAGAATTTCAAAATAGTTAGTTGTCTTTTAATGACATTTAGCATCTAAAAAGGGGAGACTTTACATAAAATGCCAGATATGCCCTTAGGGAATACCACGAGTTGTTCTGTGGAACACATGTGGGAACTACCAAAATACAACATTTTAGGGTATGGAACTGACTGTGCAATTTAAATTTCTCTTATGCTTGTTTGGAGTTACAGCTTGAATGATAGAACCATAGAATGGGTTGGGTTGGAAAGGACTTTACTGAAAGGTGATTTTTCACCATTATGAGGTGACATTCCCATGTAGGTACTTTATACACTTCTGGTAATTACATTTTTTGTGTAAATACTATTTGGACAATAGTAAGTTCGTGTTGATAGTTGTGTATGATTTTGTGATTGGCAGTTTTCACTGGAAGATTATCACCTCTCTGCAGATAAATTCAGCTTTTTCAAACCAGCTTTATAAGCATAGGACTTAAAAAAAATCTACTTTTGATACATTCACAACACAGATACCACAGGGTGTTCACGATCCCTTGCTTTAAACCATCAGAACACCTTGATAAAAAGGAAATGAGTCCCAAATGCGGTGGCGGGCCCCTGACCCCAGGCCTTGTCAGAGTGAGATGGAGCTGGTGAGCAGCTCAGCCCGTGGTGCAGGGGCCGTGGGCAGTGCAGCTGAAGCCTCCCCTCTTTTGTTTTTCAGGTTTGCGATATTCAGACCCACAGCGGGTTGCCAGCCCCCGCTCCGCGTGCCGGCCCCATGCACTATTCTGGTGACCTCACAGCCACCACTGACCCACACTGGAGCTGGCCCGGGGGTAAGGTACTGTGCCACCAACACCTCCTTTTTAGTGTCTTACACTGTTGCCTCATTTGCTAAACATTTTAGGATTCCTACTCCTCTATTTGAACTTATGGGACTTAAGTAGATCAGACATTAGAAAAACCCGGAGAATTGTCAAAGCATGGGACTTATCTTGCCCTCGTGTTGCTCCTCTGGTGGCTGTGGTATCACCAGCATAGTGCATGTGAGGCATCACATGGATTGGGAGCTGGCAATCCACAGTGAATCTGGACATCACACACCTGAAAACAGCCAAGCCAGGTAAGTTTAACACTGGGAGCGTGCTGAGTTTTCCTTTAAAGCTTGTTCACTCAGGAGGATTCAGCATCTATTCGTGGAGGTTCTCTGTTGTGTTTTGCCAGTTAATTTTAAGGGACGAGATAATAACATGTAGTGCTTCTGGTGGGTGAGTCAGAGCTGGAAGATGCTTTGATATTCCATTGACAGAAAGTAAGCAAGCATTCCCTGTTCCCATGAGCCATCCCTGGGGAAAGCAGCAGAGAATTCAGCACTGATGGGTTAGCAGTGATCGAAGGCATCTAACTTAGACAATAGAATATTTTCATGAGCTGTTCTAAAAAACAATAATATTTTGTAACCTGACAAAGATTACTTGTCCTGCTGTGCTGTTTTACCTAAATCTGTTTAAAAGGTAGATGGAAGCCATGGGATTTACTTCAGATAAGAATGGATTTTAAGCAAAAGCAATTGCCAATTCAGTGTGTTTTGTTGTCTTTGAAACAAAAAGCGCCATCTTACAGATAACAGTCTATATTGGTATCATTTTCTCAGCCCAGTTGATATTTTCCAAATTTTGCTATATTACACATTTGCTTTTTGAGAAAAGTGATCCCAGAGGCCCTGGATACACAAACTTCCTGATAAGTTTCCATTTTTTTAGCTTAAATTGTAAAGACTGAATTTTTTTGAAAATACACAGGATGGTTAATGGTGTAGAAGTAATCACAAATGTTAAAATACTGTTGTAAGTTTGCCCCTCTAAAACAGGACTCCCTATGTTTAAAGGATATTGAAGATTTGGGGGCTTTACAGGCAATATTAAAACACAGTGTGTGAGTGTACATGCTGTTTTCATGTTTTGGGTTTTTTTTTTTTGCTGAAAACGTTCTTACAAAAATTGAAAAATTCCTTTTTTTTTTTTCCTTTATGTGTTTTTTTCCTAATGTTTATTGCATTGCAATTGATGTCCTGGTAACTATCTAAAATTGGGGGACTTTTTCTTACATTATTTCACCAGCCCCATAGTGGCGCACAGTCACTGTCATGTAATATTAATTAAATAGTTGGAAATTTTTCCATAAAGAAAACTTCCTATCACACATGTGGTAACTCCCCTGTTCAGTAGGAAATTGCTGTTGTTAAATAACCTCCCAGGACAGAAATACTGATTTCTGTTAAAGTGTTCTGTTTATAAACTTTATTAATCTAGACAAAGTTGGTGTTGCTTGAGTTGCAGATTTGAAAAGGACTTTATTAGCACCTCCCAGTTTTAAATTGGCAGGGTTTGGAAGCTTTGGAATACTCTTTTTGGCAGTCGTAGAGCTGGGTGTATAATCCCTGCGTGTACTGGGAGTTACCTCCAGTCCTTCCAACACTTGGACATGCAGTGGGAATGGTCATTGTATTAAATGAAACTGATATTTATCATTTTCCAGAACATGGATAAGAAACTTTTATAAATGTTAAAAGCCTTACAGAAAAAAAAATAGTCTTTAATAAATTCATGCTTAGTAAATGTATGGAAATACTTATTCCGAGATAAGGGGATTTCAGCATCTCCACTTTTCTCTCTTCTGACAACCCCATTCTGGCAGCATAACAAATGTCAATTAGCAGGTGCAGCAACTCTCCCACAGTGGGTATAAAGGGGTTTGATGAGCTGGTGCTGGGAAAGTCGAGGGTCAGAGGAATATTGCAGGTTCTCTGTCGTGGCTCTCTCAGTGCTCTGACTGTTCCCAGTGTCCTGCCAGGTCACTCGAACATCATGGAGCACATGTCAGACTCTCACTCATTAAGGTGTTGATGTTCCTGGCATTGATTTCAGTCGAGATTTAGAAAGTTTTTGTTTAATTAAAAAAACAGAAACTTTCTTCCTGAGGAAATTTTTTTTCCTGATCCATGTTTGATAGTTTTTCAGCAATGGAATTAATTTGTTAGTTACCAAAAAAACCCCAAAATCCCACCAAGCAGCTAAACCAGCATTTTTAAAATGTCTTCCATGGATGTTTCAGGTTATAGAGCCTGGTGCTGGTAACAGCAAGGTTGTGGGATCAATCCCCATAAGGATCATTCACTTAAGAGTTGGACTTGATGGTCCTTGTGGGTCCCTTCCAACACAGAATATTAATTTTCATCGAAGTATAGACTTCACAGAGGTTCTAAAATAATACCAAATATTTACTTGTACTTACCTACATTTTATCTAGTTCTGCGCTTGGTCACTTCCGTACTCAGCTGGTGCAGTCCAAGATTTGTGAATAGAAATGAGGTTTCCCAGTGCTGTGAGCTGGGTAGGTGTCCATGGAATCCTGTCCATGAGTGGGAAGAGCTTAGTTTGGGATTGCTGAGGTGGATTCCTGCTCCTTCCCACCTCCAGTGACTGCCCCAGCATTAAAGGCTTAAAGTGACTCCAGTTTAGCCCAGTGCTCCAGGGGGTTAAAGCAGCTCTTGGGAGCAGCCACCAGTGCCCCGGGGCCAGGAAACTGGGAGGGGACTGGGGACCACTGCAGCCATCCAGGTAAGGCAGCCTTTCCCAGGAATGGAGCCTCGGCATCCCCGTGGAGTCAGGAAGCTCTGCTGTCCCTTCAGTGTTCATTTTAAGGAGTTTTTCTTTGCTTCGTGCACACGTGTTTTAATGTTACGTGTGCAGTAAGATGCTGTTTCCCTGGAATGTATTTCATTCAGATTTTGTCTACATTTTGTGGGATTCTCCTCTATTTAGAGGACTTCAGTGGGTGTTGAGAATTGCACAGGTTTGTGTTGACCATCTGCACAGGAGCTAAATTTATCCTCGGAGAGAAGTGTGTCGGTACATGTGTCAGAGAGATGCTGAGTTCAGTGCCCTCTGTGTTGGCAATTTGAGGTGTATCTGTGGACATCTCTGTGAATGCCCTTTTTACCAAAATATGTTGCTTTTAATAGTTTGAATGTTTGGGGTTTTTTAGAAATTAAATGAACAATCTGAATGTATAAACCAAATAATCGGCGAGTGAGTTGTGTAAAGAGTGAGAAGTCAGTCTCTCATAGTAGTGTTTGGATTTATTGTCATGCATCTTTTAATCAGCTGTATATTATGCATTAATCTTCATTAATGTGTATGTTGTCAAGTGATAAAGAGGATAAATTCATCATTTCTTTTAGGGAGAAGATACAGTCAGATTTTTCATACACACTTCTTTAGCTGGGAATATACTCCAAGTCATCACACTCCACGAGAGTTTCAGCCACTAAATTTTAGTCACCGTTTGTCAGGGTGAAACTTTTGAGAACTCTTAGACTGTAACAGGCAATTCTGGGTTAATTTTTAACACTTTTGTGCAGATGTTTAATTTTAATTATTGATAAATTTTTGCTTTCTAAGAGTCATAGTTTCAGCCATAACCAGTTACCTCATTCCCTTTGATGGCAAGCTCCCTCTTGTGTCCTTCATTCTGTAATTCCTGCTGTGTTTCCTGAGCTGCAATAAAATGATACTGAACTTCTGGAATCTCTTTTAAGTTGCTTGAGATGAGCTGCTTTTAAAGGCCAATTATGAATACAAACCTTTCCTGTGCATGGGGAGAATAGTGGAGAAAATCATGCTGCTGATTACTTTAGCTTCTAAAAATGTGTTTGAACCTCATTATTATTCTCTTCTCTTTGCAGTGGATGATGTTGGAGAAAAATTGGACCATATAGGAAGCACTCCCTTGAAGATCAGTACCGAGGTGGCAAATGATGATGTTGCTAAAGATGATGGCTTTGGTTCAGAAGTTATCAAAGTCTACATATTTAAAGCCGAAGCTGAAGATGATGTTGAAATAGGTACCTTGAAATCCTATTTATTCTTCCAGTAGTGTGAAGTCTTTCTGTTTGTTCTTAATTCCACGTAATCCAGTGACTGGAGTGTTTTGTAGAACGTGACATTTGTGGAGGAGGCCCAGATGCAGCAAATGCTGGGTGTGGATTAGTCTCGAGTTCTTTTTTGATTAGCATGGCTATTTTCAGGCAGCCAAAGCCCAAATGTAGAAGTGGCTGTGTGTCTGCAGCTGTTTTTTCAGCTGCTGCCTTTCTCTGACTTTGCAAGACACAAGTGTGTCAGCACAGCAGAGCCTCTGGAGTGGATCCCTCCTGTTGGACAGCCTTCGGTGGCCTTTGCAGAGAGACGAGAGGATTTCTGGGGCTGCAGGTGAACCAAGGGACTCAGGATTCTCTGCAGTTCCCTTTCCCCATGGACAGACCAGCACTCCCAGTGCTCAGAGGGGATGCACAGCTCACCTGTGTCTGTTCCTGAAAAAGCAGAATTCCCCTCTTGGTTGTTCTTGGAGCTGAAACCTCTGGATCATTCCCAGGCCCTGTTCCTAAAACACAGTTTGTTCCTCTGGGGATGGGCTGTCAGTCTGCAGGGACAGAAGGGACAGACTGCTCGTGCAGCAGCAGGGAGAACCAAAATCTCTGATGGCTGAGAAGTCATTCCCAGCAGGGATGTTGTCTGAGCTGCTCCCAGGGAGGTGGTCCCAGCAAATCCCCCCATTCCGTACTGGGAGCGCTCCCTCCCCTCGGCAGGGCCGCTGCTGGTGGGGCTGAACCTTTGCTGCTCAGCATGAGGAGCACAGAGAGGAGTCTTCACCAGGAACATGCACAATTCCAGGCTGTGTTTGGGGCAAGGTTAGGGTTGCAGTCAGGTTTTGGTGGGCATGGGCAGCTGTGTGGCTCCGGTGGCAGCCGAGCTCCTCCTGGCACACGTGGGAGGCTCGTGATCCCTGGGCAGGGGCTGGTCTGGCTTGAACTTACCAGGACACACCCGGAGACCTTTTTCCTCATCTCTTCCAGAGTATCAAACTTGCATGATTTTATGACAGACCTGGATGTAAAAACATTTAATTGGAGTTTTATGAAAAACGGTTTTGTTGAAAACAAGAAAAAACTTGAATCTGAAATTATTCTTACCAGTGGCTCTGTTCACATTGACTTAATGTGTGTAACTTCTTTTTGTTCAAGGTGGGACAGAAATTGTCACCGAGAGTGACTTCCACAATGGCCATTCTGTAGCTGGAGTCATTGAACAAGGAGGTGTTGGGAGAATGCAGCGAGAAAAAATGGTTTACATGGCTGTTAAGGACTCTTCTCAGGAAGATGAAGATATTAGTAAGCATAATAAGAAACATTTTTGTTTCTCGTGCTGTTTGTACACCCATATAACCATCATTCTCAAGGACATTTTCAATTTTTTCTGGAGGATTCTTCAGCCTGAAGTAGTAGAAAACTAAGCTCATCTTCCCTAAAAATAAAAAGCAGGCTATAATTATTTTAAAGTGATGTGGATAATGCACTTTGTGCATACTGTGTGCAGTCATTTCATTATTTATATTAAATTTAACATGTCCATGGATGAAGTTAATGAGGTTAGTCAAACTTCTTATTTTTCTATTTTCCTACTATGAATTAAGCTGCTTTCTGACAAAGTGGCAAATGTCATCAGTTGCAAGTTTATGAGTTTGTATGTTGGAAATTTTGTGGGCATTTGTGTTGGATTAGTATTTATTGATACATGTTTTCTCTCTTTAAGGAATGTCTGAATAAGCAATGATCCCCTAAATGCCAAAGGAAGAAAATTAATTTATAATGGGGATCAATCAGAGCGAGAGCAAATTAAATGGAGGAAAAGTTAGGCAGAATAAAATTAAAGATTTATTCTCCTCCCTTAATCCAGGCTGTGCTGAAATAGCAGATGAAGTTTATATGGAAGTTATTGTAGGGGAAGAAGAAGCCACATCCCTCCCAGACACCCAGCTTGAGGACTCTGGCGTGAATAAAACGTTTGTCCCCGTTGCTTGGGCTGCTGCTTACGGTAGGAACCTGTGCTTCTTTCCTGAAAGTCCCTGCCATTATTTCCTCCCTCATCCAGCTGCCAGAATCTTTAGGATGATCTCACCTCGTTCTTGGGGTTTGGAAACAGCTCCTGATCTCTGCCATCCAGTGATTGCTGTGTGTTGAGTTTCATGGAGTAGAAAGGAAAGCTTGTTAGAAGCTTTATTTTCTTTCTGATCCCAGCTCAGTTGTACAGAGTATGTGGGGTTTGATGCTTCATGTTGAAGGTTTTAAACAACAAGAACAGCCTTAAGTATTTTCCATTAGCTAGGAGGAAGGGGGAAAGACTTCAAAAAGGGAATAATGGGAATAAACATGTAAATATATTCCTAATAATTTTAGTTTATGTACATGTTTTAAGCCTGTTAGTCCTTCAGGTGAGAAACAAAAAATGTGATTTGTTTTCAAACAGTGGAAGTGTCTTAGGATATATTGTGAATTCTGTCTATTCTTTTATATTTTTTCCCTGGATTTTGGTGTGTTAAATGTTTGTTAAGTGGCTATCCATAGTTTCTGTTACAATTAATTAAGCAAGTCAGTGAAAATTCCTTGGTGTGGTAATGAGAGCCCAACAGTTGGGCTGGTAAAGTGCTTCAGAACCACAGAGCTTTGGCACATAACAGCAAACACTTCCAGTGCAAAATGAGGAATGTGACCTAAGGTATTCCCTGTGCATCTCCCAGACTCCATTGTGCTGAGAGGCTGATAAGGGCCAAGTCCTCTTATCTGCCTGCTTCTACTGCAGACAGATAACGTGCTTCCATCTCAGGAGCAAAGCATGCATTTCAGATAACCTCTGCACTGCTATCTGAGGGGATAGATGAGGTTAAAAGTTTGCAGAAACAAGCATATTAATAATGGAAAGCAGGAGAGCCAGCAGGGTAAGCATGCAAACACAGATGGGCTGGATAAATCCTCCCAGAGATGGGAGTTTATCTCCTGAGGCTCATGATTACACAACACCAAGCGGCACATCTCCACTTGGATGGTGTTAACCTGTTACTTATTAGCTAAGTTCGTTTACTCTCATTACCAGGCTTTCAAAACCAGCATCTTTAAAAAGAATATTATTTTATAATGACTAAAATACCATTTTCTGCAGGAGATGAAAGAAGGCTTCCCCGAAGATACGAAGATGGTCAAGCGGCAGGTGAGAACTTTTAACAGCGTTAAAACTAAAACTGTCTTTGAAAAAATAGACATTTCTGTGTCAGTGCTCCTAATCAGAGATGCAAAGAATGAGCCATAAATTAAATATTGAAGGACCTCACAGTCTTTCTCTACTGTTTTGAATTAAAACAATTCTAGATGTCTGTAGGCCTTTGGAGGCGGGGGGAGGGGGGGAAGTTGGGAGGCAGTGCCAAGTTTTTAATGTAGTTTTGCAGACAGAGATAATGCAGTTGTTAAGAAGTAAAAACAAGTTAAATAAAAATCAAGGAATATATTTAGAAATGAATCAGTGTTTAAACAATCATACCCCTGACTTTCGCCAGGAAAGATAGATAGTGGTTCCTACTAGCACACTTCTTTTTAATGTATGTTGGTGGTGGAGGAATGGGCAATGCTTGTTTTTAAAAAGTAGATAATGCTGCTGTGCAATTCCAGTCGTCAGTCCCAAAGAAACAAGTTGTTTAAGGTTTTTTATGGTGTCTAATTTTTGTTTCTAGGAAATAACTTGGATACACGATTAGAAAACAAAAACGGTAATGCAACACAGTACCTGCAGATTTGTGATAGCATTAGCACTAATAGAGTGCTCAAACAAAAAACCAAGAAAAGGAGGAGAGGAGAGGCCAGGCAATGGCAAACAGGTAAACACTGGATGGTTACGGTATTGTCATGGAGTGCCACTTACTCCTGTCCTATTCCTTTTCTCTGTTTTAAGCTGATGCAGAATTAAAAGCTATAAATGATGATTTGCGTATTTCCTGTGTCCTTCCCCCCTCCAGTTCTGTGCCTAGAAAATGTCATATTTTGCTATTCAGAGTCAGTACACTCAGGGCTGATGCAATTCATTGGAATGTTGCAAGCTATTAAAAAGTACCCATGGCTATATTCAGTGCACATGTGATATTCCTGATCTGTTTGAGCAGTTTCTAAAACAGAACTATATAAACTATAGGTGCTGTGGATTGGTTGTTTTTAAACTACTGAGCCACTCTCTCTCTGCTGCAAGTGTAAGTGCATGAATCTGAACAGCACTTGGCTGATTTAAAACTTCTTCATCAGTAAATGTGTTTCCTTCATAACTTGTTTTTGTTTGTTCAAAAACAGCTGTTATAATAGGTCCTGATGGACAGCCCTTAACAGTTTACCCTTGTCATATTTGTGGGAAAAAATTTAAATCCAGAGGATTCTTGAAAAGGCATATGAAGAACCATCCCGATCATATGATCAAGAAGAAATACCAGTGTACAGACTGTGACTTTACAACTAACAAAAAAGTAAGTTTCCACAATCATCTGGAAAGCCATAAACTTATAAATAAAGTTGATAAAACGCACGAGTTTACAGAGTACACAAGAAGATACAGAGAGGCGAGCCCGTTGAGTTCCAATAAACTCATCCTGAGGGACAAGGAGCCCAAGCTCCACAAGTGCAAATATTGTGACTATGAGACTGCAGAGCAGGGGCTCCTCAACAGGCACCTGCTGGCAGTCCATAGCAAGAACTTCCCTCATGTGTGCGTGGAGTGCGGGAAGGGCTTCCGCCACCCCTCGGAGCTGAAAAAGCACATGAGGACCCACACGGGGGAAAAGCCATACCAGTGTCAGCACTGCGTGTTCAGGTGTGCTGACCAGTCCAACCTGAAAACTCACATCAAAACCAAACACGGCACCGACCTGCCCTTTAAATGTGAGCACTGTCCCCAGGCCTTCGCCGACGAGAAGGAGCTGCAGCAGCACACCGAGCTCTTCCAAGGGCATAAGACTCACCAGTGTCCCCACTGTGACCACAAGAGCACCAACTCCAGTGACCTGAAGCGACACATCATTTCAGTGCACACCAAGGATTTTCCCCACAAGTGTGAGGTGTGTGAGAAAGGCTTCCACCGGCCCTCGGAGCTCAAAAAGCATAGCGAGACCCATAAAGGGAAAAAGATCCACCAGTGTAGGCACTGTGACTTCAAAACGTCCGATCCTTTTGTGCTCAGTGGGCACATCCTCTCCGTTCACACCAAGGACCTGCCTTTTAAATGCAAACGGTGTAAAAGGGGCTTCAGGCAGCAGAACGAACTGAAGAAGCACATGAAGACCCACAGTGGCAGGAAGGTGTACCAGTGCCAGTACTGTGAGTACAGCACCACGGACGCGTCGGGCTTTAAGCGCCACGTCATCTCCATCCACACCAAAGACTACCCCCACAGGTGTGAGTACTGCAAAAAGGGCTTCCGCAGGCCCTCCGAGAAAAATCAGCACATAATGAGGCACCACAAAGAGGCCATAATGTGATAGGTGAGCTCCAGAAGGAAGCGATGTAGAAACTGTGATATGCTAATTGGGGAAAAAAAATAAATCTCACGAACTGTTTCTCCTGGTTTCAAAGCTTGATATTAAACCATAACTTTACATTCTTTGTATTAAAAGTCTTAAAAAGTATTAGGGTTGGCAGGGGATCTCATAGCCCTATGATTGTTGCTGATCAGAACCTAAAGAGCACTAGAGAATGCAGAGGATGGATGAATGTCTTAAATTTGCAGAAAGATGGATGAATGTCTCCAAGTGAGCAGTATTTGCCATTGCTGAGTCTGGAGGACAGGGCAGAGCTGATTGTGTGACCCATTCTGTCAGTCCCAACGTGTGTCTCCAGTGTGGAAACAGATCCCTGGTGGGGTGAGCCACAGAGGGTTTGCAAAGGAGCCCCCTCTTCGCTTCCTGTGCGGTTTGGAGCGGGGAGTTTTAGTCAGACACTTCATCACAACGTTTTCAATTGTGCCTAGAAATTGAATTCCAGAACTGGCGAAATTTTGGGGGGGGAGGTGTCCCTTGTTTGGTTTGGTTTGGGTTTTTTTTAAACATTTCACAGGGAAACTTTTTGGTTTCCTTTATTAGTTTAGGTCCAAGAAGCATTTTTTTACTGGTTTTCAAAGCTGCTAACCTATTTTATTGCAGGATATGATGTTTAAAATAGAGCATTATGTTATGGTCTCAGAGGTGGTGTTCTGGTGCTAGGGTTAAAGATGTATATGTATATAATTTCCCTTTTTTTATCTGAAACTACAGTTGAATGTTGTTCAGTATGGCACATGTAACAAAATTAACTTTGAATTTGACTTTTTTTTTTTAAAAGGATAAAAATGGATGCAGCTCATAGTGTTGTGACTCAACACTAATTTTTTTCCTCGCTACTTTAAAGAAGTCTTCTCTAAAAAGAATATTAAAAACAGTTGAAAACTGTAGGGGTTTTTTAATTAAAATTCAAAGTACTTAGAAGTTCTTTAGGGCAGTGTTCTTAACAGGTATGACAGTTACTGTCCTACCTCCTAATATGAAATTTTCCATATAGACATAAAATTGCACCTTTTAATCAATTCTTTTAAAAAAAGATCTATACCATGCTATAAACATGCATTTTCAATCTGTAAGAAAGTATATATGCAGTATTTAACCAGAAAAATCTGCTGCCACTAGAGTTTGGAGGTGGATCTTGAGTTTACAGTGTATACATTTAAAATATGCATCCCTTTAAAAATGCTTTGTGTTAGCATGCTGCAAATCCAATGGCGCTTATATAACGAGCTGGTCTAGGGCTATTTAATGAAAAACCTGGTCATAAATGTTATGCATATAATGTGTATTTTTTACTTTTTTTAGTTGCTTCATGTTTGCACACAGCTGTTCACATGAGAAATTGTAACTTCATGCTATATTGTGGCTTTGTGTTCCAGATAATGTTCATATTTTGTTTTTGCACCAGATGAGAATCAGTTCCTTGAGAATAAAATTTTTTTTATATTTCTAAACTTCAGAAAGTTAAAATTTGGGAAATCTCTTAGACAAATAAGTGTTTTATGTGGCTGTAAAAAATGATGTACACGCTGTAAAATAAGATTGTCACTGTTCTGTGGGATTATTATTTCTAAATGTGTTACTCATCGTAACGGGCATACAATAAAACGCATCTCTTGCACTCCAGATTTTTTGGAGTTTCCTTTTCATTTATGGTGTTTAGGAAAGTCCCATTCTCTGTAAATTCGCCTGATATTTTTAATTGCGTTATTCACTAATTAATATGTAATCACATTTCAAGTAAACAGGTCACTGCAGGTCTATTTATCAGACTGCTGAGGAGAGAACATTGGGTTTGATTTAACCCTTTAGACTTACAGGTAATGTATTTGTGTTTGTTTTGCTTATTTCTAAAATAATTATCAAATGTGATGCTGACATTCCTTTGAATTTTTTTTTTTCCTTTAAGAGCACAAAAAAACTTCTCACATATTTTGGGAAAACCCAGGTAGGTTTTTGTCTTTTTACCTATGAAACAGAACAGCTTGCAGAATGAAATGCTAAAAACGCTGCTATTCTAAATTCCCTCTCTTTTTAGAATACTTGAATTACAACATCAGTAACAGATTAAAAAGCTGAAGAAGAACATGTGATATTAAATGAACCCTTCATCGAGGATTTGCAACGGGCTTTGAGCCACTGAACTCGTGGGTTTTGCAGAAAAGAGCAGAAATTAAGCAGACAGGAATGAATTCATCTGGTTTTTGTTGCTGCTTTTCCTTGCATGCCCAGCAGTCAGAAGGGAAAAAATCTTAGTGATTTAAAGCTGTGGATTTTTGACAATGTCAGTGCTTTGTTCCTGAATGTTTTGTTGAATACATGGACTGAAGGAGTTTCTTCATAGCAGCCTGAAGATGATCCCTGACTCTGCCCATGGCTGTGCTGGCTCGTTTTTCCACCCTGCACACGGACCACATCATCAGGTAATTAATTGTTCTGTATCAAAGCAGGAGCTCGGTTGCTGTTCTTGACATAAGATTTTACCAAAAAGTGGTGGTTTAAATCTTCTGAAATGCAAGGATAAAATGTCACCTGAATCCTCAGCAGTTTGAGGGACAGTTCCCAAATCCTTCTCCGTGCCCTTTCCCAGTAAATGTTTGAGAGCTGTGACAGGTCAGGGCTGCTTGAGCAAGCAGAGCCTCACAAAGGTGTGCAGGGCTTGCTCTGAAATGTCAGATTTGTTTGGTGCAGCTTTTTATTGGGCTGACAGGTGCAGTTAAAAGTGATTCACATCCTGATCATCAGCTGTGTTTTTCTTTCCTCAGGTTTCAACTGCCCACAATTAAAGGTAATAAATTAGAAAGAAAACACGGAAGAGCAGCAGCAGAACTCTGGAGGTAAAGGTGAGGTACTGGGTGTGGGCTGGTGGCTGCTGCAGTTGTCATGGGCTTCTCAGACAGGGCTCTCTTTGCCTTTTATTTTACAGCTGAGGCAGAGAAACTTCAACACTGCAGAAAGGTCAGTCAAAAAAAAAAAGACCATTTTCCCCTTTTCAGTGCAAAACAAGACTCTGCATTCTGGCAAATAAAGACAGGGCAGAATGTAGATTGTTGTAATTATATAAAGTAAATAGTGTCTGACTTGTTTGGAAGTTGTTCGTGGAAAAAATGTGGAAGTCTTGGTGGACCTACCTGAAACTGAGGTGGGAGATGAGCTAAAGTAAAATGCTTCTAACGAGCATTTACAGAGCTGAGTAAATGAGAAAATGTTTCTGTAAACTGCAGCAGAAACCACATTAGCTAAATCAGTTCAAGTTCCACAGCACAGAGGGGACAGCTGAGCCCACAGTAACAGGTACTTCACAGTAAAAAATACTAAAATTGCTTTTTAAATAAATACGGTTTGAAAACTAAACCAGCCCATAAATAAATGGCCACATGCTTTATCTACTAGTCTAATTCAGCTTTTTGACAACCATTTACTGTTTTGTGTTTTGTATGAGTACAAAGTGTAGTTACAGCCTCTGCTCTGGAGCATTTACAGGGCCTGGTGATCTTCAGATTGTCTGAGGAGCTGTCCTTGCTACCCTCAGGACAGAGAGCTGGCTGGCCTGGGCAGCAACCTGGGCTTTTTCTAAGCAGGCTGCAGCTTTCCTGGCTGCTGCAGGATGATGTTTCCACTGTGATGGATCAGCTGTATTTGAAAAGAGAATGTGCCTGATGGTGGCCTTAGCCATGGAATTGTCTCACCCTGCCCAGCAGCTCCTGCTCTGAGCCCTGTCCCTCCTTGAGGGAGTTCCCTGTGTGCCCTGTGCTGTGCCCAGGAGTGGAGCAAACACAGGTTGGTGGCACTGAGGGGCTGCTTGGGAAGTCCATGCCTGGGATGAGGCATCAAGAACTGTGGCCATTAACAGCTCCCATTTCTGCTCTTTGTAGCTTCATCCAAGCTGTGGGAAACACCCGGCCCTGGTGAGAGCACAAGGAGCACCTGCACCCAGACACCTGCACAGGTAACTCTGATGGCGTTAAACAAACATGGTGCTCATCTTCTGTTAGTCCTTTTTTTTGGTTAAGATCACCAAAGGTGAAAAGGCATTTGCTGACAGTGTAAATAAAATTATTTATTACACTGACACTGTCCCGTGGCAGGAGCACATTAGCTCTGAGTGTAGCTGTACCTTTTATTCACTGCTCTGCAGAAAAGAGGGTTGCTTTAGAATTACTGCATGCAGAGGGGCAAGGCACTGCTTGTTCAAATGAGGGTATTTAATTAAAGCCTCTTTCTGTAAAGCCAGGCCAAAGGGCTGGAGCAGGCTGGTGAAGCTGCAGGCCCATCTCAGCCTGGACACACTCAGAGAGCAGCAGCAGGAGCAGGTTTTACTCGTGGCTCTTTGCCCAGTCCTGAAGAGCACGAGGCCAGCCGGACATCGAGCAGTACCTGAGGGAGCAGTGGCAGCAGCAGCAGCCAGAAAAGGGAGCCAGCCCTAATCCTTCACTCGTAAAGATTCATGGAGAGGAGCAAGACACCACCTACCCCCCCCTCCAGCCATACACAAGATGTTTCCAGGACAGACAGACAATGATCCAGAGAGTTAGACTTGGGTTTATTTCATGGTTATGCGTCGCCTCCAGCATTCTTTCCCCATTAAACATTGCCTAGGTTTTTTATTATCTGGGAACAGAAATACATGGCTGCAGCAGGAAAGCAAAGCAAGAACCCCATGATAAGAGAGCACCTTTGGATTGCAGCATTCAAACTTTCCCTGCGATTCTCTGTGCTGTGTTGCTCAGACAACTACTGAATCATGAACACCAAATCAGTTTGAAAGAATTTCTGTGGTCCTTCGAGGAGCAGAAATTGTAAATGGCAGGTTGGTCTGATAAGGAAATTTAGTCCATGAGTTACTTTCATACAAAGTTCTTCTATATAAAAATATACCAAGTTCTTGAAAATTTGAAGCACAGCAAATAAATACTTACAGCTGGTTTGGGGCTGAAAATACATCACCTCTGAGGTCAGAAACATTCTCTAAAATGAGCCTTTGCCCAGCCTTCACTGAACTGGGTCCTGCTGGCATTTGCCAGGTCAGAAGCTGGGTTTGATGTATGTTTTGTCCTTTGTGTCCGAGTTTCCCAGACAGAGGCAGGTGTAAGGTAAGAAGCAGTTTCCAGTGAGGTATTTTTGAAGTTCCCTGTGCAGCCCGTGACTCTGCACTGAAAGCAGCCGTAGAAGGGGTGGGGCTGACACTGGGGTCATTCCCACTCTCAGCATGAGGAGACAGAACATGGCTACAAGGACGAAGAGGAAAAGGTTTCAGGTGTCTTCCTTTTGTCTCCTAGATTGCCTCAGGACTGGCTGAAGAACAGGAGTTAGTCAAGAACAGCTGAAGTCCACACAGGGATGGCATCCCACTCTTCCCAGGGAAAAGTGAGTCCTTAATGTTTTCCCAGCCTTTCTCACTATCAGACTGAACCTTTTTTGGATGCAGAAGAGCAGAAAGTAAAGCAGTTTTAGTGGTTGTGAACTCCTTGGAGCAGCTCTGAGGGCTCAGAGGTTTCTCTCATTCCTAAAAGAAGCAAGCAGCTTGTTAGAAGAAATACACAAATCTGTTTCTGTTATGAAACAGAACTACCTCCCATAAAGCATCTCATTTAATTACCTACTTGTTTTCTCTTGTGAAGGGTCCAAGGGGACCAGTGAGCCTTTCCTCTGTACCAAACACTTTACTTTTTAATTTCTCTATTGATGTTTCATTGCTTGACATTTCACTAGGTTGCAATGCACCTGGTTGAGGTTTAGGGATCAGTAATAAAACTCTGCTCTTTGCCAGTGACCTGAACCTTTTACTTTCTTAATCCTGCTGCAGGCAAGGTCCCCTTGGAGAACATGCCAGGTGTGGTACCTGCATCTGCTCAGGCTGTCACAGAACTGTCCCCTGGCTGTGTCCAGGTGCTGCTGTGACCTTGTGCCTGCAGCCACCACCACCCCTGCGTGGCCACCCTGCCATTTCTCCAGCCTTTACCTCGTAGCCAGACCTGGCACCACGAGCCCCTGCCTGTAACAGAAATAGCTTCTGCAGCCCTGTTTTCTATTTTTACTCTGAATCACTCCTTACAATGTCACCACTCTTCTGCATTCCTGGGTTAGTCAGTGCCCTGGTTCAAGGTGAGTTTCAGGGATGTGGTGCTTTGTATGTTTTAGTAATAGCCTGGAGTCATTAATGCTCCTAATGCAGAGGAGCACAGCCCTCCCAACTCCCTCCCCACCTGAGAGCACAGCAGCACACAGTCCCTGCCTACCTGCCCGGTACAGCAACACCCCGAGGCTGGTGTTAGAGCAACCCTGCTGCTTTTGTTCAGGGTAATTATGTGCCAGAGAAAACAACAAAAGGTTTTATTTGTACCACACCCCCCAATTACTGCCTGCTCGCAAGAGCCAGGACAGTTCTGTGGCTGCAGTCAGTCACTTTGCTTTTTGCAGTTAAATTACCACGAGGGCATCTCTGAGCTCCCAGTTTGGGTAATACTTGGTTTGAAGTTAAATCGAGCACTTAGGGATTGCAGAGGGAACAGTCCATGCCCAGGTAGACTTACGTGTTTCCAGATCTCTCCAGTCCTCTCAATTACAATCGTTTGTGATTTATTGACAGGTGATGTGACCTTGTAGTCATCAGACAGGAGACCCAGAATAGGATACTGATTCCTGTACCTGCAGAGAGTTGAACAGGTTGCTTAACAGAGCCTAAGCAAAGGAAAGCCCAAAGGATGTGTTTTTAAGAAAGGTGGATAACACATTACTTTTTAGTGATGATGGCTGTCACCCCAGGGGACTGACTGCCGGATAACTTCTCATGTTTCAGTCTGAAGAGCTCCTGAGAAAACCAAAAGCAAACATTGATGTGAAGTAATATTTTCTGAATTATCAGTTCAATAAAGTCACAACAAAATATTTGCAGAAATTCCTCTCAAAGAGCAGTCTGAAAATCTGTCCTTCCAGAAGGCTGGCAGAGGAACAGCATTCAGTTAAAACAAATCCTAACCCCCATTCCTGAGCCAGGAGAGGACAAGGGACGTCCTGGTAAGGTTCCACCTACACACTACATGGAGGCTTAAACACAAAAACCCTTAGAAGATAAATAACTTGTGTTATTTTACCTCTTGCTGTTGTTTAATAAAAGCCTCTTTGTCCTCCAGCAGTGATGTCAGTTCGTGCAGCCTCATTTGCAAGTCGCTGTTGCTCCCCTCTCTCCTGGTTATGTCCTGCTGGAACTGGCACAGCTGGGACTGCAGAACAGGACAGGAGCTCTCAGGTGTGGGGGGCTCTGGGCAGGGCCCCTCAGCACCGACCCAGGGCTCCGGGGGTGGCATTTCATTAACACCATCAACAGGGAGACCCAGGGACCTTCAGATCAGGAAGCTGAGCCACACAGTAAATTCAGAAAGTGCTAATTGGACTGAATTCTACCCAGTATTAATTTAATGATTTTATAATTCTAAAGCTAAACCAACAGTGAACCAGTTGAATTGGCTTCCAGGGTTGGACACTTTTACCACTGATTTCCATGAGAGACATTTCCTACATACAGCTGTGACTGGGATTTATTTTTGTCTCCTATTGGGTGTCTTTTGACTAATTTCTTATATTATCAGGACACACAAAATACCCCTTTAGGACAGCCTGCTAATCAGATTGATCCCTAATTTCTTCATGTAAAGAACGGTTGGGGTTTTTTTAAATCACAGTTTTCTGTTCTACTGTAAAGGTTTCAAGCCATCACCCGTGTCTGTCAATAAAGTAACTGCAGAACCAGAAGACACCCAAAAAGTGCTTGTGGTAGATCTCTCCTGCTGTGGCTGCAGGAGCAGCTGTCCCTGCACCCACCAGTGCCAGCAGAGCCCCTTACCCTGAGGCTGCGGATCTCCCTGTCCTTGTCCTCCCTCAGGTTGTTGATCATCTCCACGTAGCGGCTGGAGAGCTCGTCCGTCGTGGTCTGCAGGGTTGGGCTGGAGCAGCTCTGCAGCGAAGAACCAGGTTTTATTTTACAAAGAGTTTTCATCATTAGTTTTCCTACGCTGATCCCCCTGAGCCTGGGACTCAGCTGCTGCACCCAACCAGGTGAGCCCTCACCTGCAGCTTGAGGCTCTGGATCTCCTGCTCCAGGGCCCTCTTGCTGTACTCCAGCTCCTTCAGCTGGCAGTCCTTGTCCCCCTCGCTGAGCCGCAGGGACAGGAGCTGTTCCTCCAGGGAGCGGCATTTGGCAGTGCTGTCCCTGAGCCCTTGCTGGAAAGCACAGGGGGAATGAGCACATGGAATTCCTCAGGGGGGGAACAGCATCACACACACAGCAGGCAGCAGTTACTTGGAGTACCCAAAAGTCACCAAACTGCCCCCATTTTGGCTGCCTGGAATGACACTGAAAATGTTTCTAGATTCACCTGCTGCTGACGATTGTTCTCCCTCAGAGAAGCCAACATTGTTTCATATTCTTTTACTTGAGAATCCTTAAAAGCCAAATCCTTCTTCAGCAAGACATTGTCGGTTTCCAGCTTCTGCAGGACAAAAGTCCAAAGTTCACAGTCAAAAGCTGCAATTTTTCAGTAAACTCTTGCCATAAAGTGCAACACACTCCATCATTAGTGAAGTGACATTTTAGAACTGAGAAAAAGCTCAACTTTCGTGAAAGTTTGGGGTTTAGGTACACAGCACACACTGTAGTGCCTGTGGCTTTGTGCTGGGTGGTGAGCACTGGGATCCTGGACACTGCCCTTCCAGTCTGTCCCAGAAACAGTTTAAATGGAAGCCAACAAAGAAACCCAAACAAATAAAAACCGCCCCAAAACTAAGCCCACTGCACAGACTCCTTGTTCTGTGCTCAAGTTCAAACTCCTTCTCCCTCAGCTTTGCATTTTCCAGGACAATGCTGTGACATTCCCAGCGGTGCCAAGCACTTGGGCTGGTGTGGGAAACTTCTGCTTCCCCAACAGGAATTATCTGCTGCCTGCATCCACAGCCACAGAGCTGGGATGGCTGAAGGCCAGAGAACCCCTGGAGCTGCCAAAGCCACCCGTGTCCCTCCAGCCCAGAGAACCCCTGGAACTGTCAAAGTCTCCACCCGTGTCCCTCCAGCCCAGAGAACCCCTGGAGCTGCCAAAGCCACCCGTGTCCCTCCAGCCCCCCCGAGGCACTGACAGAGCAGCCACTGCCATCAGCACAGCCACAGCCTGGAATGCCAGGCCTGGACTCCCACTGCCAGCTGGGAAGAGCTGGATGAGCCGTGGGCAGGGAGGAACAGGACTCACCCCCAGGTCATCCTGCAAATGGCAGAGCTCCTCACGCAGATTCTTGAACGTGGAAAGCACAAGTCTCAGGGATTTGTCCGATGTTGCTCTCATCTGGGAGGGCAGAAATTAAAAGGATAATTGGGATTAATTAGGCAGCTTTGTTTACAATATGCCTGACAAGGTAGAACAGAAACTGCTTTACAGCTGACAGTAACTTCTAAAACCATTGCATATCCTTTGAAGTGCCCACAGTTTCTACAAGAAACATTTTCACTGCACTTTGTTCTGCAAACACCAGTGTTCAATTTCTGCCTTGTAACACAGGACAACGTTGTTAAAGTAGAAGGAACAACAGGGTAAGGAACTGCCTTTGTATACCAATAAAAGGAAAAATAAATGTGTTAATATCACACAATTATTATTTGAGCTTTCAAAGCTTTGTGCATACACTGATTTTTAAAAATTACTGCCCTGTCTGAAAAGGCACAGAGGAACGAGTCATGTTTGAGATCTGGCAAAGCTTTAGGCTCAAGGGTGAGGGAGTTTAATTAACATTTTAAAAAATTTAAATTAAAAAAGCTCATACAGCCAACTCCTCCCTTTAAAAGGAGAAAGATCCCAAAGATGAAAGGAGTCACCTGGATGAAAGAGAAAACCAGGAGTGACCACAGCCCAACACTGCTCTCCTTTGGAATGTTAATTTTAATGCCTCTAATAGCTGTGTATTGATCCAGGTGAAAACATAAATTCTTGCATTTCATGATACACTTACAATAGTTAAAAGGATAAAAATAGACTTTGAAAGGACACACAAAATAACTCCAAAAGCTGTGACTCTCCTGGAAGGGCTGAATACTCTGTGCAAAAGCTGTGGTTTTTTCCTGTCTGGACAAAAGTGAAACCCTCCTGTGTGTTCCCTTAACTTGGAGGAATGAGCTCTCATGCTCTCTAGCCATATGGGGATGGACCCTTGCCCAGTTTTTTATCCCCACTGGTGCCACAGTGTGACTGAGACTTCATTCCTACTGTAACTCACCTTTTTGTTTGTTCTGTAATTAAAGTGGAATTTCACTTTTGCTTCATGGTTTTGTTGGTTTTATTGTGTAATACACTACAGAGTAGTTGAAAAGAAGGAATTGAGTCAAATGGTGAAATTTAGACTATAAAAAGGTAAGTAATTCTCTGTGTCCTTAGAGGAGCCTCTGGGCATTCCCAGCTCAGGATCCTGGGCTGTGCAAACCTTTCCCTCCCAGCTCTGTCCCGGTGGCCAAGGGGCCTGAGAGCACTCTGGGTGTCTCCTGACAACACCTGGTTCCCCAAAAGCCATTTTGGCTGCATTTTTTAATCACAGCTGTGAGGATGTAAAACCAGCTGGACACAGAGACAACAGGAAATGCCTGTTCCAGCTTTTTCACCTGGAGCTGAACCAGCCTCCTGAGACAGTGTGCCAGTGTGAGGCCATGGAATATTTGGGTGTTGATGTCCATCTTCTTTGTAAGAGAAGCACAGAATCATTCCAGGTGGAAGGGACGGGGGACTTCACAGCAGGGCAGCTGCAAACTCAGACCAGGCTGCTCCTTCACAACTTCATTTCAAGGGATTTTTTTTGCCAGGAAGTGATTCCAAGGTGCAGCTCCCTCCCCCTACCTGAGAGAGCCCAGATCAGGACACTCCTGCTGAGGCTGCCCTGGGTCCTGCTCTGACACACCTGCCTGGCACAGGCAGCTCTGAGTGCTGAGCTGTGCTTTCGGCATCCGGCAACAAACGGAACCATTCCCGCTGTGGTTCAGGGCTAAAGGGTTTTGTCCTCCTGGTCTGGTTCTTCAGCTCCCTTCCCACCCCTCCCTGCCTGCTCCATGCCCAGCCATGGGGTTGGGCTGGGAACAGCTGAGATTCAGGCTCTGCTTCTGTGTTTTTAGCACCTCCTATTTGTGTTTGGCTTTTAAAGTAAAGCCTTAATATACAACACACAAAGATGAAAGGTCTCTGTTCTCCTGTCAGTGCTCAAAAACCAAGACAGTTTCCAGTGAAACTGCAGGAAAGCCCCAGTAAAGCTCAGTTTAAAATACACAAGCAGACTGTGGGTGCATGTGACACTTCCCTTAAAGCCACCATTCCACCCCCTTTACTCTAGAAACAATGGGATGAGGGAATGCAGAGTGAAGTGTGTTATGCACCAAGTCCCTCCTGTGTGTGAGCAAACCCCTACTCCCAGTTCCTACAGGCTGCCAAGCTCCCGTACCTGGAGGAGATAACGAATCTGCTGCTTTGTTGCCTCAGACAGTCCTTTGGGAATTAATTCCTCAATATCTTCAGTCTAAGCAAAGAAGGGAGGAAAGGGGAGACATCTTGATTAAGAATTTTGCCTGGTAGATAGTAATGTGGTTTCTTCATTAATTACACAGCTCTGCTATGAAAAACATCCTTGGTACAAGGCAAATAAGAACAAAAATAGATCAAAGTCTATCCAGAAAACTTCCAAAGTCTTTTATATGTGGGGCATGTACAAAGTGAGATGAAGTGATACATGAAGCACATATTCAAATCCTTAAATCTAACATTTATTTTAAAAGCAGTATTCAAACCAATCCTCTCTCAGGGATTAACAGCTGATGCTACAACAACTCCCAGCAGTTTATGGTGGGGCAAAACCTCGTGTTTCTGACCAGTGAATGGGCTGCCAATAAACCCCAGATGACCAACAGGAGATGCTGCCAGGATTCGGTGGCATTTGCTTCCTGCAGGTGAACCCTGGACAGGTATTTCTGCCCCATTCACACTGAATGCCTTCAAAGGTGCAGCACCTGCTGCTCAGCAGCAGCTTCCCTGGCCAGGGAGTGAAGGAGCCTTTGCAAAAAACACCCTGGGAAAATACAGGTACCTGTGCAAGTCATTTTCCAGTGAAACCATTACTGGCACAGCAGGAGAGACTTCCAAAACTTGACTCTCATACTGGAATAATGCAAATTCTTGAAGTTTCCTTTCAGTATTATCACATTTGCAAACTCCTGCCTGGCAGTAGGTTTCAGGCTCTCAATGTTTTTACCAAGCAGGAACCATTAACTAACAAAGACCAGCCTCCTTCATTTCAACTGCCTTGGCTTAATTAGCTTGAACCCCCCCACTGGTGTCAGGGGGCAGCCTGGGCCTTACCTCGCACGTGAATTCGATGTCGTGGTTCCTGTAAAACACAAAATCCAAGGAGCTGTTAACACAAAGCTGCTTGAAAACTTTCAGAATTCAGGCCCACATTCACCATTAAAAGTTTATCTGGACAATACAGAGCAAGGCAGGGTCTTTATCAGCTGCAGAGTCATTACCTTCCCTCTGAGGTGCCAGGCAGTGCCCTGTTAAACACCACTCCAGGGAGGAATTCCCAGAGAGACTGGAGTCCTACAGCAGCACGGCTAACACAGGCTGGCTATCCCCAGTCCTTTGGGCAGTTATCCCAATTATGGTCACTTAACCCAATTACTCCCTTAATTGCCTGGGTCATGGTTTGCCCACAACTCTGCTGCAATGCACTGCCCTGCCCCAAGTGTTGACTCTGGCACTGTCAGGGTTTCTGTGGTGGTTAAATTCCCTTTTTCCCTCTGCTACAGCACCTCTTTCCTTATTCAATGAACTTGGAAAGCACCAGACAAGACAGGGAGTGAGGGGGAGGAATGAGGGTGGCTGGGATGGAAATGGGGAAGGTTGTGCAGGGCACTGCCTGCTGTGACTCTCATTTCTTCCCACAGACGGTCTGCAGGGCTCTGCAGAAAATGTGCTTAATGTTCATTTGGATGTAGAGACTGAGCTTTATGCCTGGTGGTGGCTGTCCTTTAATCCATGACACAACATCACGACAGGACAGAGGAAATTTGGACATTTGGGCTGTTTCTTCAGGACACAGCAATAGAATTGTGTCATGAAATATATGTCAGAGTGTGCTATAAGTACTTGTTTGCCCAATGTACAAATGGGTGTGGGAGACAGAATTCTTAAGCATCAAATTCAATAAATTTCCTTGGCTTACAGCATTTTTATGTCCCCAGTTACTTGCAAATCAGATGAATGTGTAAAACATGCAGTCAATTCTAGCTGTCAGGAAGAAACAAAGAGTACAACCAATTCACAAACAACACTGCCCCTGTCAGCCGTGCAGTGCTGCATGTCTGAGACACAGGAATGACAGATCCGGTGGCAGTACCTTGTCCCAATCTTCTCCACGTGCTGCAGCAAGCAGCTGTACAGGTCGGTGCTCTTGCGGTGCAGCTCTGCCAGCAGCTCCCCGAAGAAGCGACAGTCCAGCTGCTCGGGGCTGGCCTGGGGGCAGCTCACCTGGCAGGAGACAGGCACGAGATCAGAACAGGATCCCTTCTTTGGGATGGAAGCTGAACATGAAAATGCTACAGGTAGGATGGATTTGGGTCTGGCCGCTCTTAGCAATTTGTTTACACTTTCCTAGGCAGTGAGTCTTTCACGTCTGCTGGTTTTCAATAAACTGTACAGAAAGGAATTACATCCTTTAGTACAGCAAGAAACGGGCAAAGTCCTGCTGCCACAGCAGTGTCATCATCTGTCATCAGCTCTATGGGAACATCAGCCCACGCTGAGTGTCCTGAGCTGGTTGATGGGAGTGTTGGGCTTGGGGAGGTTCTGCACAGCTCTGCCACTGAGGTCCCCAGGGTGTTTGTCTTTGTCACCCAAACACCGACTGGGTGCACAGGAGGGACCTGCTGCACTCCCTCCCCAGCTGCACTAACAGCCTACAGGTACACCAGGAAGCTCCTTTTGTGCTTCCACTGAATCTGTGTCAACAACTTTTGCATCAAATGGAAATATATCTGAAGGCCTGGTTGATCAGCATAGGAGGAAAGGAATCCTGAGCTGATGTTTACCAGGGTTATAAAGCAAGGTGTGTTTCCTCCCAAAGCAGAGGCTGTGCATCCCTCAGTCTTTGTGTACAGACTGACAGGTGAAACCCGACGGAACTGATGGGAAAAGAGAAACGAAACCAAACCACCCAGCGAGACTGAGCACAGTTAAACACCACGGGCTGATCTCACTCAGTGCACACCTGAGCACGGGTCTGTGACAACGAGAAATACAACACAACCCCTCAAACAGCCTTTTCACCCCGACAGCACGTGACAAAGCCTCGGACAGTCCCCCCAGACAGACACACAGACCCTGCTTAGTTACAAGGGTGCGGTGCTGAGAGTCCAACACAAACCTCTGCAGACCCATCAAACCGCTCGTTCCCGGAGCTCCGTCCCTGCCCAAGAACAAAGCATGGAGCCCTCACCAGCTCGGCGGGGGCCGTGCCCCTCCTCACGGGGTGTCCCCGGCACTCGTCGCTGCCCGGGCCCGGGCACAGCTCGCAGGGACCGCCCGTCTGTGTCTGCTGGCTCTGCTGGGTGACGGCGACGGGCGGGCACTGCGGGCACGGCTCCGCCTGGCTCAGCTGGAAGTGCCTCTCCTGCGGACGGACACGGAGCCGTCAGTGCCGGACACGGAGCCCTCAGCGCCGGACACGGAGCCCTCAGCGCCGGACACGGAGCCCTCAGTGCCGGACACGGAGCCCTCAGTGCCGGACACGGAGCCCTCAGTGCCGGACACGGAGCCCTCAGTGCCGGACGCGGAGCCCTCAGCGCCGGACGCGGAGCCCTCAGCGCCGGACGCGGCCGGGGCAGCGGGAGGGCGACTCCGCAGCGAAGGAAGCGCGCCCGTGACTGCCCGTGCGGGTGATGGCTTCGGATGTGTTAATGATCCGAATAACGCTGCCTTTATCCCTAACGGAACGTGTTTGCCTCATATTTTCATACCCCATGCTGTAATTCACCATTTCCCCTCCAATTTTGGTAGCTGCCAGAGAGAAGCACAGGAGAAAAACCTTTCCCAAGGTGGATGTCCCATTACACGTGAAAATTGCCTTCAAAACTCCTGATTTGACCTAAATCTAAACATACCCCAGGTAACAAAAACCAGAAGTAAAACTATGGTTTCCAGGACTTCCACAATTTTTTACTCTTTTCTTTGCACATCATCTGCAGAAAGAAAGAAGCTGTTTTTTATAATTACTCTTTTTTTCCTTTTCCACTTCAGAGACTGGATATCACAGATAATTCATCTGTCTAAAATCCAGAGTGGCATGAAAACTTCAGTTTTAAAAAACAAAGTAAAAAAACCTCAGTTAAGTCACTCTGAGATATGCTAAATTTCAAATTACAAACAATTTTTCCCTGTTGGAAATGTTTCAGAGCAATAAAATGGAGCAATATTTTTGCTATTGACAAAACACCAATTGTAAGATGAAATTTCAGACAGGTTTGCCAAATATATATTTTCAAGAGTGAGTAAAAAAAAATTGTCTTTTTAATTCCTTTTTTCCTAAAAATGTATCTTGGTTGTTCTGTTGTGAAGCTACTGCAAGAAACTAATTCACAGTCACTATTCAAATATAGACTGACAGTATTAGAGATACAATAGCAGTTTTCATTGTTAATAATAAATTCTTAGGAAAAATATGGCAAACATTCCACCTTCTGTTCTCCTTAAATATTGTTTCATTTACTTTGAGAATGTCCTAGATCACAACAAGGCAGTTCTCAAGGTGGCAGCTGCTCCCAAAAAAAAAAAAAAAACCAAACAAAAAACCAGAACCAAACCAACCCAGAAACATCCATTTTCCTCAATTTTCTTTTTGCAATAGATAATATAAACATCCAACTTACTTGCAGGGGATTTAATAGCTCATATTTTCTTATTGTCTTTTCATAGATGACATTATTTCCAGGACAGAAATTGGCCCCTCTAAGAAAAGGAGATAATGGCTCCTGTAAAACACAAATAAAAACATCCATAAATCTTGTCAAACAGCAGACTCAGGATTAGGGTAATTTCGACTAAAAATAGGTAATTTAAAGACATGTGAGATGTCCTGTGGGATGTGTACATTTGAGTGTGTGTCCATTTGGAAGCAAAGTGGCTGTGCTCGCATGGAGACTATGTGAATTAAATACAGTAGAAACAGTAATTAATCAATATTAATAAAGACTTAACTGCTGAGAGGCGGGAGCCTGAGTGGCCACTCTGCAGTGTTTTCAGTCCCTCATAACTCCATTTGTCACCCTGAGAGGTGTGAGCTGTGTGCTCTCAGAGTGCTGATCCTCCCCCGTGGAGGAGCTGGGGAAGGAGCCGAGGGAACCCCGGCCCAGTTTCCCTACCTGATCCGGGTTCTCGATAATGATCCTGCGAATGGTGCCCTGCAAGGAAGGAGGAAAGGTTCAGACGTTACTGCACTTTAACCTCTAACAGCTTTCCTGGCAGGGCTCGGGCCCTCACGGGTTCCCAAAGGAATCTGGATATGGACATTGCTGTAAATACTTTGGGATCCACCGGCCACAATCACCTGGAGATGTTTTAAACCCAGGGCCTCCCCACCCCAAAGGGACTGGCCCATGTGCAGCACGGCGAGACACAACCCATCACTGCATTCTAAGAGTTTGGTTTTTCTCAATCCCCTCCTTGCAGCTCTGAGGGAATTAGTCCTTGTTTTCTGTAAGTGCAGCAGAACAGGCTACAAATCAAAGCTGGATGAGGCTTCCTGGATCTCATGTTCCAGTCCAACACTTTTATTTTTGGTTTTTCATGTTACACATCAAACTCAGCTGGTGTAGATGGAGATGCACCATCAACTCTTTTTGTTTCACCAAGGCATGAAAATTTGGAGTTTGCTTAAACTAAGAAATGGACAGAGGAGCTGCCCAGCAACCCACTGGGTCACATCCAGTTCACACAACTCCACAATTGCCACCTATGGGAACGATGCCCACATGGAGCATCTGCACATTCCTGAATGAAAAATGAGATGTGCCTTTTTAAATTACAAAAATCCGTCCCTGGCAGCAGCTTTGTTTTCAAATAGATTTCTTCAGGTTTTGCCCCAGCACTGTCTAGAAGCAATTGCACTGTCCTCCACCAGTTCTAACAAATCACACATTGCTTCAACTCTTCACATCCAGGTTTACCCAAACAAGCAGAGTTCCCCCTGAATCCAATCTAAGGACTGGGCAATTTGTCAGTTTGCAGCATACTGTTTATTCTCCCTCACTGCACAAACCTCTAATTTTCATAATGAATCATTTCTTCCCCAAAGCCAGGGGGAAGTTTATGTTGCTGCAGTTCAGTCTCAGACACATTCTCAGCCAGGTGAGAGCAGCTCTGAAGTAGGTCAGGTTTCCTGACAACTGTTGCATAAGTTTAGGAAGCCTGGAGCAGTTTTCCAAACCTCCCAAGAGTGAATCATAACTGCACCAGGAAAGAGAAACAAAAGTAGAAAAGAAACTGTTTTTGCAGCAGTCAAAGTAATTAAGGAATTTCAAAATTAAAACTGCTGCAGAAACTTGGGGAGCTGCTCAGTGCTGCTCCCATCCCGTGTGCCAGCAGGACTCTGGGGACACAACGCCGAGAGGAGACAGCACAGAGAGGTGGAACACGAGCCCAATCCTGCACCACTGACACCCGCAGAACTGGAACTAAAAAGTGAAATACTCCGCAGAGGAATGGCCACTGGTCCTTCCTTCAGCCCGGTCTCAGCCCAGTGTCCGTGCTGGAGCACACGGAGCTGTGACACCGGAGAGCCGCGGGACAGCAGGCAGCGCTTCGTCCCGGCACAGGGACACCACACGGCCATTGTGTGACATTAACAGCCTTGGGATTCGCTGAAAGGCTGGACAAACGTGCCAGGACTAACCCAAAGTCTAGAGAGGATAACACATCCAGGGCGTTCTCAGAGGAATAAATCCACAGCGGAGGAGTCTGGAGCATTTTAAGTCAAAACAGACCTTTTTAATATTCACTAGGACAGAATCATTGTATATGCAACATTATACAGAACTTAAGCATGTTTTGCCTGGATAAAATTATGCTTATTTTTGAGATACCCAAACTCTTTCATTTTCAAAGAGCTGCTTTACAAACACGGATTTGCCTGCCCTTTCTCCCATTCCAGCCAAGCAGGCTGGACGGGCACAGGCTGGGAGGGGACCAAGAGGCAGGAACGCTGTGTCTGTGCCAGCCTGGATTGCCCACACACGGCTCCCAGCTCTGCACAAGGAGGTGCCACCTCCAAGGCCTCTGGAGCTGTCCCCCGGCAGTGGGGACACTGCCACGGGAGGGGATCTCGGGCCATTTCCATCTTCCAGCATTCCCAAGGGCCATAGCTCAGGCTGCCCTCTCCATGCAGTCAGAAGATGCAGCGTTTGGAGATGAAGCATTTTCTAACTGGGAGAAGGAAGGGGAAGGCAGGATTCCAAAGGGAAAGCCCAGTGCTGTTGTGGGTTTCAGTGGCATGACTGGGTTTGGAATTTATAGCAGCCTGACCAGCCAGTCTGGGTCTGTTTTACAGAATCACAGAATGGTTTAGGTTGGAAGAGACTTTAAAGTTCTTCCCATTCCAACCACCTGCCATGGGGTTTATAAGGAGAAATTCCAAAGGTAACACTAACACTTTCATAAATATTTTTGCTAGTCTTTAAGATTTTTAAATAAGATTTTAAAATTTTAGAATAAGCATCTGATAGATTTATCCTTACTGTGTGCCAATTTTATGTAGAATTAATCAGTCCACTCCTTTTTATTTCAACAGGTTCCTCTTGGCTTCAGCCAACCCAGAGATGAAAGTGAGAATTTCGTCTACGTCAAAGGCCTTTATCCACAACACATTGTCTTGCTAATTACAAGCAATCCAGTCATCTGCTCATAATTTATGAGTTCCAGTTGGCAGGTGAAACGGGGAAATGGCAGGCTATGTTTGAGGCTGTTACAACACAGACCGACCCTAAAGCTGGTTAATATTACACCATTTTCATGGGAGCCCTTTGCACGTCACAGAACTGAGCCCAGCCACACAAACACCTGACTTCCAAAATTTCTCACACGGACAGAGAACCCCTGCAAAGCCTGTCAGGGTTTTGCCCTCTGCAAACATTTCATATGTGCCACTTCATATATTATCTTTTCACGACCATGGAGAAGGGATTAATACACATCAGCCACACTGGAAGGGAATTTATTCCAAATATTTCTCATTTAGATCAAGCAGAGCAAGATCTCCTGTGAATTACTACAAAGGACAAAACAAAGTTACACCAAGAAAGCAAAAAAAACCCTGAATCCCGACCCACATGAAGCACCAGCACGTATGCTCTGTGCACACACCAATTTCAAATTCTCCCTCTCTCCAGCCTATTAAAAGTGTACACAAACACAAGAGCACACCCCAGCCACATGACTGAAGACCAGCACTGTATCAACAGGGAGGTACATGTCTGTTGCTGTTAATCCACAAAAGCTCTGCAGAAGCAGATTAAATACTGCACAAAGACAGCCCTTTGCTTTACCGGCAGTACAAAGCTGAAACTCCAGCTCTGGGCTGCCACTAACCCCAAATTCTCCTGTTACAACAAACACAGATGTGAGTTCGGTATCGGTCCATTATTCACTTTACGTGGCCCTACACAATCAGCTCAAAGGGCAACTGATCCACGCTTCGGGAATGTCCTGCACCCCTCCCAGGGCTCCTCTCTGGCAACTCCCATTCACACCAAGCGTGCCACTTCTGCCTCCTCCCAGCTGACTTCCCTGTTTGTTACTGTTTTCTGCTTTAATAACTTCCTAATAATCTGTATTAAGCGTCTTCCTTCTCCACCACTGAAACTGCAACCTACACAGAACCTGACTGAGCTACACCCTCTTGTCTTTAAAGTCTTGTCCAGCAAAACACTTCAGCAAGAAATTAGTTTTCATCAGCAGGACATAATGGATTCAGTGACTACAACAGATGTTGAAAATTAAACATCCTCCATAGAGTAGTGACAGCATTTGAGTCTGTAATCCTTGTTCACGTACTTATCTAAGCAGAGGAAGCTGGGACTGCAGTGTTTATGCCAATGAATATTTAATTAATTAACTGCAATTCAGACTATCATCCAGCCTAGTCGAGCAGATCACTCATCTGGCAGGTCAGAGACCTGTGTTTACACTCCTGCCCTACATCTTGCAAAAGAGGAGTCACAGCTTGGATACAGAGGGAATGGCTCTGCCATAACCAACTCCTACCAAGCCATTACGCCCACAGACTCGTTCAGGTTGGAAAAAAAACCCCACCAAGATCATTGAGTCCAACCATTCCCCAGCACTGCCAAGGCCACTACTCGACCATGTCCTCAAGTGCCACATCCACACATTTTTGAACACTTCCAGGGACGGTGACTCCACCACTTCCCTGGGAAGTGTGTTCCGATGTCTAACCATCCATTCCATGAAGAAATTTTTCCCAATATCCAACCTAAACCTCCGCTAGCACAACTTGAGCCTGTTTCCTCTTGTCCCTGTATCAGCACAGCCGCTCACTCGCTTCCCAGGATTTACATAAACCATCCTGGAGAGGAAGGCAGCCCGTGAACTGTGCAAATACTGCTTTGAAAGGAATTCAGATCTTGTATGGGTCTTAATCCAGATTCTTTTTGACAGGTAAATATAACACGGGAAAGAAAATTCAGTGAGAGTTCATCTTGAAACAAATGTACGTTGCCATTTGAGTATAGCAGAGCAGTCCTAGCGATGTTAATGACATTCTGCTGTATGACGAGAAAATGGTTTGAGAATCAACTCCGATCTCCTTTCTGGTTTTGCACTCAAATCTGTTCTTAAGCTATTTCTAGTTTTAATATACCACTTGCACGTGTTAAAATGACATTAAATTCCACCGGTACTTTCAAGCCGTGCCTTGGATACACACACAACAAACCTGCTGAACTGCATTGTGAGGGCTTTCCAAGCCCAACTCCAACACCTCAGTCGCGGATCTTATTAAGCACCATCGATTTTAAAGAGAACTAGTAAGTACACAGGCTTCGTGTTCCATTTACATGAGCAGCCCCAAGCCAGCAGAGCCGCGCGGTGACATCCCGGCGTGGGAAGGGATCCCCCCGCATCCCTGCCCGGGGACAGCCCGGCGGGGCTGGGCACGGCGGGCAGCGGCTGCAGCGGCTTTTCCATAGGGAAAGGCGTGGGGCGGGCGGAGGGGCCGGGGCTGCACCCGTCCCACCGCCAGGGAGCCCGGCCCGACCCTCAGACCCTCCAACCCTCCGGCAGCACCCGCAGCTCCCGGGGTCGGGCTCCGGCTCCGGCTTCGGCGGCGCCTCATCCCGG
>VZTF01004921.1:2264734-2375714 GCA_013397755.1 Cnemophilus loriae | reverse complement strand
GGCGGGGCCGCTCCGGCTTTACCTGCGCGGGCCGCGCCTTGGG
Source organism: Cnemophilus loriae (assembly GCA_013397755.1). Classification (NCBI taxonomy): domain Eukaryota; kingdom Metazoa; phylum Chordata; class Aves; order Passeriformes; family Corvidae; genus Cnemophilus; species Cnemophilus loriae. Next base: position 2,375,671 of record VZTF01004921.1, on the reverse strand, counting down.
CGGGCCGCACCTGCGGGCGGGGAGCCCCGGCCCGACCCCGCCCCGGGCAGGGCCCAGGCTGGGCACAGACACCTGCCCGGAGCGGGCTCCCGGTACAGCCCCGCGGCCAAACCTCGCCAAGCACCACTGGGAGGAAAGCAAAGCCCCGCGCTGTTCAGTAAAGCCCTTTGCGATTGTTCTCCTGTGTAGGGGGAGTGTAAATCCATAGTTATCTGCTGCTCTTTTCACGGGAGGTTATGAACTTGGCCACAGAGCCTTTCCCACCCGCAGGAGGCTCTGCCTGGAGCAGCAGCTGCCAGCGAAAGGAGCACGTTCTGTAGCTGCATCCCTGCACCGCAGAGCACGGGCTGCCTGCAGTGACCAACTGATCTGAGCATCCCAGCATGGTTTGGGTTGAAAGGGACCTTAAAGCCCATCCCGTTCCACCCTGGGACACGGGCAGGGACACCTTCCACTATCCCAGGCTGCTCCAAGCCTCGTCCAACCTGGCCTTGGGCACTTCCAGGGACGGAACAGCCATAGTGACTCTGGGCACCCTGTGCCAGGGCCTCTCCACCCTCACAGGGAAGATTTTCTTCCCAGTATCCCATCTAATCCTGCCCTCTGTCTCAGTGGGAAGCCGTTCCCCCTCGTCCTGTCATTCCCAGCCCTCACCATCACGGATGGAATACCTGGCTCTTGTCTAGAAAGGATGGAGTTTGTTACTTATTCAAAATCTCACTCTGCAGAGAAGAATGTGAACTCGGTTTCTCGATCCAGCATATTTGGAGTTGGGTTCCTCTGGCAGCATCAGGCAAGCCCTAACTGAGAACATAACTTTGTTCTGCAAGGTCATGTAGCAATAACATAATTATAGAATCTTGTTTAATGAATATTCTTCTTAATGATAAAACCAAGAATCTTAATTTTGTCAGTTTGTTCCCTGTACATGCTTACTGTGCTATAAGGCCACATAGTACAGTCACACAGAATAAAAAATGATTTCTGCAGTACCATGTTAGGGCAAAACACCTCTGAGGTGATGGAGCAATACCTTCTGCACTGTTCTACACCAGCCACTCGCTGGAAGCTCTGTCTCTGAAACTGAAAAGCGTTCACCAAATCTGCTCAGCAGGCATTTGGGAAGGTGGGGATTTTAGAGTAAGCACCTACAACAACCCCGTATTTTAAGGCACTGTGACATCTGGAGACATATTCATCACATTTTAAAAGTGTCACTTTTCCTCCAGGCATTAAACCCAAACAGACACCCTGCTTTACACTGGAGCGTTTATAAAAAGCTTTTCAGGTAAATTCTCTCCCACTAGTTAAAAAGGAACTAAGTGCAAAGAAAATCTTGTCATAAAACCTCATTCTTGCTTCACCAGCTTGGAAGAGCTGTTAGTGGCTTCTCATAAAGAATTTAAAAAAGAGCATTTCTTGGAAAGCAGTAAAATATGATTACAACAGCCTCTGTTTTACACAGACCATAATAAACTGTTTTATGCTTCAGTAGGAAACTGCAGAAAATGCAGTAATACTCCTCAGGGCAAAAAAGGTGCTGTAACACAAAATGTGGAAACACTGTTGGTTTGCCAGCTCAGGAATGTTACCTGCATGCAGCACGTTGCCCTAGTTAATAAAGAAATTTCTACCAGGGTCAGCAGAAAGCAGGCCCCAAGTCATCCCATTGTAATGGAAATACGGAACAGCTTCCGGAAGGCTTTGGAGATGCGGTGAGGATTACTGGAGTCATAAATAACAACAGTAGGTAATACATGCGTGGTGATCTGTACCAGGTAATGAAAAGAGCCTCAGACAAAGCTCCTGCATTTTAATGTGACCAAAGTTCCACGTACACCCAAACTCTGGGATGGTGCTGCACCGCGGCGTGCAGGGTGTTACCTGCTCTGGAATTCTGGCTGTGACAGCTGGGGCTACAAGGAACAAAACTGCTTTGATATAAAATAGAAAAATACTCCCTTGGGAAGACCAGGAACAGTGTTTACAACATTTATACTTACATTATTTATGGGATTGGGAGCTCTCTGAAGGACAGAGGCACAGAGGGTTAAGAAGCCTGGCAGGCAGCAGCACCCCATAAGCAACTTGATGAGGCAGATAAAAATCTGCTTCCAGCTGAAGGAAGGCTTTGGAGCTGGAAGTGAAGTCAGAACCCGCTGGGGAGCAGAGGCTTTGTTTGTGTGATCCTCCCTTTGAAGGCAGAGTCCTCCTACAGCTGAGGTTTGGTGGAAGGTGCCAGTCTGCAGAGATAGCCCAGTGCCCCCACTTCATCCCTACTGACCTGATCCAGACAGCCCAGTGCCCCCACTTGGTTCTTGTTAACCCTGGGCTGCCTGGGTCAGGCTGTGCTGATGGTGGGACAGCACCTGGCAGAGGGAATCAAAGCAAGATGTCCCTCTCCTCCTTCCAAGGGCGGGACAGCCTGGCTGCAGGGCTCTGCTGTTGTACCAGCTAAAGCTGAGCACCAGGAATTGCCATAAAGATGATGCAAGGCATTTTCAGACAAGAGAGCTGATGTCTAGAACTTGCTGTTCAAATCATATCACTGCCTTTTGAAAACTGAGCTCTGTTCAGAAGTTTGTGTTTACTGCAAAAATTATTTGGGATGGTCACAGCCCACCTTATGCAGGTCAGGCTTTGTGGCCTTGCCGTGCACCAGATTCTGCTCCCTGGGGTCCACGCTGGGGCAGAGGGGATTTAGAGGAGCAGCAGGAGGTGAGTGGGGAGGGGGAAGCAACAGATGAGCACTGAGCAAAGGTCTGGCTGGGGAACACCTACCGAGTGTTGAGTGTTGGCTCTGTGGCACCTGGAGCCGCATCTGCCACCTCTCCACGGCGGTTCTGGGGTGCAGAATGCTGAGGGAAAGGATGGCAGGCTGGGTTTGGTACTGCCTGGTCCTTTGCCCTTGTGGTTCGTGGCTCTGCAGTGACAACAAATGCTCTACTTCCCACAAGAAAAAGATAAAAAAGCACATGAGGCGAAATATCTTGAATTGTTTTAGGGCAGCACTCGTTGGCTGTCCAGTCCCACACCGGGGCAGCAAGGGGCTGCTCAGAGCCCATCCTTGCCAGTGTTCCATGCAAGCATTCCTGTGCTCCCCCACAATGACTTTTTATCTGCTGTATCATTTTATATTTCATTTAGAAATGTATTTTAACAAGGTGCCTTGCGATGCCTGACTAGCAGGATTGGATCTGAAATGCATCTTGTGTGATTTCAGAATTATAATTCTCTTTATACACTCAGTGGTAAGAAAATTCAGTGAGCAGAAAGGGTTGAACAGAGTTTAGGGTATGGTTTAAAGACTCTCATTTACCTTGCTGGCACTAGCTCACGATCAGACAATAAAGAGTGAAGGAAAGCTCTCTTATCCCATTAATATGTTCCTTATAATAAATTGTGATATCAGTTGTAGTTTATACACTTCAAAAAGAAATGGAGATCCTTGGAATACGAAAAAAGAATTCTAGATTTAAAAATTGCATTTATTGATTAGTAGCTAGGGTGATTTGTAATCTAAAATTGTCATGGAACATGCAAATACACTTTCACTTTTGCTGTGCCACCAGAGAGGAAAAATCATCTCTGCATTACAGCAGTACATGGAGTACCAAAACAGAATAAATGGCTTTGTTTTATAAGGACACTGGGTTTGTGATGGCTCTCAGTATTTTCAGCTACTCAAAAGATTGTATTTCATGGTATGAGTTGAAATAATACAGTGATGCACTTACCCTGAATCAGAAGTCACTTCTTTGCTCTAAGCATTTTCCTGTTTGAATTGTTAAAGGTACTTAACAGTCAACTTACTTTGTTTCAGATAATTAATACTATGCAAGAGATTGTTGACCACGCAAAAAAAACCCTTATTGAACAACTTTTCTCCTACCCATTAAAGGCTTTATTCAGCATGCTAAGGAGAGAATGCCTCAGCTGAATGAAACACTGCTGGTAATCACTTACCAAGTATCAATTGCAAAAAAAAAAAACCCCTTCAGAACATAACATTGCATGATAAATATAACATTTTACCCAGTGATAAGGCTTCGTACAAAATCAAAAGATGATGGTAAACTTTCTTCCTGACACTGTGAAAGTCCTCTGAGCACGAGCAGTGATATCTGTGTTATGCTGCCAGCCCTAATTTATAGTTCAGGGGTGCTGGAAGGGAACGGATAAAGGAAAGGGCCTGCAGACGTGGAGCACACGGAGCAGCTGATCTGGGAGTTAAACACCCGGAGTTCCACGCCAAGGAAAGATATTACATTCATTATGAGCAAAGAGCAGCAAACCAGTTCAATTCCAAAGCAACAATTTGTGTTTCCCTCTCCTGGACAGACTGCCTGAGGAACAATGCTCCTTATTAAAGGAGATAAGGGAGCTGTGCTTGTGGCACACTAAAATAAGTGTTGGTACCTTGGAGTTTTTGGGGAGAACCAGACAGGGATTTGGGAGTTTATCTTTGCTGTTACTTGTACATGGCTAAAAATGTGTGATACAAACAGCTGGTCTGTCTTTAAAGAAAATCTGAAATCATTAAGCAAGTAACACAGAAAAGTGTTTAGAATATAAAACTATTAAAAGTGAGAAAGTTCTTAACATCTGTAAATTAAATCTGCTATAGATTTTAGAGACTTGTTTTTCTACCCAAAAACCTCTCAAGATGAAAGAATGCCTTAAGATTTACTTAATTTCTGATGCATCATCACTTCCATTATTCAACTGCTATGAAATTTCTGTGGCTGAGGATGAAGAATGATTGGAATTTAAAATAACAAGTGTAGTGAACAGTCCTTTGGTCAGTGTGTATCACGGGCACACAGAGACTAGAACAACATATCTGAATATCTGAGGCAATCTGGGCACAGAAACTGGAACAGGGATATTTTAACCTGCTTCTACTACTAGACCATTAGTAACTACTAGATTTTAACTACTCTCTACTACTACTGCTGTTGTAGCAGCCAAAGAGGCTGACTGAAATACCTCGTCCCATGTTGGGACCTATAGAGCTTCTCTTCTACACCATATTATTTGGCTAAATATATTATTTATTATAACATATTTCTTTCTGTCATGAAATTTGAGGTTTTTTTCTCATAGTTCCTCTCCCTTGGAGTGACTTAAGTTTTGATATATTCCTAGAGTTTGCACCTGAAATTTCAATTTTCTGTGGGTACAGAGTTTATGCTGTTTGTCTTTTTGCAACATGGAAAAATTTCCAGGTTGTGGTTGCATTTAGCAAGCTTTTGGTTTTGCTGAAGTGAAACATTGTGCAGAATTTAATTTTGAAAAATTATTCATTTTGAGCCCTTCCCACTTTTGAGAAAACTTCCATTTCTGACTTGTCTCTTACTGGGCAGGTAGAAAGCAAGAAACCAACTCGATAATTTTTTTTTTTTTCTATAAAAATCTATAAGATCTATAGTTGAGTGTCTGGGATTTAAGAACCAGAGCTCCTGACAATCCTCCCACATCTGTTTCATCAGCTGATTAAAATGCAGATCTCTGAGGAGGTAACACATTTTTGGATGCTGGGCGTTCCTCTACCCAGCTCATTATTAAGAGAACAATTTTATGCACCATCAGCAGCTTGGCAGCGTAAACATGAAACAGTTCTTTCAAATGGGACTTGGTGTTTTGTTTGTGAGAACTTCCACTTACTGGGAGGCTTTATGGCTTTTATCGTCCATTTGAGCATAAAAGTTTTCGTTATCTTATAAAACCTTTTAGCACAAGGAAGAATTCAGATAGGAGCCTTATGTATAGCGATGAATATTTGGTTTCCTGATTGTGTTGTATGATTTTTGGTGGTTTGGATTTTTTTTTTTTTTTTAAGCCCACAAGCCACCTGACAAGTTCTAACTTATTCTTCCAAAAGTGAGATCCTTGTGCTGATAGGGACAGCGTGTGCTGTTCTGCTTAATTTTATAACTACTCGTTATTTATGTTTCGAGTTGGAAAAGAGTCAAAATCTAAACATTCCAGTCAAATGTGTATTTTGATTTTATTTTTGATTTCACAATTAGAACAGTTGCAGTTTAAACCCACAACTGCTGGATTTTTTGAGGAAGGAATTTTTATTTTGACACAGCTCCACTGTCTGTTCTCTGACTTGCTTTACTCTGCCAGCACAGCAACAGTTTTGCCCCCAAACTAGGATATAAGAATTAATTGTACCCCAGTAAAGCTAGCCCTGTACAACGCTGCTGGCAAAAGCAGTCACTGTCCTGAGCCAGTGAAATGCTCCCAGTTTTAGGAAGCACAAACATTCATCCTGCAAGTTTTTTTCCTTCAGCATCTCACCCTGATTAACATTTCAGGAATCGTGTTGGTACACAGTGGGGTAACACACAGCTCACCATTTCGGGGGTTATTGCCACTGACTCGAAGCACTTCCTAGTTTTAACCACTCCATCTGATTACTCTTTTCTCAACTGCTGTAAATTTCCTCCTGGCTCAGGCAGCCACATGCAGTTGGGCTGTAAATGATGTTTTAGAACACTCTATGGATGTGGAGGGTTACTCGTTTGTAATGGACAAGGTTATATTTTGCACCTTCCTCCCAGGTAGGTCTTTATACTCACACAGTCTGTGTAAAGCTCCAGAGCAAGAACAAAGTCCATGGAGCAGTGAGAGATTAAAGAGTCTTGGCTTTCACTAATTGCCTTCTGTTTCCTCATTTACAGCAGCTTAGCAAACGAGTGGTTTCCAGTCATCCCTGGATATTGGCTGCTCTAAGCAAGCAGCACTTGGAAGAGGTTCCCTGTTGTGGGACTGCTGATGATTTACGTGGGTATGTGAGTCCACATGTGCACCATACCAACATTCCACGTGGGATTGCAACCCACATTAGCTGGTGCTTTTATGTTTATGTCAGATTATTTACTTTTTCCTTAAACATTTGTCCATTCCACCAAGATGCCACCAGGTTGTGTTTTGTACCTTACCTCATTCACACACTGGTAACACTTCAGCTTTCCTGCTCTGCTTTCCACTGTCTGGTTCACGCATAATTGTTCTTTTACTATTGGTACTATATTTACTATTCTTTTACTATTTTTATCTGTGCATTATTATATTTGTCAAGAAAAGTCTTCACTTGCATGATTTGTCAGGTATGCACATGCTAAAAAGGCAGCTCACCACCACGGAGACATTAAACAAGCCCCTCTCTGCCTGATGTGCTGTTGCTGCATTAGTTCTGTTCTAAAGAATCTGCTTTAACACTCAGTTTCTTTTGTCCTGGAACAATGGGATAGCACAAACTCTTCCTACAAACTGCTCAGGCATCAGCACCTTCTGGAGCTCGTTGGTGAAACGTCAGCTCCATTCTGCCTGAAGCACATTTCGGTGTTCAGAAAGACACATTTTCCATCTTGATTTATCTTGAGATAAATTATTTTATCATTAACCAGGAGTTGAGCTGGTTCTCTTGAGAGAGGAGTCGTGTTAGACCCTTGTTCTCTCCATCCTGGTGTTTGGAGCAGTGCTGAAAGAGGTGAGGAGCTGTCCCAGACCTGTGCGTGGCCCTGGCGGGAGGCAGCTGAAATTTGCAGCAATGTCTGCACGGGTACGGAGTCACTTCAGTCCCTGAGCCTCCCAAACCCAGAGAAACATCTCGGAATATTCACCAACACCCACTTCCCTACTCGGTGCTGCTGTTGGACCAGGGAACAAGATCTTCACTCATAAACAGGTTCAGGCTTTAAGACTAATTAGGAGAGGCTTAAAAACTTGAAGCTAAAAGAGGCTGTTTTAAGACTGCCCTGTTTGCATAAAATTTAAAGTCAACTTGAGATATTTAGGAATATCTGGAAGTGAGAATGGTCCTTACTTGAGACACTGCTGACAATAATCAACTTGAGACATTTTTACTCCCTTTGTGAGGCAGGTATAGCTCTTCCATGCTTCCATACCACCTGAAAAACAAGATGTATTATTTTAAGATAAGAATATTGGAATTTTTTTTTTCTAAATTAAAACCAGAAGGATGAATAAGAGGTGGCCTGTTCCAGACACTAGATCTGCCCTTGGGTGCCATACCTGGCTTTGTTCACTTGTCAGCTCTTAAAGCTACTGGTAAAAATCTTTAATAATAATAATAATGATAATGATAATAATGATAATGATAATGATAATAATAATGATAATGATAATAATAAACAACCATATAACTGCATCAGAAAAGATGTTTCCCCATTCCCTGCAGCCCAATTTCTCTAGGGAATATTATCCATGAAGCAGGATGAAAGCATTCTACACCTGAGAGCATGGGGCTAAGATAAACTCAGTGTCATAGAAAGAGGCAAGTGCTTTACAGACAGTGAGAGCGAAGAGAGAGAACTCTGCTCCTCACAAGCTACTAATTCACAGACTACCAATTCTGTGGTCAGTGCCGTTTAGACTATCGCTCCCAGCACTCAATAATTGCCCCATTATTTTAATTGCAAGTCAGCTCCTGACCCGAGTGATCAGTCAGGAAGACACAGGAGCACCTTCTACCTGTGGCCAAAGTAGAAGGTGACATCAGGAGCCTTTCCTCAATGATCCATCAGCCCCTCATCCATCCCCCCATCAGTGCTGTTCCAGAGACACGGCTGGGCTGTGGGTACCCAGCCTGTAGCTTTAGGAACTGGGAAGAGTTCTGGAAAATCATCAACTATCAATAATAAGTTTTTCTAATGACAGGAGCAGAAGAAAGAATATTCTTCAAGCAGGAGGACAGGTTCAAACCAGTTCTGCAGGAAGCATCACGCACCAGAGATCAAGAAGAATGCTAATGTGCAATCATTGAACAGAATAGGAGCCAAAACTTGATATAAGGCACGTAATGAATAATGCTATACAATCAGCTTCTCTACACCCACAGCCTCTCTAAATTTATAAGCCATACATGCCATTGGATGGAATTGAAATGCATTTCCCATCATCGAAGGGTACCATCCAATCTGCTCTAACACAGGACCATATTGGGACTGCGCAGACCATTCTGTTTGTTACAAACCCACCAGAATGTGCTGGTATTTATATCTCGTGAAAGCTGTTCTGTAAACACAGCACAAAGACCTCTGATTTCACCGAATGCATAAACACGTGCAAAGAATTTCATTCTAGGATTCGAACACGAGAGAGCTCCCTGTGAAATGAGCTTAACCATCATTCCCAAACCCTGTGAATTAAACACCTTTCCCTTTGGAAAAACTGTCCTGGCTTCACAGATTAGAATTTCTGAGTTGAAATTACAAACTCTGAATTTGCCTATGACAGTTATTTCAAAGAAAAATGCAGTATTAGAGACAACGGTTTGGGTTTCTTTTTTCTCCAACATCCTGATGTCATCTCTGTCCTTTAGTATTTCTGTGTGGACTTACATTTGTTGGTGTATTTTTATGGATGTGACAGCTCAAGCCTGTAAGAATGACTGTTATAATTCCATTTCTATTGTAAAGATTCTTTGTCAGTCTTGGGAAAAATGAGAGAGAAAGAGCTACAAAGCACCGTGACAATCTCTGCCATGTACAATTGCTAAATCTGCTTCTCTGAGCCACACAAACTGAACAGTAATAAACCAATAAACCAAGACAGTAAAAGCATGTCAGTCAGGGTCATAACTCCTGCCTCGACAAGGAAAGGAAAGGAATCTCTGAGCCTGAAAAGGAACGAGGTACCCTTCATTTCTGTTCCTGATTCATTGATAATGGAAGGTGGAGGGACCTTGGGGGATCAGCTACACCTAAATGCATCTTCAAGTTTGTCAGTCCCTTTCTAGCAACAGCAGAACCTCTGTAGACAATCTACTCCATGGATTAACTGTTGGCATCAGTTTCCTCAAGATTATTTTAAATTTCCCTTGCTGCCTCTTAAGACCATTATTTGTAGAGCTGCTTGTGGTGAACAGAGGGAAAAATGCTATTTCCGCTCACAGGAAAGACTGTAAGATATCACATTTAATAATCTCAAAGACATTTCCACTGAAAAAACTCAAACCAAAAGAGACTCTCTGGAAATACCTGACAGAAGGAGAAATCAGCTCTCTTGGCAGGCTCTCGCTCTCTGGGCAAACCAAGCACACGCACTTAGAATTAGTCAGGGGTTGCAAAACTACTCCAAAGAATCCCCAAATCTCTTCACTTAGCCTGGAAGGTGCTTGGGTTTGGCCAAGGAGTTACAAAGTGCCCTAAGGCCAGGCAGGGTGTTTGAGAGCTGATTGCAGGGCCAGGTGATCTGGCTCCCTGGATGTTCCCTTCCTGCGGGACAGACCTTCCCGGGAATGTCAAACCAGGAACCTTTGCTGGCAGAAAGCAGCAGGAGCCCAGCGCAGCGTTAAAGCAGAGAGATTTACTCAGCCTGCAGTCTGCAAAATGGGAGAGAGTGTGACAGTTCAGATTTAGGATTCAAAACCGAGAGCTGATTGCAGGGCCAGGTGATCTGGCTCCCTGGATGTTCCCTTCCTGCGGGACAGACCTTCCCGGGAATGTCAAACCAGGAACCTTTGCTGGCAGAAAGCAGCAGGAGCCCAGCGCGGCGTTAAAGCAGAGAGATTTACTCAGCCTGCAGTCTGCAAAATGGGAGAGAGTGTGACAGTTCAGATTTAGGATTCAAAACCGTCACAGAATCCCGGAATGGTTTGGGTTGGAAGGGACCCTAAAGCCCATCCAGTGCCACCCCCTGCCATGGGCAGGGACACCTCCCACTGTCCCAGGGTGCTCCAAGCCCCGTCCAGCCTGGCCTTGGACACTTCCAGGGATGGGGCAGCCACAGCTTCTCTGCAAACTAATGACCCTCGGGGTGTCATAATTACTTTTTAAATTATTTCAGAAGAATTTTGATGCGGGACACAGGGTTGATTACCTCAAATCTGTGTGTGTAATAATCTTGCACCGTAGCTCAAACCCACAGCATCATTGCAATGATGACAGATTTTACTCTGTGTAGCATTTGTTATAAAGTATATAAATATAATAGTATAGTTAGATATATAGTTATATAGTATATAAATATAATGTTGAGAATCTTCAACTTTTTTCCCTAAATTTTCCCAATTATTAATTACAATTTATGTTCTGTACCTTACTTCTCTCATGGAGATCGATTTTGTATTATAATTTCTAGAAGTTGCCTGGTTCTGGGATTCTTAAAATATGAGCAACATTTGAAAAGAAATCTTGAATTTGGATCAGCTTTGTCACTACTCCTTGAGCCAATGACTGAACAGAACACAAGGCAAAGGGAAAGTGAGGGAGCTGACAGAAATTACCAGAAAGGTATTTACAGAGGAAAATATAGAACATTTACAAAATAAAATAATATTTCACATAAGTGATCTGGCTACTTTTAATAAAACAGTTGTATGTAATTTAGTTTAATAATCCAAATGTTTATAGTCTGGTAACACTAGAACAACAGAACGGACCAAGCTGTGCAGCTTTCTTTCTTGACTAAAGCAGAGATGCATTTCAGAATTATCTCAGCCCAGTGCATTGGGAAAGACAAGTGACGAGGCAACTTCACAGTGGCTCAGACTCAGAAAATTTTGGTTTGTTACCCTGGTGTTGTTTTGAGTTGATGGCAACAAACCTCAGTCTTGTGCAAGCATTTTAGAGAGAGAATTATGGGTATAATTCAGGATATAAGGTGCTTTGTAGGGTGGAGTTAAACTTCAAAGGTGGTGAAATAAAGGCCAGTCATCACTACACCTCACAGCTGTCCTTCTATTGTAATTAAATAGGACATTAATTGCCAAGTGTTATGACATTTAATCAGCTGTATAAAAATAATAATAGTAATAAGAATGATAGGCATCATCACCGAAGTTATTATGAGAACGAGCCGAGATCCCATGCCCAGTGTTTCTAAAAGTTCTTACAGACAAGTCGTTCCACAGTGCCAGTACTGTCCAAAAGATTTCCTTGGAATGTGTCCTGATAAATTTCTTTCTCTAATGAGAATTTTTGCAAAGAATCCCACGGTTCCTACTCGCCAAATGGAACAACAGCTATCCTCTGCCATTGGATTGGACCTATTTATCCCTACAAAGATGTGAAATAGGTATTTTTTTTTCTTTTTAGTCAGGACACATTCACGAAAAATCGTCATTTTGCACCATACTACAAGGGGCAGGCCAAGTAAAGGGATGGCAAATGATTCATCACAATGCGTGGATAATATTGCAGCTGCAGACCCCAAATAAGGTTCTTGACTTTTATTGTCTGATTTTTATACCACTTTCCTTCCCCACATAAGAAACTGGATTAGTTATATCCTATCCTTTCTTCTGTAGCACAGGAAAACATAAACTGTCCTTCAACAAATGGGTGGTTTAAACCCCATCCTCCAGGCCTTTGGAGAAAACATGAAAACAATGAAAATGTGACAGAAATGTCAAAAAATCAAAACCACCCCCCCCCCAAAAAAAAAAAAACAACCAAAAACAAACCCCAAAAAACCAACCAAACAAAAAACCTACCAAAAAAACAAAATAAAAAAAGTGCATGTTTTGAAATATTTAGGGTGAAAAAGAAAGGATGAGTCAATGGACCTCAGCAGTTCCTCCTGCAGGTTTTGTACCTTTTCCTTGTGCATTCCCAGTTCTTACAGCTTAGGCAATTCTTACAGCTGGTTATTTGGAGCAAATTTCTTTTGTTGTGAGGTTTTGCCTGTTTGGTTTCGAGGGAGCCACTTCCAACAAGCACCAAAACCACCAGTGAAATCCTTGTTGCTGGTCAGGAAAACCTTCCTGGCCTATTACAAAGAGTTCTTGGAAAAGGAAGGTGCCCGCTATGTTCCAGCCACGTTTCCTAAGGATGAAAACAGGAGTGGAGAAGGAGAATTAGAAGGAATCACCAGTTTTGAATGCAGGGATACAACGTCAGCCAGTGCCTGGATTCCAGGAGCCACGCTGCCAGGGAGAAAATTCCCTCTCAGGCTAAAGGGAAGGAATGCAGTCACGAGGAGCCACAGGGATCTCCCGGCTCGGTCCGTGCAACCACCCAAAAATGCTCCTGCGTGTTCTGCGAACATTCCCTCCCTCCCCTGACGCATCCCCTCAGCAACGCTGCCTGCTAGCAAGGAGGTGCCTCCACAAAAAAGGGGCTTTTTCAATTATTTTAAAGAACAGCCAGTTAACCTCCCTTCATATCAAATATTCGTGCCAAACAGTGACAGTAAGGAATTTTCTTGTGAACTTGGTCTTATCATCAAGACTACTAATTTGGCAAAACAATTACTTCCAACCGCTTCCTAACACTCCTCAATTAACTGATTTTTTTTTTTCTTGTGTTCTCATGTACATAGCAGCCAAATGGGAGTCCTACCAGCAGGAGCATTTTTACTGGATGCGATGTGCCCATTCCCACACTTTGCACTGGTGCTATATTTGTTATTTAGAACAAGCCCAGATTGTTCCTGGAACTGTGCCTATAGAAACTCCTGCTGTAATGTGTTTATATGATCTATAATTACAGGCAAGCTGCAACCTGTCCACAGCCACTGCAGAACAAGCTGCATTATCAAACACAGGAGCCAGTCCCTGGATTAACTATTCCATCTGATAAATTCCCTTTCTTCAGCAGCTAATGCCAGAGAAGCTAAAAGAACACAGGCTGCATTTTTGAGATGGCCAATGTATAATATTCCAATATATAACATTCCAATATATAACATTCCAAGCCAGTTAAAGGAATTCAAAACTGCCAAATTCTCCCCAAAGCAACAGGGATGTCAAGGCACCAGGCTGAAGATTAGGCCAAGATTAGTCAATGTCAGGCATTTGCATTTGAAAATACTTGTCAAAAACCACAAAGAAGATGTAGGAGCAACCACAGTCCTCACCTGCCAACAGAGCTTCACGCAGCTGAGCCTGTGTACACAAATAGAAACTGTAAAATCTGGTTATAATCCTAGCAAACAACAGGTTATTATAGGTTTTGATCTCAATAATGTGTCAAGATGAATAATTAGGATAGTCTTAGTACCTGTAGGGAGAAGAACTATTTCTTTATAGAAGAAATATTCTATATTATTATATAGAAATACTATATACTATTATATAGAAATCTTCTATATCTTTTCTTTCTATTTCTTTATAGAAATAATGTTTTAGTTAAACAGAAGAGTGGAGTTGAAAAGTTTAATTATTTGAATTATTTTGATGTACTTCACATACAGACTTTAATACCTTTTCATACCCAATATTTTATATTTTTCTGACACCAAGCATCTAAACAAGTATTTTCTTAATAAAAATTACATGCCAGTAATTGGTAAATACATGCCAGTAATTTTCTGTTCTTTCATTCTGACTCAAGACAGCAAGTTATCAGGAAGAATTTTTAAATCATCATAATACTTATAAATACTTTTAATCCCATCTATTAAATACCTCTTTCATATGTGATGTCTGAGACAGATTAATAAAACCTTGCTTCAATACTGTCTAATCTTTTGCCTTTGTGCCATTGTCTAACCTGTTGCTCTCAGTGCACCACCACAACTCAGATAAAAGGGGTTCTGATGGTATTTTTGGATATTCATTCCCATTAACAGAGGAGCTGGGGCAGAACAAGACACGGAGATCACTGCACCCAAAGTGCAGAGGGACAGGCAGGGCAGGGGCTGCTGGTGCAGTTTGCCATTTGATATTTTTTCTTTCTTCACCAATTCTGTTTTGAGTGAAATCCAAGCGTAAAAGATGAATTTTGCAGTTATGAAATGGATGTGGCCAGAGGACCACCAGCACAGCTGAAACGAGGTGCAGATGGCAGAAATCTTGCAGCAGCAATCTTACAGAATTTGGTAGGAAAACTGCACAATCTGCTTTATCAACTCACCAGGGCATTCCTGCACATGTGGGGAAACAACTTCTGCTCTCTCTGTCCTATCTGACAATTCCCAATTTGTAACTCCAGCAATAGTCTTTTACATGTGAATTAAATATTATTTTGTGGGTTTAGTTGTGCTCTATACTTATAATCAACTGCAAGAAATAATTACACAGTATTTTGATACGGAGTTCCCATTGGGTTTTGTGTTTTCCACTGCATCATGGCATTATTAAAGGTTATATAAGGAGTTACCACCTGCTGGGACCTCTGACACAGTGGAAGAAGGAGGAAGTAAGGAAAAAGTGCCTTCCTGAGGTCACTGGGATTGCGAGGGCATTACAGACATGCCTGACATTTAATCTCCTATGGGGAAATTCCCAAAGAATTGCACATTAACACCTCAATTCTGAGCTCTTACAGCTCCAGCTCCTCCTTCCCAGCTCTCTGCAGATACACAAAGCTACACGATGTTTTAGTCAGGAAAATAAGCCCACTGTAGACCTCTTTTTTTTTTTCAATTAAAGTTTTCTACAGCTGCCTGGTGTTCCTTTGAAGGAAGTCTGTCTTGTATGTAATATTAATGACATTTGAATCAATGTAGGAAGTATAGTGCATGTCATTTCACTAGAGAATGTTACTTAATTACAAATACACCCAATTATCCCTTACTGGCAGGAATTTCTGTTTACAAACATGGCTAATGTTGTAGATTTAATGCATTTAGGTTTATTCTAAACATTAACAACACCTCAATATATGAATTATTATAAGCCATTCCTACACAAAACCCCACTATCTGAGTGTGCCAGACCCACCACGGTAAGACAGGGAAGATTCTCAGCTGATAGGAAATTGTGTTTATATGGGATCAGGCTTTTTTCTCTCCAGCTGTGTTGTGAATTTTAGGTTATCCAAGGTAAACCATCTCCACCTCCTGCCTGCACTGTATTGCAGAATTCCAAGTCCTTGTAGTAAACAATCCCTTCTCACGTCAGAGGCTCCAGGCAAAGCTGATCCAGCCCATCCCAGCGGCTTCAGCTGGGGGACTTTTGATGTCCCTTTTGCTATGATGTGTAGATACCTAAATATAAATGCATGGATGTGTGAATATGGATTTATCAAATAGATTAGGCAAATTATTTTCTGCAATATTCCTTTCTCCCCCTTACAACCTCCTGGAGCGGGATCTTCTCACAGCTGTTTTTAAGTGTTCTCAGATCTGAGGGGACACGTTGTGAGCTCAGTCACAGGGCAGTAAATACAGAGGAACTGCCCTGGAGTTAATGGAATTACTCCCCTCAGAAAAATGTAAGTGAAGAACTTTTCCCTTCTCCTTTACAGTGGCAACTGAATTTCACTGACCAAGTGAGGACCGGAAGCTCTTTTTGATTAGATTTTATACCAGGAATACAAATCCTGTGTTCTCCTGGTTTACCCAGAGTCATGAACACTAAACTAGAGTTGATAAATGTGCTACAGGAACCAGAACTAAACACGAATCCCACCTCTCACGTTCCTGCACACCAGCAGCTCAGCAGTGCCAGAGCTGTCCTGACTTCTGGAATAATTGTGCTGACGTGCTCGGAGGGCTCCCAGGGACAGGGACAGCAGCACTGGCCCTATGTGTGAAGGCACATTTAGATAGAGACAAGGTCATTGGAGATAATTCTGCTCATGAGCACGACTGCTCCTTTGAGTCAACCAATTTTTTAATTATGTGTTACTCTTCAGGTGGAATTTTGGATGTTATTTTCTTTGATATCTTTATGACTCATGCTTCAGTTGAGCAAAGCAAGCTTCAATTTGCTAACGCAAGTGTGTACAAATTTGAAACTGGTTAGGCTGGGTGTGTCTGCCTATAGAAACACATTTTCTTATAGTTTTCAATGAATGTTGCTGGTGCAAAATGATCTGGCTACATCTTAGCTGAATTTAAGTATTTCATAGTTTGAATACCATTTTTTCAAAGTTAATTCAACTGGGTAATTGCTGAGGTTCAGAAGAGGAAAACTGCATTAATTGTGAAAAAACCTGTGAGTAAGAAGTCGTCTATCTTGATCAGGTCACGGGGGTTATACAACGAGCTGGCATCACCTCACATCTGCTGTGCATGCAGCCCAGCTTCGCTCGCACAGCCCGTGGAAAGCAGGGGACAAATGAAATGGTTTTCATTGAGAAAATGAAGAAATCACTCTTTTTGTTTTCCTTCAGGCTGTAGCCCATTGTTTGCAAAGCTTGGAGCGAGCCTGCTCCCTCTTCACCCTTCTGCAAAGACGCAGGGGAGCAGAGCCCACAGCTCGTTCCTGCTGCGGTGGGAACATTTCCAGCATCGTTAGCAGGGATTCACAGCCCCTTCCACGTGGATCTCACATACAAGCCAGATAAACTCAGCAGCAGGGAGCAGTGCTGCCCCTGGCTCTGCTCTCCCATCTGTGCTCCTGGGCTGGGGAGCAGATGCTCCCACCCTGGCAGGGCTGACCTGTGCGGTGCAGGGGGAACTGCTCAGGTTCTGCTCCCAGCCCAACAAGGCATCAGCAAACCCCAAAAGAAGGGAAGGAAAAAGGCAGTTTGATCCAAGCCCTCTGGGTAATCCTCCCACCCTCCCCTCCCAGCTGGTCCATGACCAGCTCAGGCTGCTGTGGTCAGCACAGGATGAAACACAAATTCAAGGCTTCTTGAGGAATCCCACCAACACACTGGGGCTTTTGGGGGAAACTGCAAAAATACAGTTTGCGTTTATATGTAGGTAACACTCCACAGTGCATTTCCTGATATTACAGAAATCCTGATTTATCACACACCTGCAGCATGTTGTAGGAGAAAAACAAGGCTTACAAATCAATATTTCAGTGTACTAACTCACTGCTTTGCAATATAGTTTGCTTATTATTCGTAAATGTACAAATATGAGAAAATTAATTGTACCATTTGCTTTCTCAAAATAAATATGTTTTTTCATCTACCAATCCAAATGTTTCCAAAGAACTGAGTGATTAATATCATCTCTAAAACTGTGATTATGTCAATAAACATAAAGCAAGATATTGGACTAAGTATGACTCCAACTGTGAGTGATTTATAGTGATAAAAATACACAGATGCCATCTGTACCAACAGAAGAACACTCGTCACAAATTTGTCTTATGGTAACATTTCTCTCTCATTTATACTGAAACGAGCACTATTTCTTCTCCAATGGTACTGACAGTAAAATACAGCCACTTTTCAAGAGAGTAACCTACCAGCAGGAGAAATACACTGAAAACTATGAATTAAACTACTTCTCTGGCTCGCTCAAGGCCTCCAGGATGTATCGTTGAATGCTCACCAAGTGTTAAGCCCAGCTTGCCAGCCTAGCTCTGTAACTCAGTAGCTGCTTCCACACTAAGAGGGATTTTGGGGGTAACACCCCTTACCTTTTGCAGAGAAAATCAAAACAGAAAAAGATACCTCAACCAAAATAGCAAAAGCTTCATGTTCAGGAGCCAGCCTAAGTCATTTGTCTGCATGTCTGATGCTTGCCAGCATCTTTGCCAGTTCAGCATTAAGCAAGAGGGCCATGGGGTATGCACTGGGGAAACCAGGGCAGGCAGTGAGCTCTCCGTGATAAATATCAGTCAACTTCAAATGCTGACAGAGACATCAAAAGAAAAGGAGAATTTAAATAGAATCTGCACACAGAGAGCTTCCAGTGGCAGCAGTTGCAGAAACAAAGATAGGATACCCAAACCATTACTAATTTCTAACCATGCACCAGATACTGGGAGTTTGAGAGTGCTGAGGGGTTACATCATTATTATCATTTATTACCAAGTGTAATAAACCCATGGCAAGGGCAGGGGAGGGTCTGGCTGGGTCCCCCCTGAGGATGCACAGCTCAGCCTCACGTTCCCAGTCCTGTCCTGGCTTTGACTGTCCCTGGACGTCCGGAGGAAGGGAGATTACAGACACCCACAGCCTTTCAGAAATATTTTTCACTAGCAGTGGCCTAAAGTGTGTCTGCCTTGGGCTCTAAATTATGGCAGGAATGTAAAGTAAAGTGCAAAGTAAAGCTGTATTTATTTCTGATTTTTGTTCTGTCACTGTGCTTCCACCCCCACTTCTGTCAGTGCTCCAACCCCGCAAAATTTCCTTTGTATCAGAAAGCTGACAGATTTAGCTCCTGAACACTTCAAGCTACTTTGCTTGCTGAAATTTGGGAAAACAGAACAGCTGTCATTCAAACATGCTTTGCAAGTAGCAAGCCTGTTCACTTTCTAATGTTTACTCCCCAAAAATCAACACTTAATTGGCATGTCCTACTGACACCATAAACCCCACACTCCGATCTCACAGACGTGGAACAAACCTGTGCCAAGGCCTGGGGTTCCAGAGTTCTCACACAGCTGATGGTGGGGATATGTGTAATCACTTTTTCTTTACTGTTTTGAACTGTGCAGAGTGTTTAGGTCCGGTGGTTACTCTTGCTCAGGTTATGAATTTGCCTTCTCAGAGTGAAGACTTGAGGATAATTCCACCTGGAGCAATTCACTGCACAGGCACAGCCACGGGAATGGATGAGGAGCAACTTGCCACAAGCTGAATGGCTGAAGCTGCTTATTTCATGTAGATTTTATGGTTCTGGTGTCCTCCAGGACTATAACAGGGTGCTACACTCAAATCCAAGGTCTTTTTGCTCCTGAACAAGCTGTGAGATCAAGAAGCCTCCCCTGGGCAGTGAACATTTGTTCATGAGCTCACTCGTTCATGATTTCACGTCATGGTCCTCACTAAATCTTCTGAAATGAAGTGCACTGAAAGCCACACATAATCCCATTTATCAGGGACTAGGGAAAGACACAGTTAAAACCCAGTTCTTGATAGCTTTTCCTCTAAGAAACCAATCAATTTTTAGATTCCATAGAGCTATCACAGAAATGAAAAATAAATTCACCGACTACACACTAGACAACCCCCAGCAGTTCAGTTTCCATCATTTGCTACTGATTCTAGGGGGTGGATTTTTAATTCCAATTTTGATGCTGCTCTGCACATTAGCAGATTTTCCACAGCAGCCAATGCCACTTATGTGCCAGCAAGACATGCAAAAGTAGGTGATCTGAAATTATTTTCCCTAATGACGTTTTCTTTCTGGATGCAAATAAAAATTGTATCTGAATGTGTATCCGTATAATGCAATTACATGGCTTGACACAAACAGACACAATAACTAGGATCCTAATCCATGAAAATTCCATGAAAATATAGTCCTGGTATTTACTATCCCTCGTTCACCTGTCAGCAACCAGCATCATGGGCATTTCTCTGCTGGTTTGTAAGTCAGAACAGTGCAATGTTCAGTCTAAAGCAGTACACGTTCACTCTTAGCATGACTGACTGTGGATTTTTGCTAAAGTTAATGCAAAAATGCCAGGCAGCAGTAGGCACTTTTCTATTAATGTGCCTATAAATGTGTACTACTAATTAAGTAAAAGTTGCATAATTTTTTATTCTGTCTGTGCTGCAAAATACTTTAATCAGAACTTTTTTCCTTGAGAAAAGTGATGGAACATTGCTTCAGGTATCTGCACTTATCGATACCCCCATCCTTAGGACAACACAGCATGAATAAATTAAAAATGTGACTGAAGACTGGAAAAAAATGCTAATTTTACATTGTTATAAATTGACAGAGATAAACTGCCTCCACATACCAACTGTTTTCATACTTTCATACCTCAAAATTAATAGAAGGTGTCCTAAACATCTTTGTGCCCAAGGCCAGGTCGGATGGGGCTTGGAGCAACCTGGGATAGTGGAAGGTGTCCCTGCCCATGGCAGGGTGAGTTTTAAGGTCCTTTCCAACCCAAACCATTGTGGGATTCTATGATTCCCTACAGGAAGGAACAGACACATGCAAATAAATGTCACACTGTAATTTGGATATAAACCAACTCAGAGCATGAAGAATAAGCAAGGTTAACAAGGAGTTTGTTTCTGTCTTCTGAGGAAGCAGAACAAAGGTAACCATTTGATAATCCATAAAATCCCGTCATGGCACTCATTGTGGGTACCTAATTCTGTGCTGCTGAGGAGAGTTTTACTGCTGGGTCTCAAATCTTGTGCCCATTTCACATCAACTTGTGCCACTCGCTTACCTCACAGCTCCTAAAGCCTTCACCTTTCATCCACCGGTGGACACTCCTCATGCTCCTGTTGAAAACCTGACAGTTTCCAGTTAATTGAAAGAAAAACGCCTAATCAAAGGCCCGGATTCACAGAAGCCATGGTGACATATGGCAGCCCAGCTGGGAGCGTGCCTGGGCACCGTGGCAGCGACGGCACAGACAGAGACAAACAGCCCCATCAAACACCCTCAGCAGGGCCAGGTGCTCCGGGAGGGGAGCCGAGAGCCCAGGCTTCAAAGACCCAATTACTGAGCAAAACCACACGAAGGCAGCAGGTACTGCTCCCCCGTTTTACAAACGAGGTCACTGGGAGGTTGGATGAGAACCCCTTTGGAAGTGGCTGGGAAGGAATCCATCTGTTTGGTGCGACAGGCCTGATTTTCACCCTCTGACTGACAGGGAAAACCTCGTCCCAACGCGCACACCACCAGCCTCGGTGTAAATATTTGGCTTATCACAAACTCTGGCAGGTTTTGTGTGAACCTTTGGCTCAGGGGGACTTGCCTCTGTCCCCGTGGGTTTGTTGGGACTGAGATCACACACCTTTCACCAACGTGATGCTGCTTCCCCCAGGGTTCAATGAAAGCAAAGCTGCTGTAGGGAAATATGGAAAGGGGAGGGTGGAGAGGGATGTGGAGCTGGATATGGAAGTGGAGATGAGAGAATATATAAAATTGAGGGTCCTCGTGGGTGGGAAATGGCACAGAGGGCTGGGACAGGCTGCGTGAGAGAGAAAGAGACTGAGCCCTGACACAAGGAGTGTCCAAAAGGGAAAAACACCTGCGGATGAATGCAGGGAGAGTGAAGGGAAAACAGAGTGGGGGCAAGAAGGGGGAAAGGATGTGCTGGATTGCTGGGACAGTGAAAGGAAAAGGAAGCAGAATGGGGCAGTGATAAAGAGGAGAAGGAACTGCAGCTCAGTTCCTGATTTGTATGAGTACACAGAAACCAGCCCTAAGAAGCTGCAAGGATGTCAGAATCTGGAATTATGTTTTAAAAATTACCCCGACCTTGCAAAGTACATTTAAAAATAATCACAAGGATCACATTTTTCAAGAAAAGCAAAATCCATAAAACATGCTAAAATTGCTTTCATTAAAATACACGTCTTAAAGTCAGTCTTGATGGGATTATTTGAATTTACAGAAGCAGAATTTCTGCCTTTGAATGTACGTAAAACCTCCAAGTGTCTGAGTACAGACATTCAAATTCAGTTTTGGAGCAAATGCTGAGTATGCTGGGCAGTTACAACACTCTTGTTCTCAGACACAAAACGTCTGCAGCGCTGTAGGAGCTGCTGGAGTCAGAGATCCATCAAATCGTCTGGGAAACCTGATTTCCACGGGTGACGTCAGGATCGCCGCCGGTGGGAAAGTGAGAGAACAGCTCTCTCTGCTGGCGCTTTCCTGGAAAAATAGTGCTGGAGTGGAAATACAGCCAGGATAATGAACGGTAGCCCAAGCTCAGAGCTGCCCAGAGGCAGCTCCCCCTTCGTCCAGCCGCAGCTCCTGCGCTCCCCGGTTCTGCTGCTGCCCGGGGGCTGCGAGAGAACTGAGTTTGGTTAAACGCAGGTATTAAAATGCTCTCAGCTGTACGAGTGTAAAAGGCTGGATTTTAATAAGCTCCCCCAAGCACTTTAAAAACCAAGCAAAAAGAAACAGGATATTCTCTGTACCTTCAGGGGAGGGAGATGATTCATTTAAAGAAACACCATCAGCAGTGATAGGGGCGGCTCTCGGTGCGATTTTCTGCTCCAAACAAGCAAAACTCCACCTCTGGATGCCAGGGAGGATCCCTGCTTTATGTTATTTTAAAAAGTGAATGAGAACAGAAGGTCAGCAACTAAACTTTTCTAAATGCTGCAAGCAGTGGCTTTACAGAGTGAGAACACTTTGTAACCAGGATGTGGCCCAGGAGAAGTCAAAAGTTAAGCAGATAAACAGAGCTTCCTTCTTAAGCTTTTGATTTCCTTGTTACAATCAAGAATAAACCCCCATGATTTCAGTAAATGTGATTATAAACCAAATAAACTCACTTTTACCAAAGCCTTGGTACAAGCACGTCATCAGATGTCAAATTATTACATCAAATGAAATTATGCCTTCACTGACTCCAGATTTCTTTTCTGTAGGGTTTTAATGCTTACATGAACTAAATATATTGCTTAATACATTTTCTTTTAATATAAAAACCATGGCAATATTTTAACAATGTTTCCATGCAAGGATTCCTACTATAGTATTATTTTCTTTTATCTGTAGCATAGAAGGAACAAAAATAGTGCAATTTTGTGGCCCTATTTCTACACAAAGGATAGAGTATTTATAGGATTTATGAAGGCTATAATTATCAAAAACTCAAAGCAATTTAATTTTTCAACTGTCGTTAATTTGTGGCTTGTGAGCTCACATTACCTACAGGTAGCACACAGAGAAATGTTTATTTTGTGAAATCTATAAAGAGAACTCGGAGTTATTTCTAAATGCTAACATTATACAAAATTTGCATTTCTGCAAATGAAACTGTTTTTTGTGTCATATTACAATAAAAATCAAGACACACATTGTGAACAAGACTTTCAGGCCAATTAGGCATACAATTACATGTGCAGGAGGCATGCACAATTGTGCAGCTAATTTGTGCATGAAATTACTTTGATTGCACATCCTAATTGGATAAATGTGTGTGCAAATGCCAGCAGTCATTGGTGCTGCAATTATCCAATGCACATCCATAGTCATGGCAACTGCCTGCAGAAATGAGATGCAGCCTTGCATGCCTAACTGGCCTTGGGATTTCAGCAGAAATCCTTTTTGCTTTCTCCTACCAGGCCTCCTGGACACGATATTTCTGGAAATTTCATACTTATTTCCTATCCAGATGAGGCAAAGCGATGGACATCAGCATTGCCAAGGAACCGGATTGTTTAGTGAGCAAGAGGAAAGGCTGGGAGTTCTTGGCTGGAGATGCAGCACCTTGAGTCTGCCTTTGATAAGGGAGAAATCTCCAGCAGTGTAAAACACAGCAGGAACATGGAGGTTTATTTTCCTGCCTCTCACCTGAATTAGAAATGCAAAATTTACAGGTTGTAATTGTGGTGGGAATGGGAAGGGTGGGACCCCTTGGCCTCAGCCCACGGAAGGTTCTGGACCATCACTCCTGGCTCCACTTGAGCTTTTTGTGGAGTTGTTTCCATGATCTCCTTGACAGTGATTTATACAATTAATAAGTGTGAAAAATCTTCTGTCTTCTCACAGAGATTTTCAGTAATTCCTCCAGACATGACAACCATCCCTGTACAATTCAATTCAATGGTCACAGTCCTCAATATTAAAATGAAAATAAATTCTTCCATTTGAAAGCAATGGAGCTAAAATACATATCCACACTCATAAGTAGGGGCCCAAATCCTGAATGAATCCTTGAAAGAAACAGTTGTTTATGTTATTTCTTTTGTATTTAAAGAGCTCTCTAAACATCCAGAGATACAGAAAAATGGTTTTCAATAAGAATGGGCCGTTCAAAGGAGTCTGGTGGGGTTTGAAACTCGATGGGACAAAGATTCCATAAAGTCCTTTACAGGCCTGGAAAATCCTCATCTAACCAGATCCTGAGCAGCTAAGGAAAAGCAGAAGGGTAAGGGTGGAGTTAATGCAAACTCTGTGTTATCAGCCCACCAAGAGCACTAAATCAAGCACTTCCAAAGCACTCGCAGGAATTTTAAGGGTTTTCCTCAGCTAGATGAGTTTATTTTGCTAGCAGAAGATGTGTTATTATGAGCCTATCTTAGAAATGAGTGAACCAGCTTCCTGCTTCAATTGTCTGCAATTCTAGTCACGCTCTTTGAAAAAAAAAAAGTGGACAGAACAGACCAAAGGGCTCTGCAGAAGAGCAAAAAAAAATGATCAAAGCTATGAAAAAAACCAGGAGTGAAAAATAGGATCTTTTTCTTTAGTCAAGGTGTGTAAGAGAAGAATGATAAAGAGATAAAATAGCATACAGAAGAAAGTAAATGGAGTGGTTACTCTATTTACTCTCATAACAGAGGCAGAAAATTGAAGTACATTTAAATCTAGAGACCCCCACTCTTCTTAAAACTAAGGCCTGCAAAATCTGTGAAATGCATTGCCAACAGAAAGCACAAGAAACGAGGATCCTGTCAATATGGACATGGAACTGCACATCTCTAGAAAAATTGCCAATACCTGCAATTGTACCAATTCACTTCCAGGAAGGTTTTAGATCTTTCCCCAAACTCAAAAATCCTACATCTCTTCAAGTTAATTATTTTGGTTAGAAAAGCCCCTGGTGATGCCCTGACCTGCTGCCAGCCTGGCCTGATGTGTTTCTTTGGCAAGCAGAGTTCTCTCCTCAGTCTGTCCTTGCAGGGAACCTGCCCCATCCTCCCTTTATTTCACTGTCTCCTTACAATTCTCCTGGCTCTCCAAAATGCTTTTGGAAATAACATTATTCTTGAGCCAAGACAGAAGTGAACCTTGTAAATTGTAAGGCCTGTCCTGAGCAGAAACATCTTCATTTTCTGTTCTCTGTCTCCTAAACGTTTTTCCTTTTGAGTGGGCACAGCAGTGACACTGAGCTGAGGGTTCCAAAGCAGGATGGAGATCTCTGCCTCGATGCTTACACCTGACTTACAGCCAGCTTCCTGCACATTTCCCTCCCACACACACTTTTACTCCAGCA
Source organism: Cnemophilus loriae (assembly GCA_013397755.1). NCBI lineage: Eukaryota > Metazoa > Chordata > Aves > Passeriformes > Corvidae > Cnemophilus > Cnemophilus loriae. Next base: position 2,349,975 of record VZTF01004921.1, on the reverse strand, counting down.
GTTTTTGCCTTGAGAGCTCTTCATTTCATGGGTTGTGCAGTGGTAAATCTGATCCCCAAGACACCTAAATCTCATGTGATTTGGGTCACAGCCTCCTCGGGGAGTTTTGTTTCCCCCCAAAAGGGGGTATCAGCCCTGTTTGTGAGGTTTCCAGGTTTGCAGCACCTGTGCCAACAGCAGCATTACAGAAACACCACCAACCTAACAAACGAGGCCCTGCATTAAGCCCCGTAATGTTGGAAGGAGGTGGGAGAGGAGAGATTTGGGTTTTGATAGCTTTTATATCATAATAAAGACGGAGGGATAGCAGTTTGGGAACTTGTTGATATGCATGGAACTCCAGAAGCCCCTGTCCTTTCACTGCAGTGCATCCATCACGGCTGTTCTCTCGCAGGACATAGAAAAATGATTCAGCAGAAATTGAAGTTCCTCATTTCTATGCTGCAAGGGCTCATATTCATTTTCAGGGCAGTTGAGAGGCTCAGAAGGATAGTTATTGTTAGCATGCAGCATGCCTGGCCCCCGAGATGCCCTGCTGAGAACACTCCATCAAGGAAATCGCGGCTCTCCTGCTCGCTGTAAGTGATGCCCTGCTGTCCTCACAGCCTATTACACTGCCCCTGGGAAATGTGTCCCTTGTCACCCGGGGAATTCGGAATTTTCAGCCGTTTGCTGCCTTCAGGTGTAACACAGCTCCCCTTTTTTCTGCAGGTGGCAGTGTTCTCTGCGCACAGGGGAGGAGGAGGACTCTGAAACGGGCTGTTACATCTCTGCTGGGAGAAAGAGCCTTTGAAAGTGTTCCAAATTCTTATACCTTTACTCCAAAACCCGTGTATTACAACTACTATCCAGTTCTAGCAGCAGTAGGATAGAAAAATTCATTTCTCCAACACAGCTTACAAAAAAACTTGTGTGTTTTTTTTTGTTAGTTTTAATAATTTTTTTTAACCTTCTTCCCATGGAAATAATGTGAAAAAATAGAATGTTAAGATGTCACAGTCAGATCTGTGATTATTTACAACTAGAGCTGCAGTGTTTGTTTGCTTTTTTTTTTTAATTTTGAACTTTAAAAGTGCTTGTACAGAAAAGTCAAGCCAAGCACCTGTGATTCCAGCATTATTTTGACAGTCAAAAAGATCAAGAGTGTGGACAATTTGAAAGGGAAATGGCATAACTGACACTGGCCAGCTGCAGCCTCTATTCCCCCATTGTTTCATATTCAGAGGACTTTGTATTTCTCTCTAAGTTTCAGCCCTGAGCCATAATTTTTTATGTATCCAGCTTCAGGTCTGACAACACTTCAGCATTTGAATTTTTTCCTCTGGAAATACATATTAATTGGTATAAAATGACAGAGTAGTTCTCAGAGCCAAAAGTCACCGTCAGCAGCAGATAAAAAACTGCTAAAAATATTAATCCAGTAAATGATCTAAATGCACATTTCTCTTACGTTCCAGTTTCAGCAGGGCTTGCTCCTTTTGGTGATCTCAGTGGAAGGACGAGGAGAGGGCTGTGTTTCAGTTTAGCTTCACTTCAGTGACTCCTGGTTCTCATTTAACATCAAATCTCTTTCAGTGCTGCTCAGTTTCTTGCACTCTTTTATGTCCATCAGCTATTCCCCAGCCTAAGTAAAAACAGTTTTGTAGGTTGTTGGAAAAGAGATTAAATCACCTCAGCAAACAGTTTGGGCATTCTCCCTTCAACCCCTCCAATTTCTCCCAGGACCCCTCTGTTTGGGGGCTCTGTTCTTCTCATTACTTGGCAGTAATTTAACCAATTAAAACACAGGTCTGTAATCACAGCAGTAATAGCCAAGAATTACCACAGACTTTCAACTTTAAGAGCAGAAAGTCACTTTAAATGAGCTACTCTGATTTCTGTATTGTGGTCCTAGAATTTCAGTCTTTAACTGCAGCAGTTTGTTACTGACTTGTCTGGACTCACCTACTTTAGAGGAGAGCAAAATTCAGATTTTGAGGACTTTTTGAGAAAGAAAAGCCATCACTTTCCCTGGTTGCTTTCTTCACAGTTTTCAGTGATGGGCTGACTTTGCTGGAGGTTCTGGTCCTTGCTGGGCTTGCATTAAAGGGGCTTTAGCAAACAAACCAATGAAGTTATTTGCAGGCAAACAGTTTATCCTATTAAGTTCTTTTTCAGATGTACAGGTGTTTCATTAGCCTGACTTACACTTGAAGCTCTTTTCTACATCCTCTAAGTTCTTCAGCACTGTTTATAATTTAAATACCCAAATTAATGAGAAAACACTGCAGAATCAAAAATTAAACCTCCCTGGGCTCGGCAGGGCACAACCCAATTTTTATATTATTATTAAATTTATCCTACATTGCACAGCATTGCCTGGGAGGTTCCGTGCAGTCATTTGGGACCATTATTTTTAAAGCCCTTTCAAAGTCACTCCGTGCCTGGACACAGTGTCCATGCCGTGGTTGGGAGCCCTTTCCCTGTGCTCCAGAGGAGCCTGGGCTGCAGCAGCATCAACACATAGCTCATTATAATGGCACTGCTCCCATTTCCAGCTGCATTACTGAGCACAATGGCCCTGTCCTTGTCAGTGCTGATTGAGCCATAATCATTTTGTCAGTGGCAAATGTTCGGAGTGGTATTGCAATATTTATGTTACATTATTGATAAGGATATTGAAGGCATTCGACTTTTCCACCCTGGCAGCAAAGCTGCCTTTCCAAGGGGATTTCCCATTGCTGGCTCCTGTGTGAGGGCTCGGAGCTGGTTCAGATCCATTTTGCACACTCTGTTCCTACCCCTCTGCTCACTTGTTGTTCTGTAGCACAACCTGCACCTAAAATATACATTACACCTGTGCCAATGTCTTCATGAACATGAATTTTGAAGAATGAGATAAAATTCATCTAATGATCCCCGTCATCCATGATACAATGCTGACTGTCAGAAGGACTGGGATTCCCTACAAACCTTTTCTTTTCTATTCTTTGCCTGGGATTCCTGAAGTTAATCAGCCTGTAAGTAATTATCACAAACCCTACTATCAAATGAAAACTAGAAATGGAGTCTGGTAGAAAAAGAGCAAACACACACTTGGAAAATCCCTAATTTACAATGATGAGACTCGTAAAAAATGGAAATATGGTTCCTAATGTTTCTTTTTCTGTGTCTATTAAATTTTGAACTAAGTGCAAAACTGAATGAATCCCACTAAAGCTAAAATCCGTAGGCTGAGCTTTTATGGGAATAACACCTAAGCTAAGAAGAGAAGCTAAGAATGCAACAAAATACTGTTAGAAATACTGCAGACAGGACAGGTTATGTGAAATTAAGCAAGGACAATTTGGCAAAAAGTTAGAGGAAGGTCTGAAAGTCATTTTGTGGCTAGAACAAGCTTGTTCCTAATAAGTTGCACACATTGGAAACAAAGTCACTGACCTTGTGCTAAAACCAGAATTGTATAAAGACAAAATGGGTACTGTGGAATAATAGGACTACTACAGCACTTGTTTATGATATTGAAATGAATATTAACAAATTTTTTAAAAATTAAATAATTCTTCATTTTATTTAAGATGTACTTTTCTTCTTTGAGCACCTTTCTGTTTTATATTAATCCTGCTAAACTACTGCCCCTGAAAAGGCTGAGTGTGATGGAGCAAACCTGGTGCCTTGGCTGGGAGAGAACATTTGCAGCTACATAAAAGTCAGCAATGCATTTGAAAGGCTGAGGATTTTGTGGTATTTTCCTGAAACGTCGAAGTTTCCTTTGTCATTATGTGAATACCTACAAAATTGCTGCTGAAAACCAGAGTTGCCCGAATCCTCCCCAGCTGACACGAGGCATCCGTGTGTTTTCTCCTTCCCTTTGATGAACACCGAGCAGCCAACGCAGCCATCTGGTCAGGGAGAGAGAAATTGTGTAAAAATGAGATATGCGTGTGTAAATAAAAGATTGATGAATGAAACCCTGAAAGCTGAGATGAAAGTGAAGCAGAACAGACAGGTAAATCATTCTGATACTTATGTTAGTGCTGAAATTATGTTCCTCTACTTTCTTTTTTTTTTTTTTCTTTCTGCTGACAGCAATGCAGGTGACAAAAAATACTTTCAATTTTGCTGCTGACACAAGAGCTGGAGGTTAGCAAACTGTTTGAGTTCTATTGCTGAGGAAGGATGCTTTAGTCAGGAGAAGTGAGAAAGTTTTGTGGCTTCATTTTTAATTACTTGGTTCTTTAGTTATGAAGCTCCAACTTCAGTGTTACCTCCAGAGCAGCCTAGGCTGGCTTGCCAAAATTGAAGCTGTGTTTAGGGAAAAATATAAGTTCTGTATATCTTCTGTCAGAATTTTAAAGCTAGATTCCTTCCCCCACAGGTCTCAGAATTTTCAGTAAATAAAATATTAATTTTAGCCAAAGTAAAATGGGAGTAAAATCCAAGCAATTCTTTACAGGCAAGTTTCACCTAGGAGCCCATTAAACTGAAAATGCAATTAGGATGTGTTTTTTATATGAAAATTGACATTTTAGCAATTAACAAAAAAAGATGGTGATATGCAAAAAACCCACTGCAACTAATTTTTCCCATAACTAATCACTGTCCAGCATTACAGAAAGCTTACTGAGTACATCTACAACTAAGGAAAAGTAACAGGTAACTCATCCAACACCTGAAATATCTGAAATTCCCACTGCTTATTTGTTGGTGCATTGGGCATTTTATAAATTTAAAGCCAGCAGCAGCCTCAGTTCACCAATATTTTGCATAACATCCGTGAAGCAGACTCATTTTGTAGATCAGCATTCTCACTCTTATTTCCGAATTTACTAAGTACCTTATCCAGTGCTTGATATTTAATGTAGATTATATAACCATGCAAATCACCACGTTTAAGAAGTCTGGCCTTTTGACTGACATTTTTGTATTCTGTGGATGTTGGTTCCCTGAGAATTTAGGAGATCCACCATGAGGCGTAAAAGATTTTCCCCACCAACTTTCTGCAGGAGAACATCTGCAACTGAGCAGCTCTGAGTCCACTAAAAAAGCCAGAATTTATCCTGTGTTTATCACTTCATTTGACAGAATAGTTTTAGGGGTAATTTTCAAAGGCAGATGCAGGCATTTGACACCAACCTCTTCTCTAAATCACAACTTAAGAGTTCTTCACATGTAGGACAGGGAAAGAAATACAAATTTATACAGGCAGTTCTATTTAAACGAAACAAAAACCAATCCAAACCTTTTTACACTTGGGAATAGCCATTCTAGATTCCATCTAGGCATTAACATCCCTGGGAATTGAAAGTTCTTGAATAAAAAGTACTGCAGACTTCTTGACAGAGAAATGCTGGGAGTTCCCCACACAAATTACTATAGAAAACAAAGGTGTAGAGTAACTTATCTCTAATTTGAGCTAGAAGGATAAAATGGGAACAATGCTCCACCATTTGTTCCATAGGGAAATCAATTAACTTCTTCAATTTGTTTTTGCAAGTTATAAACCAGAGATACTAAATATCAGTCATCATATTGAGCCCAAAATCGGAAGAGTGTTAAAGGTGGCAAAGAAGCAAAATTATCATGGATCCCATGGAAAGAGAAGGGAATACTCTCCTGACATGAAAAAGATTATTTCCTTTGAGAAAAGGCAAGATTAAGCAGAGATAAGGTGTGAGTCCTGGCACATTATTTAATATAATATTTATTGGACATTACAGAAAGAGAAAGAGACGCAGTCACTACCTTGAAGGACACAAGACAACAAAAGAGCCCGACAAGCTGTCCCAGCCAAACCTCACCACCTTCACCTGCCAGCCATGCTCGGGCATCCGAGGGTACGGGTGGAAAAGAATTGATTCTGGTGAACAGAATTCTCCTTCAGTTGTATTAAATTCCAGACAACTGCAGGATCTCCAAGACACCAGTTCTTAATTCAATCTTTGCTTCTCCTGAGTCTCACAGTTTGAGACCTCTTCACACAAGAGAGGAAATTTCCCAGGAGGATGTAGGCACAGGCCGAGGGAAGAGCCAAGGGAAGGTGACTGGAGGCAGAACAAATCTGCTGGGCTAAGGGACACTGGAAATCCTGTAGCCAGACAAGGCCTGGGCAAGGCTGATGGGATTTCTTAGGCCAGCCTGGTGCTGGGGGAAGGCAGTGCCTAAAGGCACCAGAGCTCAGCACCCCCCGTGCTTCTCCCAGTGCTGTGCTCAAACACACACTAAGAGCAGAAATCAATGAGGAACGAAGGTGTCCTCTTCCCTGACTGGGATTTCTCTCCCCTCTGAATCAAGGAAAATAAAAATCTCCAAACAGAACCACCAAGTTGTAGAAAAACTAAACACCATCATCTGATGCTACACAACAGTCTCAGATAAATCTGTTTTGATGATTTAGAGCAATTGCTTTCAAAACAGAACATGGTGTTGAAAAGGAAGCCATAGGAACATATTTTACATTGAAAGGCTTTGTGAAATTATATCATCTGTAAAAACAGAGAGATTTGGCCTCTGTTTGCTTTCCTTCCGTTCCTCATGGTTATTATTGCCTCATTATACAGTCATTTGTACAACGTTTTGGCAGACATTCACTATTGCATAAATTAAAGTTGCTGAATCTAGTCATGCCTACAGGTCTTTATGAAAATACCAGCAACATTTTTATTTGAATGTCAAAGTTTGTCAACCATTAAACTGATTGATTTTTCATTATGCAATTCAATAGAAGAAGCAATCTCCAGTCTGTATGCAACGTTACTCAGAGAAAAACACGCAGCTTGGAAAAATCCTTCCTGCCTAAAGTCTCTCCACAAAGGAACTGTGCTTTAAGGCTGGCTTCAGACATTTTATTAATACAGTAGCAACAGAGAAGATGCTGTAATTAAATTCTGTGAAAGAGAATGAATTCATCTGTGGTAATCCAAAAATTCCAATAATCCTTTAAAAACCTTTCCAAGTGGCTTTATAAGTGAAGTGTCTGTTGGTGTCAGGAAGAAGAGCTTTAATCCCTGCAGTGTGAAGCCACCAGAGCACCCAGAACCACCACCAGGGTCAGCACTGTCCCCCAGGCTCCAGCAGAGAGTGAGCAGTCCTGGAGAGCCCAGCATCCAGGGCACAGAACAACTTCCTTACCTTGTTTAGCGTCGGTCTTCTCTGCAAAATCCCCAAGGACCACAGGACAGAAATGCCCAGAAGGAACCCCAGACTCACCTCATGTTCCTCTGAGCTCCACAGATCCTGAAGCTCACACCCAGAGCTGCATTTCGGTGTCCCAGAGCTGCATTTCGGTGTCCCAGAGCAGGATGAGCTGCTCGGTGCTGGGGTGGCCCATCAGCCCCTTCCCCTTGGCAGTGCCCAGCCGTGGTCAGAGAAAATCATCCAGAACTGCAAAGCTTGAAGGAGGAACAATTTCAGCACCTCTCAAATTTTACTCCCCCCACCAAGCCCTCCCCGTGTGCACGTAAAGGAGGAGGGCACCAGCAGGGCTTACGTTTTTCTTTCCTTTCTCTTTACTTCCCACTTATTACTCCAGTATTATTCTTGGCCTGGCACCATTAAACCTCCTTAACTCAAAGATTAAAGAGTGTAAAGCATGCAATTAAAAGACCCATTGAATTAAACTGGGCCGTGTTACAGAGTTTACAAAATGAGGCCTGCAAATACACAATTCCAGCTGTAAAAAGGCAAATTAAAATAAGAATGTGCATGATCTGGTCACTGAATATACACTGCATTTAGAAGTTAAGGACTTAAAGACAACAGTGAAATATTATCCAAAACAGGGCCTTGCTTACTGAGTCTTGTGACAAGTATCCAACTCATTGCTTTTATTTGAAAATCTCCCTAGAAAAGATAATTTATGCAAATAATATTTTACAGATGCTTAGGGAAATGCCATGAATAAAGAAATCCATGGAATTCATTATCCCTACTAAAGGGATTACATGGAGTACAAAATCCAGCAGTTATTTTGCACCATATAACCACAAATAAAGCACACATCCATATTTGTGGTAAGAAACTGAGAGGTGAAGTGCTGCCTAATTACTTGATTTATAAGCAGTACCACAGAATAAAATTTGGACAAGATTGCAATTACTTAAATTCAGTGTTCCAAATTCCAGTTGTCTTCAAGGACAATATTTCAAACTTCAGATCAGTTTTCTGAGATTCTTGCTTAGTTTGGTCTATTTCTTTTTCCCCTCATGAAAAGGGGAAAGGCGGGGAAGGATGAGTTAGACTCTACCAAAAAAATAATATTTAAAAACCTCCATGTTTAGTGCATGAAGCAGCATTTTTCAGACTCACTGGACCATGGACAATGAAACTGAAAGCTAATGTCAGGTTAGAGTAAGTTTATTTTTAATTTAATAGCACAGTCAGAAGCACTTCCCTACAAAAAGTTATGACTTTCATTAGGTCTATAAATAGGCAACCTACTGAATTATCGAATAGAATGTTAATGACATTAGCATTAAGTCCTAATTAAACAATGAAGCACTGTGCATTACAATCTGCCAGCATAATATGCATAATCAGAAAAAGAGCTCAAAAAATAAGGATAATTTTGTTATTTGTATTAAGCAGTAAACAAAGAGTTTGTGCTGATTGGTGAAATCTCACTTGAGAAACATGGGAAATGTCAGAGATGGAATGAGGGACTCGAATAACAAAACATCTGCTATCCCAGTCACGTTACAAGAGGTACATTGGATTTTTTCCTCAGATCATTTGCCCCTCTACTCAAATATTCCTGCTATCCATTTTTACAGTTAGCATTCCCACTTTCTCAAATACATTTACCTTTCTATTTCATTGACCTCTCCAAAGGCTTCAGAAAATACCTGTCACCATTTTACACCTTTTTACTGCAGCATTAAAGGGAAAGGTCTCAACCACGAACAGTGAGGAAAGCAGTGCCAGAGCTAAAAAAATATATTCATTTCTCTGGAGTCCCAAGTGGATCCACAACCCACTGCTGGTGAGTCCTGCTCTGTTCCCCCTATGACACTCGTGCACGTGCTTTCAGACCTGTGCATGCCAAGCGATCCCTCAGCAGGCAGGAATATCCTCACAATGCAACTGAGCAGGCTGCTGGCTTTTACCATGCTCATGTTTTCACTTTAGAATCAGACTGAGAGTCTGGCAAGGAATCAAATGTTTCCTGGCTTAAAACTCCCATGGAAAGAAAATACATCATGCACAAGTGTCACCAAAATAAGAGGGTGGATTTTTTTTTTTTTTTATTTTACAGTGGCTTCCTTAAAATTAGATTTTTTAGTATTTTTCATAAAGCCAGTTTTTCTGTCTTAAAAATGTCAGATGTGATTTTAAAAATGGTGTATTCATTATTAGGTATTATTTCAGCATCCAAATATGGAGCAGGGAAGTACCCCATGACTTCAGCTAATAAGTTGCTGTAAGAATCCCATAGTGGATTTTCCCTGGACAATCTACAGTCTAAAAATGATTCACTCAAGGTACTTGGCTAAGGCTTACACAAATTTTCGCACAAGAAAAAAAGGCTGAATTCACTGGATAATTTATTCACAACAAAGGAATCAACCATGACTTGCAGTGACTTTCACGCTAGGGAGAAGTTCCCAGAGCAGGGAACTGTTTGGTTGCATTGGGCTGACAGCTGGTCTCTCATCATGATTAAATGGCTTTCCCTTGGGTGAGCTCCAGAAATATGCTTGGGTTTGAGGCAGAATAGATGCAGAATTCCACATTAGCCATTGCAGAGTTTCTTACGCACACGGAGTCTAAAACAGTCCAGGAGGATTTGGATCTAGGATTTTTCATATTTTGGTTTTTCAGAGAAGACTCTCGTATCCTTTCTCAGACTCAAATTTCCAGTGATTAAAAACTTGTTCCCTACTCTGGACATGCAGCTCAGGTATAATTACCAGTTCAGCAGCAAAACCCACACTGGTTCTATGGCCTGTGAACTGGTTTTGAGGTGCTGGTGAGCTGCAGTCTGGTACAGCATTACCCAGATGTTTTCTCACTACTGACCTCAGCTCCAGGATGGAGCCAACAATCGCTCCCAAGAGAGCAGCATTTCCCAGGCCAGCTTCGTGCTTAGCCCAAAAGCAGTGAGACACAGCTCACAAGAGAAGCTCCCTGAAGCTGGAGCAGCACAAAAGCACCTCTAAAAGCCAAAGGGGCACGTTTGACAGCAGCTGCTGTCATGCCAGCACGGAAACCTCCCCTGTTTCAGAGGGTCCATAGGCTTGGCCTGCCCCACTTCTGAAAGTCTTAACCAGAACGTAGGACCAGCACTAAGGCCTTCTCCTGAGACCCAAACAGACTGTGAATTATGGGGTGGCACTTCAGATGGAAGAATGAGATCCTGAAAATCTCCATCTGAAAATGTGGGGGTTCTGAGACTTCCTGAATTGTTTAGTCAAATCCATCTGGGTCTGATATACACTCAGGCCAATACTTTCCATCTCTTTTGTCAATGTATGCAAGTAGTGTAAAATAAATTGTCTGTTGGATTTGTGACAGGAAGAGTATTTTCTATTAAAGTCCCCTCTGATCAGAACTCCCATGCAGTCAGCAACTGCATCTTCCTGATACTTCACTGTCAACTTTCTAAATCTCAGATGTCAGTGAGATTTACAACATTCCTGCTGGGCTCCCCAGTCAGATTTTGAAGATCCATTCACTTTTACAAAGAGGAACTGGCAGCCTGTAAATAAACATAATGGTGGAATTGCTAATAAGCTCTATTTCCACCACGAGTTGTTTTGTTGCTGGAGATGAGGCTGACAACATGAATTCCACATGGCTGACCATCTCCTCCCTCACCTCCACAAAGAATCCTTCTATGGCAACTTTTCATCACATTAAAAAAGTTCTTGAAATCATACACCTAATCTAAGATTTCCAGCTGATCATTGCAGCAAGCTTACTATTAAACTGGGCTGCAATAAATCAGTGTTTTGTATCAGTGTCTCAAACTTCCAGTGTCACACCCACTTCTCCATCTTACCACTGATATCTGGCATTATTCCTTACCCAAGGAATGCAGGCAACGGCTCTACCACCACAACACTCCCTTGACAACTCTGGCAATGCAGGTAATTCTACCTTTTGGACATTCTGTAGTGGTTGGTTTCTGCCAAAGTTTAAGTGAAACTTAAACATTCATGAATTCATGATTTTGTCATACAATACTTATATATACACCCATTAGAGAAAAATTGTTAGGAACTGTGGACACACACACTGATCAGCTGTTTCATGATGAGATCTCAGCAAATTGGTCCCCTTGTTGGAAAATCAGCAACTGCATTAGTGGCAGGCACAAAATCCTCAGAAATAATTCAAAAAGGACATGAACAGAAGACAACCAACCAGAATCTGCAGAGCTTATTGATAATTAATGGCTGAGGAGAGCACTCACTATGGCAGAAAAGCCAGGAGAGACCTCTGGAGCAGCTTAGGGTAGTTCCACAGCAGACTTTTTACATCCAAGGGATGACTTGCTCCTGATATAATATCACCAGATAAGTAAAACCTAAAAATGCACTGCAGAGATTATAGAAAATATCTACAGTAGTAACTGAGTGAACAACACCATACACAATAAAGAATGAATAAACTTACCCACAGATAAAAAATATTCTCATTTGTACAGCCGAGGTATTGAAGCACATATGTGAGTGCTGAGGAAATTAATTTTATCCTTACTCCAGAAGGGATTATGGATTTTAAGTGACCCAGTCTCTTATTGTGTGAAAACAGTACATTAATACTTCTGACTTGTCATTAATCACTACATCACTAGCAAATTATTCTTCAAATTAAGCTGTTGCAACTCACATTGCTGATGCAAAAAGATTTAAGGGGAGAGAGAGGGGGCTAAAATAAAACGAGATCTAATCCAAGGAGCTGTGCAACCTCCTCAGTATGGAATGGGAAATTGCATTTCCCAGCTACATAAAGAAAATCACTGGGGGAACTCTGACAAGATTCAGTCTATGGAAAATATAAAATACAGTGTAAAAGATAAAATCCTGAAAATTGCCCAAACCCTCTCCGGAGCATCCCGGTGAAACAGCACATCCTCCAGCACATCTCCACACGGGAGCTGGCACTGCCTGCATGCTTCTGAATCAGCAAGTATAACACGCAGGTATTTTGTTTCAGGGGTCAATTTTCCCATTGATGCAAGGAGGATTTACACATGCAAGTCCCATTAACATTAATAGGAGTTGCCCACATCAATCCCCCTGCAATGATGGGAGAAAAGACCCCATAGTCTGCAAGGATCCAAGTTCTAATGATTACCTGTCAAATGGCCCTAAGCATCATCATCACCAGAAAAAGCAGACAAAGCAGCTTCATGGCTAGAAATACCTCCAAAGGAGCAGTAACCACCTGCAGTCCTGCAGCCCAATGCCACAGAAGGGAAAATGGCATAAAATGGACTCTTGGAATATGAAAGGTTAATCCAATTAACCAACTTAAAAAGAAAGTACTCATTAAAAAAGGAATTCAAACATATCAAAGCACTCCTTAGGAAAAAAAAGGTGTGAATATTGTATGAGCTCCAAGGTGCTTGAAGGATAATACAGCTACTTGTTTAAAAATTCAATTAACCTTATCTTTCTTTAACTTGATTTATTAATAATCCTACAGATAAATTGCCAGTTTTTAAAAAGTCATGTTATCTTTTGAATACATCCTGTATGACAAGCCTTAAAAACGACTTCAAATGAGCCTAACCCTCACTTTGCATGCTTACATCATTTAAAGAAATAACAAAATGCAGTTCAGAGCATGATTTCTGTAAAATACCAACATCAACAGTCTGATCTACTGCTCCTGCAAGTGAGCTATTGGGTACTCAAGTACCATAGGAAAAACATTTAATGTTTCCATTCACCCTATGAAAGAGACATGAAAACAGTTTTTAAGCAATCAATGTAGTGTAAAGTCATAGCCTCCAACTTGTACATCATTCCATCGGATCTCAAATCAAATCTGCACTGTTTCCCAACCTGGCTTCACATGGACGCAGAGCACTCAGATACGAATTGATACAAACTTGAGAACATAGGTACCCATACTGGCAATTACAGGTGGCCTCGTGCTGACAGCAGCCAAGAGAATTCTCAGGAAATCCCAGCTAATAAATGAATTGCTTTTCTTTGAAAAAAAGTTGAAAGAAGAGACAGGACAATGCACTTGGAAGCAAACCTTTAATTTTCATCAAGCGACTTCCTTGTAAACATGGATGAGAGATTTAACTGTGATCCCTGTTTTTGAGAGACAAACAGGGATAGGCCCCTCCACTTAGCTCTTTTACAGATCTGTAGATGTTAAATACAATCACCACACACTCATGCTTTCCAATACACAGAGAAATTACAGCTACATGAAGAGGCAGCCTGCTTATTAATATATCTATATATATATAAATAACTGCTCAATCACAAGCATCCAGAGGTTGCAGCTGTTGAACACTGGGAACATTCCAGCCATGTGTTTTTCTGAGAACTTTGGGATTATGCACACACAGACACACACGTACTGGTACCTACCCAACAAGGGGTGCAAACACCAACCCTGAAATGCAAACTGGACAGCGGACACGATGCAGGACAAAGAGAACAGTATCAGTTACGCTGTAAAAAAATAAATAAATTCCCCTTTCTGGCCTGGAGCCAGGCTCAGGGCAGGCACGGGCACCACGAGACTGTACAGAAGCCTGGCTGGGGCACGGCCAGGCAGAGCTCAATGTTCATGACTCAATGGCATTTTTTATTTACTTACAGTATTTAAGCGCTGCTGGAACTGGCTCTACCTTCGTGAAGAAGTTTAAACCCCAACTCATCAACCCCTGCTGATCTCTAGAGATACTACTGACCTACTGGGTGTGCATTTTAAAGTAAATCTTTAAGTACATGATAAATATTTTTCCTGTCTGATTTCAAGCATGGTTCAGAAGAAGTGCAACTTTAACGTGGTCATTTACAACAGCTTTCTCATTCTGTAGTTTTTTCATACAAACTAGGTTTATAAATAGTTCAATAAATTTTATTGTATAAATGCTTCATGATTTATCATTACAAAATGCATAGTTTACAGCTATCACACTAATTTTAATCCTGCTAACTGGGATCAATACAAAGCTTTGGAATTATCAGTTGAACCTTCTCTCCACCACAAACCCCCTCAGTTAATGGTCATTTAAACTTCTCAGACCCCAAACTTCAAAAAGTAACTATTGGCTTACTAAAGGCCCAAACAGTGCAACAAATCCAGGGAGACTAATAACAGGAATGGTCCATTTATGACTTAGAATTTTGCTGGGAAATCTGGCATTAAGTTTAAATTGTGCCATTTTCCTGACTCCAGTAAATGAAGTCACTAGTGAAAATGTGTCATCTGTTAGATCCTATCAAAAAACTGAATGTAAAGTAGTTCCATGTGAGGAACATCTTCTGGATTATCTTTCCGACTTGATCATGGCATCAGTTTCAAAACCATACAATAAAGCCGCTCCAGAACTGTCAATATTATTGCCTTTAAATTCCATTTATAAGACCACTGTGAAGGACAGATGGTGAGCCTCACCTTCAGCTGTTTAATTAGCAGAGATCCAAGGATTTTTAGTAGAAGATCATCTTCTAACTGGTAAACAAACTTGCACTTTTTTCTTTTGCTTAGTTTTGACTTGGTGCCTCTTTAAAAAGATGGAGGATCTTTCCAGGATGTAAAACAAAACCAAATCATCTCAATAAATCACGAATCCTATTTTAGCACTTTCAATTCAGATGCTTCATCCTGTATTTTTTTGTTTAGCTACAAACCCCACTGGATCTGCTGGACCAACAACTGTTTAGAAGTGCCTTAGCTATCAATGAAACTACTTAAAAAAGATGATTCAAGCTAAGGAAAGTAAGGCAATGGCAAATAACACATCTCTGGGGGTTTTAAACCTCTTTTTCTTACCCTTCCTCCCTTATGTCCTAGTTTGGGTCAACCTCCTCTTCTCCTAAGAGAACACTGTTCATTCATTCATCCATTCATTCATTCATCCATCCATTCATTCATTCATTCATTCATTCATCCATTCTTCCTTTGTAACAGCAACACCACCTCCACTACTGCTCTCCTCAGCTGAGGATTCAGGCTTTGTCTCTGGTGAATTATTCAATCCAGACTCTTCTGGCTCAATCTCATCTTCATCATAAATAATATCTTCTGGATTCGGTGGTGGTGGGCAAAATTCCTCTGTTGGAAACATTTCTCGGAAAATAGTCTCAGCCTATTCAGGAAAAAGAAGAATAACATAAACTTTACCTTGAAATGTAACACCCTGAGGCAATATTTTACAGATATTTAAGATTAACCTCCGTTCTTTCAAATCAATAGTGATTTAGTACTCTGACAGTATTGTAAACACATGGGAAATCCACTCCTTCTTGCAGACCTCGAAAGAGAAAAAGTAATTTATCTTTTTACATTGTTCTACTAGGAAGTCACAGCATGGGGCTTTGTAAAAAATGCTGGTCATTCTATGTTGTATTGAGAACAAGAAAGAGGGTTTTTTTGGAAGCCAAATGATCTTTTCCAATATAAAATTATCCCTAGCTGCAGTCCAAGGCAAAGTATGGGAAAGATCTTGGCTCTTTCCAGAGAGAGGGATCCATTTCACATAACAAGCAAACCCAGCTGAGCTGGGTTTAAGCTGTTCAGAAAAAGAGAAATAAAAATTCTTTTGCTATTTTTCAATTTAAGAAGGAAACCCATACAGCCATGATATGGATTGTACATATGCACAGTTCCCTGGGTTTAGAGCACTTTCAGGTCTACCACGTTTTTCAGTTAACCTTATCCAGCTGAAGCGATACAGAATAAACAATAACAACTTAACTCTTTCATTATAACACTTTGATATTTAAAGGAATTAAGGTAGACAATAGTTCCTTCAATATTTAGTAGTATCAGCTGAGAAGTGTGTGTCCAGTTGAATCCAGCATTAAGACACAGGCATGTAGAGCACTTGCACAGAAACTCCAGTAAGTTGGAATTGACTAAAACTAAATTCTGTTCCTGTTTTACTGTATCCCAGCTTGTGGATAAACTGTGTGGGCTTTCACAGCAACTTTTACAGGGACCATTACCAAACTAACAACACTTGATTAACTCTGAGATCTTTCCAGATATAGAAAATAAACAAGTTAAAGGACAAATATTGGCCTGACAGTTTTAGTACATCCTCTCATGGCCATGAAGATGCCTCAGAAGTCTGAAATATGTCAGGGAGTATATTACTTTAGCTCATAATAATTCATGTCAGGTTGCAGCAGTGAAAACACAGGGAACTGGAAGGCAGATGCTTTACTGGATTCACACACAGAGAGTTTGAAAGGATCCTAAATGGCATCTTCATTTCATTTAGCCTGTCCTCAGGGCAAGTAAATGCAACCATCAGCATTAATTCACTATCACACCAGGAACTGAACACAGAATTACAATAAAACAAGACTGCAGTAATTTGTGTATGAGCTGTAGATAGAGAGTTGTCTGTAAGAGCTGTGGTCTTGCCTTCCCAATAATGTATCAGCAGTGCAATCACACAGCATGACAATCAGAATTCACTAATACTGATGGTAATGAAAACATAAATCACAGCAAGTATCACTAAAACACTAATCTCAAAATGAGCAGAGAAATCAGATATAATTTTCCAAGCTATCTTCAAGACTAATACACACGCTGGGTTTTTTAAACTGTTCTGATCCACGAGTTTGCAAATATCTCCTGTTTGGAGATTCCCATCCCATTCCTAGGAGGATGAGAGTGGTTTGGGAGTGGAACACACACCAACTTCCAGCTATTTCCCCCCTCCCCTTGTCTACAAGGTCCCTGCATGGTGTGACTTCTGCTTCATCTTCAGCCTGTTCTCCACTTTGCTCTCACATATGACTTTGAGTTATAAATGTGTTTACACTGAAATATTTTTCACTTTGTGACCATTTGTTTCAAAATTTAAATCAGGTTCAAAAAAATGCAGCCTCTCTATTTTTGTCTAAAAGGCAGTGATTTAGGCTCTTGATGGTTCCTCCTCTGAAATCTGCTTAGCATCTCTCTCATTGACGGCCAACAGACTGAACACAAAGGCTGAACTACAGCACCAAGAATATTTAAACAAGGCCTGATCTATCCCATCATTGTTCACTGGTAAGAAAAAAAGCTCTTAAGGGAAGACAAACCTGAATGTTAGAAAAGGTGGCTATCAGAATCAGAAATAGGTGAGGTTTAAGTGTATTTAATCAGTTTTTAACATACCTTGTTTTAAACAACAGTTTGAAAAAATCAGATTTAGAAAGGAACTCATTTACAATTTAAAACTGCTACCATAATAATTGTCTTGCATTATTTTTTGTCTTTACAGTTCTTTATCCCTCTGAAGGCAAATTATTGCCTTGTAAAGCAAAATGAAGGATACTATTAGCCCTTAATGACACTGTTCTGACCCTGCAGTTCAGGCTATGTCAGCCTTTCCACTTCAAAATCTTATTTTTAAGAGGTTTATGACTCAGCCATAAAAAACCCTGCAACTGGTTAGAAGATGGCATGGACATTGTCTGAATGTGGCCATTAAAAACACAGCTTTAAAAATGCCTAGTGACACTCAATCCTCCAAAGCCGTGAAGTGTTCTTCTGTCTCTGAAAGTGCCCTGACACCACAGGGGCTGCTGGGGTAGATCTGCCCAGGAATTTGTACCTTCCTTATCCAGGGGATCTCTGAAAGAAAAGTTCTGTATTACAGTGATACCAAGGCAAAGAGAAGGTAAATGGAGGCAGGAGGCTTAATCTGCATTAGTAACTGTTGGGTTTTTCCCCAGTAAGTTTTTGGTTTGTGACTATGTCCTGCAAGTATTAAACTTCTTTGGTGATTCTTCCAACTTAACTGTAGACAGGATTTTCTGGCTTTGATTTGTACTGTACCTCCTCTTTTACCTTCCAGGAGAAAGACTGTGGCTATTTCCTGATACCTCCATCTACCTAGTTTTATAATTCTGCAGTTATCACATATATTTTGTATAAAGCAGAATAACCCAGACTGTGTTGGCCTTATGTCTTTAAAATTGAAGTTCTGCAACCAAAATCTGCTCTGCCCAACCTGTTTGACAGCACAGTCGTTTCCTAAAGCAGAGTCTGGCCCAGAGCAGACATAAACGTTGGAGGGTAAGCCAGCATAGGAACTCTTCTCAACTCCTGAAGAATCTCTCATGTTGAAGTAGACAGCCCAGAGGACTCTGGGTTTCTCCAGTTCTTCATTTTCAGTCTCTGAAAAAGAAAAGGAGTGTTTGCAGTAATTAGTGTTGTTGTATGATAAGGTAAAAATGTAATCTAGCATACTGGAAATCAAATTTTTACCATGGAGTTACTGTTATAAAGTATTTTTCTTCAAAAAGCCCATTGTTTAACTTTCTGAGATTCTCCTTTGTCATTCTTTCCCTTTCTTTTCCAAGCACAACATGCTTGGAAATGCAAACTCCACTTACTCTGCACACCCTACACCACACCAGCAGCAGTTATCACTACGAGCACCCTCCCAAGAAGCCTGGTCTAAATTTAACACCTCTCACATTATCTCCTAGAGGATAAACTGCCAGAGCACATGACAGACTGAGCAAGCCCTCCCTGGGCTCTGCCAGCTCGAAGGCACTGCATTTCCTGCACACAGATATTTCTGACGTCTCGTTTCTTCTCCTCTCGTTTCATAGTTTATCTTTGTACGTAGAATCTGTAATTGTGGCAGCGCTGCTAAATGAAAATAAATGACTAATTTGTATTTATCTACATTTACTGAGGGTTGTACTGTGCTGCAGTACTCATCATGAATACAAAATCATCACAAACTCAACTTCCTTGCTCATAATCTGTCCCTTCCTGCAGTACTTTGCACATTCCTGTGATCTCTCTGCACGCAGGCAGAAAAACCTCTGGGAAGATGAAGGTCACTTTTTAACAGTGCACAGTGCAAGGGAGGAATACACAACACAGATTCTGAGCTTAATAGATACTATTTGTTTGGAATATTTGCTGTCCCCTTTCCTGTGTTTTACCTCCTCTAAAGTAAATGAAGCTCGTAAAAGACCTTGTGAGATTTACTTCTGTCCAAGGAAGAAACTTCTTGATAACTACAGCATTCAAAACAGTATTTTAAAGCAGTTGAATTACAAAAAAAGAGATAAATCTAGGCTATTCCTTCAGTATCTTTTTATAACTCTCAAATAGTTAAAAAAAAATAGGTGCTACCCATACTGAACAGTTTGAAATATAAATTAAATTCATCAGCCTGTGAAAGTCTGAGCCTTAATACAGGGCAAGATGCTCTTTAATATATTTAAAAGTTCACATTGCTCATAAAAGTTACTTCTTCCTCATTTAGGCAGGAAAATGAATGGAGTCCTCTTCTCCAGGTGACTTTGCCTCTTTGACCTGCCATGGCCCAGTGCTCACTTTATCTGGTGATTCATTTTCAATAACTCCAACAGTATTTGTTCTGACATTTTAATTAAAATACGACCACTACCTCATCCTGATGATAAAAAGGCCTATGTGTCAGGGAAAACTGGCTTTTCAGTGCCTCAGTGCACCTGAGGACCCCTATGATCACAGAGTTCCTACAGAAGAATTTCAGTCAGCTTCTAAACAATCTATCATTTCGAAACTGGATCACTTTAAACATTAAGATTAATGCTACCCCTCCTCAAATGATGAGAAGACACTAAGCTGATCTTCTCTTCACCAGGTCTTTGAAACACATGCCACTGTCTTGAAAATTGAAGACAGAAGTTAAATATTAGAAGTTGAAAATTAGCAGGCTTTAAATTAACACATATACAAATAAGAAATGCTAGCAACTCTCCAGTCTAATAAAGTTTTCTATTTACAAATCCAAGTTGTTTTCTACATATTACAAGCAAACCAATTATGAATATTATAAAGTACTCCAAACATCTTAGTAACTTGCATTTATACCAACAAAACCCCTGTTGTCACTGAGAGCTGAGCGTTGTTTTCTCTCAGCAGAACTGTGATTTACTGCCTTGCAGCATGGGCACAACTGTATTTAAACTGCTTTTGCCAGGGTTAGAACACAGCAGCATCTCCCATATGCACACGACCTACTCTGTGGGCATCTACCACAAATATGGTTACATTCAAGCTCTCAGGATTAAATTCCAAAAACTTGTGTGGAATTAGCCCAGCAATCTCCTTCTAGGCAGCAACGGCTCCATCAGCAGCTGCTTTCCTCTGAGGTTTGGAATTGTCCATCTCAGGGCCAAAGTTCACAAAAGTAGCTGGCAAGGTTTCCTTGAATTTAGGGCCAAGTAGTTCATTATTGGAAATCTACCTTTGTGATACCAATATGGAACTTTGTGCTTCCACTGCTTACAGCAGAATCCAGACAATTTCAATTTGAGCAGCAAACAAGAAAACACTTGAAGACAAGAGGCTGAGCAATAGCCTGAGAAGAAGAGGCAAAACCAACCCAAGCAGCTTCCAGCACTGAGCACAGCTGGCAGCTGGAGGAGAAAGGCAGATCACTAACTTTTGGGGTTTTGGTAACTTTTGTAAGGGATACCCAGGTGACAGAAATCACTGCAAACAGGACAGTGTGAAAAACCAGCTTCACAAATATTTCGTTTCACTCCTGCATCTTTCAAGGATGTGCTGAACAGCAAATATGTTCCATGGAAAAAAGAAAGTGTGAAAATTAAGAAGGTCCCAGACACTTATGGTCATGTCCTTGGATACTGAAGTTAAACCATAGCTGAAGAAGTCAGTAACAGATACTTTAATAAATTATATTTATGCAAAATAATATCATAATACCTTGTTCATTTATTTTTACCTTTTTCTGTATTTAGATTGAATAACTTCTGAACAACAGGCTCTAAATCTTCCCTTGCAGTTTTAGTTGATGGACAGGTTAAATGGACTAAATCTGGGAAAAGAGAATACAAACTAATTCCAGTCACCAATACACAGATATATAAACAACATTTACAATTTTTATAAGGCACAGCAGGCTTTTAGAAATCACAATTCTTCATAAAATCACTTCCAGCCAGGGAAGTGCAGTACTATGGACATACAGTGTATGTACAGCACACAGAGAAATTCTCTGCAAACACCTCAGAATTCTCTATGTTACTTCTGTGATGTACACTATGACTGTGCAATCCCTTGTACAACATTTTATCCACCCACTTCTTAGATGGGAGGAACTATTGCTGAACTATTCCTTTACTTGTTCTGCTTTGCAGCCTCTGCAGGTGCTGCCTCCTTAGAGGATCACTTGATGCAGCTCCTGACCCTCTTCTGTCCCCCTGGCCTCTGCTCACATACAGAACCAGCTGCTTTAACCCCACCTGATTTTCCAGCCATTCATTCACAGATTTAAAAGCCTCACCTTAAAGCTTTTCATAAAACCACCTTAATGGACTCACCTGCTCCTGGAAACTTCTCACCAGAGAAGTGTCCATCAGAGAATCATGAAGAAATTTAATGCTTAAACTGATTAGTTGTTTCTTTTTTACTGTAAAATTCTGATCCATTTAATAGCAATGCAGAGCTCTGGTATTATTGTAAATCTAGATGCCATTTTTCCCTCCTCTCTCTGAAGCCTGGCTGTGTTTGTTGTCATTATTTTCCAGTACATCACACAGATCTTGACCCTTGTTGCATGAGGAACAGAAATTTAACCCTTCATGCTCCTCTGCTTTGAGGTTGCACACATACAAATTCTATTCGAACATTAATATTCATTTTTTTTATTCAACCCAAACCAAACCTTCTGTCTGAAGGAATATGTACCAAAATAAGGAAGAATAAAAGGGTGGTGATAATCAAAGCCTCCCCCTAACCTTAACTAGATGCTTCCAATCCCAAACACAGTAATATAACCTATTCTTGCCTCAAAAAATCCAGCTATAAATCACTAAAGTTCACGTAATTTACTTTCTGTAAAATCTTTTTTATTATCTTTAAGGTTATGGTTATGAGTCACAGTCATCAGTATATATTTTGATTATATTTGATTTACTCAGGTATAACTGCATTAGTTACAGTGGTTGCCAACATTTGTCTTCAAGTAATTCTCCCAGCAAGAAGAACGATGAGTTCAGTTCCTGATTTCATCATTACAGTCTCCATTTTTAGGGCAAGTGAAGGAGTTTGGTTCCACTCAAGTGGCAATACAGATGATGTGCCTGTCATTTGTGCAGTGTGATCAAAGAGTAGATGTATTTGTATACTTATCTTAAATAATTGTTCCAAGGAGAAATCAGTCAGGTTAAAACCCATTTATAGATAATGATGTAAAAGTTTTTTAAAAAATTATGAAATATGTCCCATAACTGGAACTCAGCTATGCCTAATATAGAACTTTATTATTTCAATATATGAAGACAAATTTCATTAAGGAAAGGCAGTACCTTCTCTCCTGAAATGAAAGGAATTTATGGAGAAAAGTAAATAACAGAAACCTTAATATTTCAGCACCATAAAAATTCTCCTGGAACTAATACTTTAGATCTAGTGAACATCAATCCTCTCTTAGTTTCACTTTCAGCTATATATATTTTGGGAACTCTTAATAAAAAGAAATCAGCTATTTAAATGATAAATATTAACAATATGCTTTATAGCACTAAGTTTTTAATTAATTACAAGCTTATGGTTTTCTTACTATTATTTTAGTAGGAAATATAACTTTGAATGACTTAATCATTTACTTTACTCTTCTTTCATATGCAAAGAACTTATTTCAAGCCTATTTAACAGCAAAATAAATTGGTTATCATTACAGTTACTTATTTCTTGTTAAAAAGAATTAGGTAAGGTAACCTCTAATTCTATTCTAATAAATACCCAAAATGAACATTTTATTGCTCATTTATTTCAAGTTCACATAAAATACCAACAACAGAATCCTTTCAGAAGACAAAAAGCTCCCAAATATAGTGTATTTCAGGTATTAATAGTTCAGCTAAGGGAGCTCATTTTCAAAAAAAACAGATAAATTACCAGTGAGATTCCTGTGCTTTGGAATATTTCTTTTTATCCCCTGAAGGAGGATTTATTCCTGTGTAAATGAAAATGAGTCCATGGAGCTCCACGATCCCAGGAAGCCACTGCTCCCTGTGTTCTGTGCAGCACAGGAACAACACACAGGGATTTTCAGTCCTGTTCCAGAGCTGCCAGAGCCAAAGGGGAAAATCTCCTTTACTTACAGGTGTCCTTCATGCACGTCATGGTGGAGGAGCACAGCTCAATGACACAAACTGCTGCTGTGCCCAGCTCCAGGGGAGGCACTGCCAGAACGGAAACCTGGGGGGCAGAAGGCAGAGCTGGTGGGAAAGCACAGTGTCCTGGAGGATGTGGAAAGCAGCACAACCCCCACTGAACGTGGAAAAGAACTGCAATTACACAATTTGGTTTTCCAGTTTACTAGGACAGGACAATCACAGCACTGATTGATATCCTCTAATAATTAAGGACTATAAAGACTGACAAAGAAGCATCTTGAAGTGTACAATGAGAACTCCAAACAGCAAAAAAGAATGTTTAAAAAAAAAAAAAGAACTTTGAACAAAGTTTAGACAAGATAAATAATTAACAGAATACTAAGGGTAACAGTTTATTAAATAGCAAGCAAAATTACAATTAAAGACACCAGCTTAGAAGCTCTATTAATTATAGTGTGAGGCAAACAGGAAAATCCCAGTCATTGAACTAAACTAGATTTGTAATAGTTTTATAGACACTAAAACAAATTAAACAATTACCAGTACAGAGAGCTGACTAAAGATCTTGATTCAAGCACAAACTAAATTGAATTAATGAATTAATTCCTACAAACAACTAAATATTAACACATGCCATACACAAAGAGACAAGTGATACAGAATTGGTGTGTACCTGCTGCTCTGAGTCTGTGTTCAGTACAGACTGATCTGTAATGAGCACTGCCCTGGAGATCTGCCTACAATTAAATAGAAGAATGATGTAAAAATAATTAGATAATAAATGTAATTATGCAAAAATAAAACAAAAACATAAAAAATAGCAATTTAGAATCATAGTTTTGGTAATACCAGGGCTATTTCACTATATAACCTTTATTATTATGATTCTTAGTGGGATATTTTGCCTGTTGCTGAAGCAGAAACACATCTGGAACATCAATGTAGTGCTTTCAACGACCAAAAGAGGTGGTGAATAAATGAGTCAGTGCAGTCGTATCAAACAACCTCCTGTTTTTAAAAAGTTCTTTTGCCTATTTGATCCAGATTAGCAGGAGCACATTAAGGACTTGTGATGTCCCAGAGAGCACAGGAGCCTTGGGATGAAGGGGAAATGCAGCAGGATGCAGTTCATTCATCACCTGCAGTTTGTGCTCCTGCAGAGCCCAGGGTTATTCCTGCTCAGCACAGTTTGCTGCTCCCTCACCTGCCCTGTTCTGCAGACAGAGGCAGTGCATGCCCAGTGCTTTTGGCAACAACAATTAAATCCCAGAAATCAGTGAAGTTTAGTACTCATCTAAAGCTGAACAAATTTAAAGCAAGGACAGCAACTGGCACCTTCCCTTCCAAACACATTTTAGCAAATATGAAATTCCTAACACATTTAGAGCTCCTGGATTTTTTATATGGACAGGGGGAATATGATTTCAATGACAACTGAAGAAAATCTGACTGCAGAAAGTCCACAGTATATCCTCCAGTTAACAGAAGAGAAATCTTTGCATAGAACTGAACTGTACTGCAAAAATAAAGGAGTGGACAAGAGTCTCCTCAGTTTAACTTGCAGGGTACTTTACACACCATTATTTAAAGAAATCAACTGTTTTCTGTTTTAGCACATACCTGTAACACACATTTGTGCATGTGCTCTCTGAGAGGTAACTGTCCTCCACAATAAAGTAGTTGGCACTTATTCTTTGTCCAAAATGATCCACGATAGCTTTGCACCTGTTAAAAAAAAAAAAAAACAACAAACAATAGTAAGAAATTTTGATGTAAGGTAACAGAAGCACGCATAAATTATTAAAATTGAGTTATACAGTGCAATATTTGTATCTTTCAATTAATTTAGCTACATATTTCTTGAACATGTGGACCCCTAAACCAATTCAACTGATCACTAAATCCTAGACTGACACATTCTACCCGGTATATGCAGTTTTCCACATGCAATGCCAATACATATAATGATATCCCAGCTTTAATAAACTGGTCACTTTTTACAGAAAATATAAGCTCACAACACTAGTATTTAGTTGTACATTTCTTACCTCATAATACCTAACAACATAAAACTGTGAATTATTTTGCAGGTACTACTCTATCACAGTGGGGTTTCTTTCTCAGTCAGACATCTTTACCAAAACCAAGTTTATTTTGACGATAATATTTGACAAATTGAATAGCAAATTAATTTAGGAGATTTAGGAAAGATCTCTGACAAACGAGTGCATCAGACTGTTTCAAGAGTGAGCTGCTCTGTTTGTGACTAAATATACCCATTATCTCTAAGTTACACACAAAGGGATTTAACTAACTCCTGGTGTTTTAAGAGCACAAATGTTCTCCACACAACAGCAACAGAAACAGAAGTGGGACAGAAATGCAAACCACAGAAATGAACCCATTCAGGGAGCTTAAATGAGAATACAGTTTTCTTTTCAGATTTTAAGGGGGAAAATTCTCTATGAAAGAACAAACTGCACTTATATATGACGTATGAAGCTACATCATATATATGAGACAAAGAAAAGGGAGGCTGCACACAGATACTCACTAAAGCAACCTCTACTGCTGATTCCATACCCATGATCTGTGCTCTCTTCTACACTATCAGAACATTTACTGTATAAATAAATAAAGCAAATTAGCTTTACTTTTTCTTGGGGAATGAAAATGACCTTTTCTTAAATTTAAATTCTTCTGAATGACTTTATCAATGTTCCAACAATTGAACATACAGGATTTAAACCAGTGAATTTTCTCACACACACTTACACGTGTGCACGCAGAGGGAAACATCCAAAGGAACACAACGCCTGAGACAGAGATCCTGTACAGATTTACCTGTGTTTTATCAGTGCAGCTTTATCTCTGGAATACCTGACATGCAAGTTATGCCTTAACACTTCTGTAACTTCAAGCTATTTGTCAGCTTCTGTGATTAAAATGATCTACAAACCCAAACCTAAATAGGTAATAGAGAGCAGCTCCCACCAGCTCTGCTAAACCAGTTGTTCCTATAACCCGAGATGAGAACTGAAAAAGAGTGCACACACAATCCTCATCTGTAAATGTAAGAGGTTTATGACTATTAAACATGTTTTTGTAACACTGACTTCTAATGCTGACCTCACAGGCATCTGGCCCCTACATAATTCCTACATTCAAATTCAACAGGTACCCTGACCACAGTACAAGCACTGTTTAACACCTAACATTCTTCAGCTCCAAATCCTATCCAACATGTGTTTCACTTGTGACTTTAACAAGTTTTTCCTAACTGTTAACCCCAGTGATTTCATTCTCGAGCTCTCATTTGAATACTGCAAATAAACAAGGAAGTCGAGCTGCTGCAGCTCATTTCTAATTATAACCTTTCTTATTGTTTATGAAACAATTTCCCCGCCACCCCCCAAACATTATGGAAGGGGAAAGGTTGATTAAATGTCATGTTGCATCACTCAAAGCCAGCAAAAGCAACAGCACATTTTATTTTCCTGCTAAGTGTTGTTTCCTCTCCTTTGTTCAGGAATAGCAGCAGGTCATACATGTGATAAGATTTTAAACTGAGAGAGAGAGAGAGAGCTTTTAATTTCAGTCCCACTTTACTTCAAAGGGTGATGCTGAGAAAATTTCTTTCAAGTAGTGCTTCCAAATGCAGCAAACACTCCTGCACTGACATTATCAGGTCTCTGTCATCTGATCTGTGTTGCGACAATGAATCACAGCGAACCCTCCATTGACCTTCTTTCAATGTGTCTGGATAAAAGGATGAAAATTAGAATCCATCTCCTTGCAGTGCCACGAGTTATAAATGTACTTTATAGGGCTCATTATCCAAACTAATGGACTAAGGGCGACATCCTTGAAATGGACTCAGCAGCACTGACAAAGCCAGGCTGCAGTATTTCAGCAGATATGTAAATTACTGGCTGTTTGCTCTATCTTTTTATCACAGATGTATAAATGTCCATTTATCACATCTCTTCCATTTTGAGACAGAATTATGTAATTGGAAACATATGTGAAGTGTGATCAATATAAAATGCCTGCCATAATGATGAAATTTCCTATGGACCCAAAAAAGTGACATGCAATAAACACAGAGAAAAACAACAAAAATATCATTTATACGTTCAATGTGCTTTTTCCCTCAGCCTCAGAAATATGATGTGGTTTTTATTTTCTAACAGAGCATCACACTTCTACCAAGAACTCAGGATGTTCTCCAAACTTATTAAAATAGTAGATCTGGTACAATACATAAAATCCAGATAATTTCAAGTGCATTACTAAAACCTTAAAATAAGGATGTCTAAAATTTCTATTCTTTCACCCTGTCTTGCCTGAATCTTATTTTCATAAACTGTAAAAAGGACTATAGAAAAAGGATAAAAATAATTGTAGAGCTGGGTATGAAATCTACTGTTCTCTGTATATACAGGCATGGGTTAGCCACGTCTACAAAAAAGTTGGAATAAACTTTGGTGATATTTAGAGACTTTTAATTCAACTCTAACCTAAAAGTTTTAGAAGAAAATCAAGGCTGTAGATAGAAGTATATATTTTCCTTACACGGACCAAACCAGGAATATTAAAAATAGAGAAAAAAATCACTGCCTTAGGCACGGCTGAAGCCTGGAGGGCTGTGGAAGGTGCTATAAACTGGTAATGACCACTGCACATCGGATTTCTGCAGTGCTGAGGGAGCCATTTGTAACCTGGGGAAGCTGCCTCTGCAAGCACAGAGTCAGCTGCCCTGACAACCAGATATGAATTTGCCTCTTACCAATTACTATTAATGGTCTGTTGACTCAAAAGCTCAGTAACTCATAAATAGCCTCATTAACAACTTGATAGCTGATTTTTATTAGGCAAAACACTGAAGCCCAAAGTCAAGAGGAAATACAAGCTGGTGCAAGGAGGGAATACACAGTGAGGAAGGAGATAACAGCAAGAACTAAACAGAAGATAAAGGAAATGGGTATCTTGGATGTGTTGTGCTTCTTCATGTTCACCATCAGATAATGGAATTATTAAAAGCTCAATATTTTTGGAATAATGAAAGTCTGGTAAAATCTTTACAAGTATTTCAATAATTCTGCTCTTCAAAAATCTATCATTCTAAAATGGCACAAGTGAACCCCAAAAGCAGCCCAAAAAAAGACACTTGACACCTATGTTGAACCCTGGGGAACTTATATTCAGAACATAAAAGCAGGTTAATGGAAAAGCAGCACTCCAGCTTTTCCGGAACACATACAACCTTATAGAGAAAACACTCATTTCAAAGGTCTTCGTGATGTGCAAAAGAAGCTGGAAACTGGGGCAACCAGTACCACTGACCAGTTAAGATCTGCACAGAGTGGGGTTTGGAAGTTGCTACCAGCTGTAAGCTTTGTCCCTCTGGAAGAGCAATTTAACTATTTCAACATTATTGGAATATAAAGCTTCTTACAGCAGCAGTTCAAATATCAGAGTTAAACGACAGAGTTTCTGAAAGGGGCACAGTTTAATTTGCAGATGAATCATGCATTTGGAATAACACATGTGATGAAATACTACCACATTTACACCTCAAAGTCTACAAGTGTGCAGTGAACTCCAGAATCTTCAGGAACATTGAACTTTGTCCAATTTCAGGGAAAACAGCCACTACTTGACCATGTCATGACACATGCAGCTACAAGGACCGTGCTCAAGGAACTGAAGAGCAACTGGGAAGTAAACACACCATCCCCTCATTTAACTACTCATTCCCCTAATAAATTGGTACTACATAATTTCTAAATTAATTTCCTAAATTTTCTACGAAACATCTTGAACTTTTCAGTTATAGAAACTAAGCTGCAAACAGTGTCTCTAAGAGAGCCAAAGTCTGCAGTTAGACTAATATCTGATAAAATGTGTATAACAGAAATATGACAATTTACAGAGGTGTGAAAAACGCCACTATGGAAAAAACTCTGGGTTGATTTTTCTTAGCTCAACTTTAAACCTGCCTACAGGCCTGATATTGTTGTAAAAGAATTTATTCTGGAATAAGAGGGCAGAATAGTTTATGACAACAATCTACCTAAAAACTCATTAAAGTCTTTTCTCTTGGAGTGACATACATTATCAGCAAAGATTAATCTGATGAGTCTTTAGGTGAGCTCCATTTTTAAAAATGCAATAACAGAGGGCTTTGTTGTCATCTGATGAAAATCAATTAGAGTAGGTAAGGCCACAAGGAAAACTAACATCACTCATCACAGCCCCCCGGCAGCTGAAATGATTTGTCTTCCAAGCTTGGGTGATCAGGAGCTGTAGTAATATCACAGGGAAATTAATTTAGTTTCTATATTCTAGACCCACTTTCCTTGTTCTGGAGGACCTATACACAAATTACTTTTAATCAAGGTTGATGTGTTATTAATACCAAGGAGGATCTCTGAAGAATCATTTTTTTTTAAATTGACTTAAGACATTTTTCACCTGTGTTTTGTGAATAAACAGAAGGTTCCTGATGTCAGCCTTACCGTCCCGAGGCTCTGTCCAGCACCAGGCAGCGCACGGCGTGACGGAGGCAGTAGATCCCCCCGAACACAGCACACAGCCTGCAACACAGGGGGCACAAAGGTTACTCCAGAACAGCTAACTGCAGTCAGTGTGAGTGGTCAGCAAGGCAAAGCACCGAGCACGTTGGTAACACTGATTTACTGACAGGATGGGCCCCCCCAAACAAGCAAGATGTGGAGCTGTTGGAGTCCAGAGGAGGCCACTGAGGTATCACAGGGCTGGAGCCAGGCTGGGAGAGCTGGGGGTGTTCACCTGGAGAAGAGAAGGCTCCAGGGAGACCTCAGAGCCCCTTCCAGTGCCTAAAGGGGCTCCAGGAGAGCTGGAGAGGGACTTGGGACAAGGGATGGAGGGGCAGGACAAGGGGAACAGCCTGAAACTGAAGGAGGGTAGGTTTAGATTGGATATAGGGAAGATATCCCTCGCTGTGAGGGTGGGGAGGCCCTGGCACAGGGTGCCCAGAGAAGCTGGGGCTGCCCCATCCCTGGAACTGCCCAAGGCCAGGCTGGATGGGGCTTGGAGCAACCTGGGACAGTGGAAGGTGTCCCTGCCCATGGCAGGTGGTGGCACTGGATGAGCTTTAAGGTCTCTCCCAGCCCAAACCAGTCTCTGATTCTGTGATTTTGAAGTGAAAACATTTCCATATCTCTTCACAGACAACGAACTTGAAAACTTTCACTTTGCAAAACTGATTTCCAAAAATGGCCTTAATTTTGTCACTCTAATGTCAGATGAGCCAGTTCAAAGACAGTCAGTCCCAGAGTCCCTTCGGACATGCAGGACTGGTGCAGCCCAGCCAGGGGCTGCAGTGTCCCCAGGCCCATCTCTGCTCTCCCAGGGCAGCGGCCCAAGGAGCTGTCAGCACCACCATGTGCCAGGGAAATGCTGGAATATCCAGTTCCCTAGAAACAGCCTTGCTCCTCATGGAAAACCAGAGATACATCCCACGAACCCTGGGCTGTTTGGAGATTGCTGAAGATGACACAAAGGTTAAACATCCCCTGAAGAATTCTTAGAGAACCCATGGGTTTATTATCTCTAACGCTGCAATCCACACCTTCCTGCCTGACACAGCAGCTATCAGCATCTTTCAAACCAACTCAGAGGAGTTGATTTCATATTTTGCATACAAGAACAGCACTATTAACTTAACTAGAGCTGGATTCCTTAGTTAAAAACATTAATTACAGTTTTCCTTTGACTTCAGCCACAGCCAGGGGGTTTTGACATATGCACTTTATTTTTCTAGCATGCTTTGAAAGAACTTTGCTGCTTGGCTGCACAAAAATGTGAATTATTTCTTTCCAAGAGTAACCTGCTATCCAGGGCAGGAGTGCACAACCTGTTTTCACAGACCAGCCGAAACCTTCTCTTTTCAAATGAAAATGGAAAGGAATTTTGATTGTGTTGTGAAACAATCACAAACAGCCAAAACACCTACTAAAACAGCCTAGCATGAAAAATGACACAATTAGGAAGAACTTGCCAAAATTATTTAAACATAGAAACTGAAATATTAAACTAAATGGCACCCCAATAATTTATGACAAAGTAAAATCACTGTGCTGGCATTACTTTCATACAATGGGCTATTCAAGACGATTTGACTGCACTTGAAGTACAAGGCAACTCTTTGATACCATTAACCCTAAATGACAGACATTTAAACTGATATTACTCTAATTAACTGGCGACTGCCTCCACCAATAATTCAAGTTTTGCTGAAAGATAGCAACAACACTGTACTCGGCTTCAACTTTGCCCTGGTGACATCAAATCATATTACAGCTAAATTAACAGTTGTGAAAACTTTTGGCCTGGTAGCCCTCCATCATACCCAGCCTTTAAATGCCATTTCAGTCCCCATCGAGGCAGAAATCAGCAGCTGCAATTTTTAATACAGCTGTGAAACAACAGGACACATTAAAAGCTGCATTTTTGACAGCATATTCCCAATGATTTATGAGTTTGTATATAATTTGATTATTCTATTAATTTTACTGATTACTGACTCAGCTAATACAGTGAAGGTCACTTACAAAATAAATCTTCATTACATTTCACAGAAAGTAACTGCCTCCAACTAGTTGTTTTCTTTAATTAAACACTAATGTAACAAGAGAGAAAATAGGCTTCAGGGTTGCTGCATCTGTTGATACAAGAGGAGTTTACTGCTTTGATGTAATGCTCTGTGATATTAATTGAACAAAAATAGAATGTCTCTCCATTTGACATCTCGATCTCCAACACAGAGATACCACAAACACACTCGAATTACAGACTTAGCCTTAGTTCACTCTGAAACTACAGAAAAGAATTTTAAATCTGTATTATGTAATTTTACACCACAAACTAGTTTTTATTTCTAGCATGTAATTCGTCTTCTACTTTGTAAAATGCATGCATTGATTAATTTAAAAATTGACTATTTTTTAACTGTATGTTTTTCTATAGTAAAAACTACTTGCTTCTCTCCTTAAAGCTGAATGCTGCATGTACAGCACTGCAAGCTTTGGAGAAAGATCAAAGAAAAACATGGCAAGTGCTGAAATCATGAATTGTCCTCTTCCAATTGATTTTTACACACACAGTGAGCTGTGACCTGGTTCTTATGTTAAATTCTGTGTTTCCTGAAAGGCCCCTAGAACATCAGCCTTTCCTCCAACATTGTTGTGTTCTAAAAACATGAACAAGTACAGACAAATCAAATAAATAAAATGGCTACAGCTACAAAAATTGATGGTTAATCTTCCCAACACAGAGTTCTCATGCCAAAGTCAAAACTCAGTGCGTACATCCACACCTGGATAACACCAAAAATCCCCCCCAAAAAACAGCACCACAAAAACTAATGAAGAAAATAATCAGTGTCATCCCGAACTGTCCTGGCATTCGGAGAGCTATGAAAAGGAAAACATGTGACATAAATGCTTAAGGAAGCAGAGGAAGAGTCAAATATTTTGACTTTTTCCTGCAGGCTGTGTTCATTATTCCTGTGAAATTGAAAAAGGTCCTGGAAGATTAGAGCATCAGCCCATGGTCTACATCCAATTAGCAACATGACAATTCTAAACCAGTCACAAAGTTCCTGCAGTTACCCACCAAACTCAGCTCACTCAGAGTACTTTGAGCCTGTAGTCCTCCCACAGTAAGATGATTTCTTTCCCCTTCTGTCCTAGTGTGGAAAACCAGACTGTGACTGGGAAATGCTGCAGGAAGAGGAGCTGGAATGGCAGAGCTGCCCATCAATACCCTGGGCTGGCAGGGGGGAGAACAAGGACCTGGGCTCATTTCTGCTCCAGCAAACCCTTCTCATGGGGAGAGACCCAGGAATGCTGACAGCTCCAGGAAAAATACCAGGGATGAGAGAGGGGTTAGGAAAAAAGAAAGTGGCCCAGTTGTATGTCACGTTTTAGAAAGTTTCATATTTCACAGCTTTTCTAGGATTTAAGAACCAAATTTAACTTTAAACCTAAGAAATTGCTCCTTTTTATTGTATGGAATTTAGACTGTATATATAGAAATATACATTCACATCCTGTGAAACACTCTACTAGTGAATACAGTATCTGCCAGTAAAAGAGACAAGATAAAAACTGGTGTACTTGGTTTGGTTTAGAGCACAAAGCTGCATCTACTTATCACTGACCCTAAATAGACCCTCTGTGCACTTTTCACCATAATTACAAAATAGGGGTAATTTAAGTCTATTTCATCAGAATCTGGCAAGGATTGGTATTTATTGTTCATGGATTCTGAACGGCCACACTGCACTGAAGTGCAACTATTTCAGGAGTTCTAACATTTGAGTTTCTGCTATGTGATGTGCAAGTTTCGGGGTTTGGCAAGTCACTGCTGCCTTTTATAGGCCCAAGATTCCAATTCCATTTCCCAAATTCAAATGTTAGAAGATGATGCAATCAAAATCTTAATTCATCATACATTTCTATGCTCCTACACTTCAGCCTTGCTTTGTGCCAGTGTAGATTTCTCAGGCTGTTTCTAAACCTGAGGAAATTCTGTTGAAAAATAAGACCATGTTTAATGTCTCTTTTCATTTCAACTGTTAGTAATGTAAACAACTGCAGCATTAGCTGCTTATTGCTGATAAAAGTGCCATGCTACTGATGATTCTTGCAGAGCTGTTTAGAGAGTCCAAGAGTGGTAGAAAAGTAGTTTACTTGTATCTATTAATAAATGCTTCAAATAAAAAGAGACCAGTTTTTCTAATAATGCTGTTGAAAGTCATTTACACCACCAAAATTTCTGTAATTGTGCACATTTTTAACTATCCTCTTCTACAGGTGTTCATCTATGAAACTCGTTTCCCATCTTCCACATTTAAAATAACCCCAGAACAGCAATCCTCGTTTCAGAAGCACTGGAGTTACAGCACCGTGAAGCTGCAGGAGGAAGTGCCAACACCTGTGGGGATGTATCCTACAAAAACCTGCCTTGGAAGAGCAGCTGCTCAGCTTTAAAGGCATTCCTGAAGCCCAAGTCTCCTTCTGGTGTAGCCCTGACTGTCAAGGGAAGAGCCTTCTGTGGAAGGATCTGATTTTGTGGTTTAAGAGAAAACAAATTAAATGTGACATCCTACAAGGTGGAACACCTAGAGAGGGAAAACAGATCTGCACAAGAAGTGCAGCTTCCAAAGTTTCTGAAAGAAGAAAACCCCAAGTTTCACCATCAACTCTCCATTACTGGATCACTCCATGGTAACAGGAGGTCTTTGGATCAAACAAATTCTAGCAGTACTCAGACTTGTGTCCAGTTTTAGATTTGCTTGCTTGAACACAACTGCTTTTTCTAGCAGAAGTGATGTTTCATTTGGCTGGCTGTTGTTTGTTTTCTTTTAAACAAACTGTCTAGGATTTAGCCTTCATAAATAAAGTATTTAGAAAAAATAATAAATCAACCTAAGAAGTTATTTACAAGAAAATCTCAGAATAAAAATTATTATGATTTTAGTAAACAGTTGTAAGTCACAAAGAATTAGGTAAATTTATCTGGGTAAGAGTAGAGTCAGAAAAAAATCTCCTAAAACTATTAAGAGAAAGATTGTCACTTGCTGAAGCAAAAAAGAGCATTAATGAGCTCTCTGAGAATTAATTTATTGCATTTCCAGAAACTGCAAAGTAAATCCACACACTGTTCACAGGTGACTGATATGATAAAATATGAGGCTAATGTCAACAAAAATGCAAAATTTGAGGTGAAGAATTTGTGACTAAATCTTAAATAAGTTGTTTCAGAGCCATGAAGTTTTGCAAAGACTGTAAACATCCATAATCACAATATAAAAGTGCTGTTTCTTAAAAGTAACCACATTATCAACCTAATTTTTTCAAGGATATTGCAATTAACATTACTTCTTACTGAATCAAGGTTAAGAATCATTCTGTGGGATTCTAAACTCAAGAAACAGATGATTTATATGAAAGTTAGGTGAGAATCCATCAGGCAACATGTTTAAGTGGCCTAGAAGTTGTGGTTAAAGCATTGTGGCAATTGTAAGAAACTGCCACAGAGCTGGAGAGGGAAAAAAGGCAAAAGGGAAGAAAAGAGTCCAGCTGTCTCTGTGCTGCTGCGAGGGCAGGGAGGTGCAGAGGCGCTGCCACGGCTCCTCTCCGGGGGAGGTGGAAGGATGGGACCTGCCCGGCCAGAACCCCCACCGACCTTGCTGGAGAAGCAGCTGCTCCTCACCCAAGGTCATTCAGCTGCAATTACACAACAGCTCTGCCCCCCCAGAGAAGCTGGGGAGATCAGGACTGCAGGGCAAGGCACAAAACCAGGCACTAGGAACCAGTCACTAAGCATTAGCTCATCTATAAAACCCATTTATGTGTTCTCTGCCTCCAGAAAAGACACAAAATTTCCAGTTCTCTTAACCCTCAATGAAATTCAAGGGCTGTTTTACTAATCCTGTCATGTTTCGGAAGCTACCTTTCTCTGTCTTCTGGTTTAATGAAAAAGGACTTTGCTGAATGCAATTTGCCTCCTCATCTCAGATTTGCTCCACTAATAAACAATCACGTCCTTTCCACAGCCCTCCTGATAATGCTGGAACATATTCGTATGTCTGAGTGAGAATTGTCAGGAAGACCTTGTAAGGCACAATCTGCACATCCCCACACAACCAGGGAGGAATTTACCTCTTAAGGGACTGGTAAGAGGCCATACCAAAGGATGTATTAAGGTGCATTTCCCTCCTATTATCACCATTATCCTAATTACTAAACCCTGAAAAAAGCACAATAGCATTTGTATTTTGTGCTTTTAGGTTCTAAATACGTTTTTAAAATGAACCAAGATGATCAAGAATGAAAGCAGGACAATGTAAGTCTGACCCCTCAATACAATTTCTTGACTGAAAACTTTTCCATGCCTAGTTAGGGATGGGAAATCAATACACTTTGACAACATCCATACGATTCAGAGCACCCCATGTGATATATTCTAATGGCTGAAGGCCTTCAAGAGGTATAAACTCCTGCAGAACACAATTTCTAGTCAGAAATAACAAGGAGCAGAACGCTCTCATATTTGTAAGCAATTTTTTAAACAAAGAATTGACAAACACTCACTGAGAAGATAAAATCTAAAATGGGAAGGTATTTTCCAAGTTTCATCCACTTAATGCATTGCACAACAAAGGTTATTTCCAAATTAAAAGTCTTTTCCTGTCAAATTCTGAGAAATAATGTGGGCAAGGACACAAAAGCATTCCATAGCTGTATTAACGACAAGGCTCAGTGATCTGTGAATAACCTGAAAAAAATGAAGATTATTGAGTTACTTTACCAATCTATCCATCCATCACTAGTGAACAGGTCTCAGAATGATGGATTATCTCACTTCCCTCATGTTTATCCCAAGAAAGAGTTTCTCCTTAGAGGGAAAAACAAACAACTGATCCTACAAACAATCCTGCTAACTCTGCTTGCCCATTTTGCATTCATCTGCCAACAAAGTGAGGAGAAATACATCAAGTTTGTCTTTAAAGGCCAAACTACATTTGAAGTTTTATTATTTCCCTGAAATGCAAGTGAAAACAATTAAGAGGAAAGCAGCACTGCAGCTACTGGTACTATTCAGTATTTTAGTACAACCCAGGGAATAGTGACAAGTTGTCAGTAATTCCAATTACATTTTCTGGTCCAAAGAAATGGAATAATTGTAAGTGGTAAGAGATAGATAAATATGAAAATGAGGTATTTTGAAATGCAGGACTGAACTCATATCTCACTGTGTTTTTTAAATCACCTGTGATTGTTTCACACTTGCACAGAATTGCACACGTGCTAAGACTCAAATCTGTCACACCTGATTGTCACCAGGAATTAACATGGTTTGAATTTCTCATTAATATGCTAAATCATACAATTCACATAGAGAGAAGTTCTGCATCTTGCTAACACGTAGAGACATAATACTCATGTATAGATTTAGCTGAAAAAGATGGTGTACCCAGTTTTTAAAAAATTATTGCAGTCAGGTTTCCTGAAGTCCATTCCAGTCTTGATTTCAGACCACTAAAACTTTCCTAGATTGTAACAGGGACATAATTGGGAATTTTAAAGGACCTGAGACTACCCCAGAAGCTCTGACATCTGTAGCAGATAATAGTGCACATGTAAGGGTAAAACTGATTATTCATTTTTAAATATATACAGGAACCCTCAGAATCAATCATACTATCCATCTTATCTCAGCCTGGCCTCTTAATCTTCCTGTAAATATGGGGACTGAAAGAGATGGAACTGTTTTAATCAGATCTTTCCTCCATCACAAAATTACTGCTGTCACTGTCACGGAGACAAAAATTACAATTTCAGCCAGAATCTGTAGAATACTACAAAGGGTGACACTGCCCACGGAATGCACAATGGGAAAGTTCAAAGTCTGTTTATAGGAAATGCACATCATTAACCAATTACCCATAAAAGTCAGGGAATCAGCAATTCCTCCGGCAAAGCAGCGGAGGACATTCCTGCACCTACTGCCTCCCCCACATCTGTCAGGTTTTGGGTAACTCTTAACAAAGGGGCAAGAGACACAACGTGTCACCTGTAGAACCTTTGTGAGATGACACAGTGGACAGTCACCAGTTCCTCCTAAAACTTCACATGGGAAAAACCTACTGCTCCTCCAAATGTCAATTCCATCTGCATGCTCATATTTGCAGGAGTCCAGAGGAAAGAATCTGAACCAGACTGAGGAGAAACTTTGCCTGCTCTGCCCCAAATCCAGTGTGTTCACAAAGCAAACACAGTATCAGACGTAAAGGCTCGTTTGGGTTTTCCTCAAGAATCAGGTATTACTATATTCACTTTTACCAAATACCAGACCATGGCTCCATCATTAGAAAGGAAGAGCCAGAACCGTTTTGTACCAAGAAGGAAGCACAGGAAGCTGTTATGGGCCAGTAAAGTTTTGCTTCTTGTCAGCTCAGGAGAGCAGGAGGCTTCCAATGACCTTCCCTGTTGCATGACTCCAATTTATGGAGACAGAAACCTCACATCTGTACCTCACCATATTGGGATGTACATTACAGTGATATAAAAGTTTCATTTTCTCTCCTAAACCATCGCTGCTTAAACCAATAAAGAACGAAGAGCGCTTCTGCTCAGCCGAGTGTCGTCAGCAGTTATAAAAGCTTGTAGTGTTTATGCAGGATTCATTTGGGATGCAAGGATGTGACTTACAAATGTCTTTGACTCATTCCCATCAATATGCATGTGTGCCATTTATAACAGTAGCCTTGATGAGAACACACAGTGTAACTGGCTGCAAGAAACGCTTAAGAGGTTTACATTAAAGCAGAATATAGAACAGTGGTTAGAAATCACAGGCCAGGTGACACCTTCCTCTGATAAGCTGGTGATAAAAGCTGTAGGCTGTGATCTATAGGCTCTGGCGTTGCCTCTTTACTCCACAGCCCCAGCAGAATTCTTTGGATACGGCTCACTTTGAGCAAGACAAAACCCTGAGGGTACACCTTTAAAAACTGTGATTAGTCTCAAAAAATATCGTGATTGCCTCCAAAATTGTTCACTTAAAAACAAAAGACAATTTTAAAAAATGTTTTGTATTAGAACGTTTGTAATACAAACCTTTTAAAAGTATAATTACTTCTTGGTTTGACAGATTAATTTGCTTCAACTATTAAAATATCCTCTTTGTTGTAGGACTTACACATTTCAGCAAAAAAACCATAAAATGCAGCAACCAGTGATCTTAAATAGAAAGTTCAGGCCATCTGAAGAACTCCTGTCATCACGGAACGATTTTCTGATAAGAATATTTATAATACTTCTAGACACCTCTACTGCTAACTCTTGAAATATATTGCTGTTAGAGATCAGAAAACTGCATGTGCTAGTTATTAAATAAAAAAATTAAGCCAAAGGAATTTCAAGAATGCAAGAAAAATTATATGGATAAGAATCTACAGGGGAAAAAAAGCAAGCAGAATTTTAATTTTAATTATTGAATTTACTTTTTTGCCCAGGTATTTGAAGCCAAGGAAGGTTGAACTGCCAAACCTGTACTACTACAATGGCTCTGATAATATTCTGATTTATTAATCTGCTGGTGACATACAGATACCTGGCCTCAAATGAAGTCCTATAAGGACACAAAGACATCCATAAAATCTAGAAACACAAGTTCTGTTACATGACTGTATCCAGAGCAGTTACCTAAAACGATTCTTGTTCACAGATTGTCTGTCCAATCACCTAATTACATAGGTCTGCGCTTCTTTAAATCACCATATAAATTCAGTTTAAGGAGCAGATGAAAGGCTACTGACACAAGATGGTATAAATAACATTTCTATTGAATGGAGCACAATTATTCCAGAATGTTGTTATCAACATGTAACTGCATCCATCCTATACACAGCCAAGCAGGCTCAAGCTGCTAAGGCCATTCTTCTGGCAGTAATTTAAGTACTGTTCTGGAGGAGTGAAACAGAATCTATCACAGAGACAAACAGGAAGATAATGCCCAACAACATGCTGTAAACCACAATTTCATAGTAGCACACGTGTAAAAAGCAGAACTTGTCCAGCACCAAACAAAGCAGGTAAGGCCCTGCGCTGCTATTTAAAGAACTGATGTACAAATATATCACTCAGACAAACTGGCCTCACCAGGCAAAGCTGCTTTTTTTAAACAGAGCTAATGTTTACTTCAGACCTACAGGTTACCACATTAAACCCACATTGAGCAGATGGAAAGGCTGCTTGCCAGCAAAAGCAAAGATGAAAAAAACCCCTCAGCCTTTTAAAAGGCAGTTGAACTGTTGGAAACAACTGAAATTAAAACCGCCCACCCTCTGCACACGGATCCTTGATGGTCCCCAAAAGCACCGAGCACCAGCTCCGTGCCAGAACCACGGGCCCAGGGACACCTCGGGAGCCAGGGTAAGGACTGCACTGTCACTGCCACAGTCCAAGGGGCTAAAGTGGATCTTGCTTTATCCTGGAATCAACTGGGCTTTTTTGTTTTACTTGCTTTCTAAGGCTCAAGGAGTGGAGAACATATGGCTGCTGTTCGAGATGTCAGAATGTAGAAGTGGCTCAGTGAAACGGGGCTGCACGGGATCTTCTCTGCTGTTCAATTCATAGGAGTTGGAACCTTGTGGTCTAGAGAGAGCTACAAAATGATGCCAAAAGCATAATACAAGATTTCACATCAACTGCCCTGTTTGTGTAAATCTATGATGTAGAAAGGTGAAAGAATGAGGTTTTGTTTTAAATCTAATTGTAAACTGGACACATGACACCATTCTCCTCTTTCAGAACAATCCCGTTCATTATTAAATACCTACCTGTGAATGGCAGATGCATTCTCAGCATTAATTAGCAACACAAATTGACAACAGGGATCTTCTTGCAGCTTCAGGGAAGATTCAAACACAAATTTTTTCAGCCAAATGCACAGTCACCCTTATGGACAGATATCACTCTAAGTCTCCTCTATCAGATTTAAAATATGGGTTAAATTATGGCTTTCTCATTTCCTAGCACTCATTAACTTACTCACAAGCAGCCACGACAGCCACCAGCTACTACAAGCTGCATTTGTAATACAATGAAAATTGTTGCAAGTATTATCCTATTGAATGATACCTCTTACATTACCAAGGGTTTCCTTTCAGGAAGACATGCCTGGAAAAGTGAAGCTTACCTGCAGAAGCACTGTGGGATCTCTCCTTGCCCATACAGAGGGAACAAAAACGGGGTGTTGCCATAGCGGCCAAGGCACTGCAGGAATTTTTTTGTTGCCTGAAGACCTTGCAGAGTGCTGCTCTCAGTCTCTGACACCATCGCAATGGAGTGAAGGATGAAGTGCTGCAAGCTGGGGGTCAGCTTCCGTGTCTGCAGGAACTGAGCGAACGTGGTGTTCTCGTAGTCTGAGGGAAAAGCACACGAGGCACTGAGCACACTGGAACACCTGCACTGTCTCCTGTGCTTCAGCTCAAACAAGTGCTTTTGGATTTCAGTAAACAAAAGCAAGTGAGTTTTTCAACAAACAGCTCGCTGAAAATGGATCATCCAAGACAACGAAAGTTAGAAAAACTACTCCCAGAAAGTGAGTTTCCTCAGAAGACAGAAATATCACCCCATTAAAATATTTCAAAATATCACAAACCCACTTGATGGGTCTCCAATGGCATCACCTATTCATTCTGCTAGACTTCATCTAACTCCATTTCCCAATCCTGAGAGAAAAGTGAGCAGCTCTGGACAAAAATCCACTGAAGTGCCTTGGGACACTGTTTCCTGTCAATTACCCAAAATACTACCCCTGAATGACACCCACCCCAGAACTGGACTGCTGCATCCACACTGCCAGTGCTAGACTGGATATTCATGCACAGAGAAGCCACTCACACAGTGCCACAACCCAAAGATGAGAAGGTGCAGTATTTATTTCAATTTGATGACTTGCTGGCAACAAACAAATGTGGATTAGACAGAAAGCAGACAGGGATACTGCTCTCTTCCCTTTAAAATAACATTATTACTGACACATTTTGAAATTCAAAGAAACACAAGTCTTCTAGGAGATGTTTAAAGCATGTTGGCATTGATATATCTCTGAAAAACTTTAGTTATCTTCATGACTGAAACATATTTCGCCAGGAAAAGACAGTATTTAGCATAGCATGGTTCCATACTATTCAGAAATCTGCTCTTCTTTCAGTCCTGGATAAATTCCTAACTAATGCAGAAACACTTCTATCAGTGCAGAGACCAGTATTATCAAGCTATATATTCTGTTCAAGCACTTCTTTATTACAAATGGATCTTACTGCTCTTTGTACAGCCATGCAGTAAGTCATAAAATGACAGGGTTTTTTTTTTTGTTTTATC
The DNA here is from genome assembly GCA_013397755.1 of Cnemophilus loriae. Classification (NCBI taxonomy): domain Eukaryota; kingdom Metazoa; phylum Chordata; class Aves; order Passeriformes; family Corvidae; genus Cnemophilus; species Cnemophilus loriae. Next base: position 2,307,755 of record VZTF01004921.1, on the reverse strand, counting down.
ATTCTAAAAAAATTCTCAAGTTTTCCTCACTTCAAACTTCTTATATAATTCCATATTTTACAGAAAGAAGCTTTTTAAAAAATTCTTCACTCTCATGAACTCTCCCTATTAAAAGTCTGCCTTCCCACGAATGCAATGATCTCATCGAGAGCAATTTTAAATTTCTGAAGTTTTTACATTAGCCTAATCTGACTCAAAATATTCTCAATTACTTCTTAGGCTATTTTAAAATGTAGGAACAAAATCTGTTTAACTGCCTCTGGAAGTAAAATAAATCTAATGTTATTTAGGTACATGAATCAATGGATTCATTTAAAATTGATGTGGCGTCTCCTTTTTTTACTTAATAAATTTTCTAAATACCACCAATATCCTCACTCTGAGCACCTCCATTTCTTCCAGCAACAGCAAACTGAGGTCACCTGTAATCAATAAACCACTTCAGCCTAATGAGTTTTTCCCCCTTCAGGATTTTCTGGAGTTCATTACAGACTCTCCTTTTCTTAATCTTACCAGATCTTGATACTGACTATTTTTCTCTTGCATATGTTTAATAATTTTCTCTGATGCTCGTATCTAATCTAAGAGTCTTGTTCAAGTAATCAAACCAGCACCCAACAACTGCTTCTTTGAACACTGGATTTTTGCAGAAATAGTGCCTGGGCAAGCTCCTGCCAAGCACCAAAAGCATTGATCTGCTTTGGTCTGCAACTTCTGTCAGTACCTGAACTACTTCTCTTTCCTCACTATTTCTTTTTGACAGGTTTTTTCTCTCTGCCTTAGTTTACTTTTAGACTCCAAGAACTGAAGACATCATTCTTAGTACCGTGAGGAGCACAAACCAAAGCACCTTCCTCCTGTTAAGCTGATTTCCCCCTTTGACCTGATGCTTGTTATTCTTCGCACATTAGAGCTCCAATCTATTCTGATTTCCTCTCATTTAAGTAAGCCAACAGTTGATAAAAGCACTTTGAACTTGCCCTCTACAACTTAAGAGCATTAAATTACATTTACTTTCATAGTTGAAGAATTCCAGTTTCTCCATTTCTGATTTTGTGATAATGTGTTGTAAGGATTTACACAGTATCCAAAAAAACAAGACAGAAAATTCAGATACACCACATTATTTTAAAAAATACCCTGGGGGAGGGGAGGAAACACTTAAAAATGACAAAAAGCATTTTGCAACCTTGCTGTAATATATAATTTTGCTGTTAAAGAAAAATGTAAATAATAAATGATGTGGGAACTAGAAGAGCAAGTGCTTAAGTAGAAGAATTTAACACTGAAGTGAAAAGGTCACAAAAAGGTCAAAGCATACTTTAAAAATGAATCTGTAAAAATAAACCACGTGAAACCACGGCAGAGCTCTCAGAATGGTGCTGCCCTGAAGGAAGTCCTAGGAAGGGAGTGTGCCCCGTTCAGTGAGACACTACCTTGGTATTCCTCGGGGTGCTGTTCATAGTCCAAACAAAATGTCAGAAATTTCATGAGCATTCTCTTCTCCACCATGGTGAGCTGTCTGCTATTGAACACATCTGCTCTAGAACAAGGCACCTGCAAGGTATTTTTTAATAATTTCAGGTACTTTCCACACTCTGAATGTAAAAGCATCAAACAACAATAGTCTGATTAAATGACAAAGACTTCAAATTACTGTTTTGTATTGTAGATCTTTTCTTACATATTTCTTTCTCCTGTTTTCTATTGCAACTTAAGTTACCAATTCTCCACAACAAGAATATTTAAAAATCTTTTTCAGCCTCTTCCCCTTTCTATTTCCCTTCAGTTTCACTTGCATCTCTGACTGCAGAGTTGATCAATAGTTTGTACTAACTGTGCCAATATCTCCTGTTGCCATTATCACACTGACTTCTCTTGTAAGCAGCAGAGAGACAAATCAAGTCTATGTTAGAACCTTAAAACCTAAAATCTGTGAGTCTTCAAGAATTAACTGCCAATCAATCATGGCCTAAACATTTAGCCTGAGGTAAAGATTTATGTCAATATACTGGACTGCACAACCTCATTTTAGTTTGGTTTTTATTTCAGTATTTATATATAACACATGCAAACCCCTTTTCCTCAAGAAATTAAAATCATAATTAAGGAAAAACACCAGCTTCTTGTGACAAAATTCTCAAAAAACCAATATCAAGCTTCTTGACTTTAAGAAGATGAGATGAAACACATGCAGCACATTATTTTCTCATACCTGTTCTACTTTCCCTTCTCGGAAGGCGAGAACTCGCGTGGCATTTTTGAACTCTGCGTATCTGCTCACGTTGGACTTAATGAGAAGGTCAATTAACAGGCCCCGAGAGTAAAGCAACTGCACAGGGAGGAGAAAGGAAGTGGTGGGTGAAGAGGATCAGTGAAGTACCCAACAAAACCCTCACCAGCTGCTCCCTAAATCACCTGAACCGAGAGTCACCTCTTCCACAGGAAAATTCCTCAATTCCCAAGCTAAGGTTTAGTCATATATAATTTAATCATCTTTCTAGAAGCTACAAATACATGATGGAATACAGAAGGGACAGAAATGTAACTATGAACTGAAAAAGTTTGTCTGTATTGAAAAGTCTCGTGGTCCTGAGGAACAGACTTTGCAAGATCACACAGGAATTTTCTGGATAAAGGTTTCCTGGGACACCAACGAGGACACTACAAGGAAGCCGATGTTCCCCTGCCAGGGAAACCCCAGCACAAACTCCTGACCTTGCCCTGCCGACCACTCTTGTGTCTGAATTTCTGGGATTTGCTGCAATTAACACCATGTCCCACAGTGGGACAGCAAGAGTATAAAAAAGATACAAAATAGCGTTATCTGCTTAACCACCACCACTGACCAGTGTTCATGATGTCATTGCAATGATGCTTGGAAGTGGGATCCACATTTGGAACATGCAGTTTGCAATAATGCATTTTGTAGTGTCTTCACAAAGAATTCAATGAATTATTGAAGAAAGTTTATTTTTCAGTTTCCAGAGGTCTGAAAAATCTTTTTAGGCACAATATGAAAAGTGAAGCATTCAACTTTGAAAAACTTCCCTGTACTGCAAAACATACATATTTCAAAAAGATAAAAAAATCCGCATGCAGATTGCTTTTTCTTGTTTAAAAATATAATTTTTAAATGGTACTATTTAAAAGGGAAGATTTTGCAGGTATTAACTAAGTGCTAAATTTCATGAAATTTACTTTTATGGCAATATTTCTGAGCTGTGTTTTTGATCTCTTTGGTTATAAAACACATAAGAACACATACTAAATAGCTCATGTTTGTTTTAGGGGTAACAATTCTTACTTTTCACGAGTGGCTATTTTGCCTCAAACATGCTGTCTCACTCTCCTCAACATGAAAGGTTTTAAAACAAATGTCGGCATTTTAAGCAAAGTAAATTACTTACACAAAAAGAATCATTCAGTTCCTACCTTAGAAACTAAATCAATATTAAACCTTCTGCCTTCTCTAACAATTTGGGAATAGGTGATTTTCTTTGGTTCTTGGGCAGCATTTTTGGAGGGTGCAGCTTCCGTCTGTGCTGGTTCCAGAGCAGAGTCACCTGAAGCTGTGCTGGGAGCAGTTCCACTGCCAGGAGCAGTTCCACTGCCAGGGGCTCCTCCTGCCCCGTCCCCTGGAGCGGCACTCGCTGGCTCAGTGCCCGGGGCCTGCTCTGCCTCTGGGGTCTGTGGCTCCTCTTCAGGGCTCTCTGCTGCCGGACTCTCCTTCTCTGATCCTGGAGAAACCCCCTCCACCGCTGGACTCTCCTTCTCTGATCCTGGAGAAACCCCCTCCACTGCTGGACTCTCCTTCTCTGATCCTGGAGAAACCCCCTCCACTGCTGGACTCTCCTTCTCTGATCCTGGAGAAACCCCCTCCACTGCTGGACTCTCCTCTGATCCCGCAGAAATCCCCTCTGCTGCTGGACTCTCCTCTGATCCCGCAGAAATCCCCTCTGCTGCTGGACTCTCCTTCTCCGATCCCAGAGAAACCTCCTGGGTAGCAGGGGCTCCAAGCACAGGCAGCTTTGGCAGCGCACCAGCTTCTTCAACACCTTCAGCTGAATCCTGACTGATTAAAAACACAGAGGGGAAAAAGAGGGGAAAAAAGTATTTCTGAAGAATCTTAAAAACTTGAAGTTTTGAGTCGGTGCCAGAACAGAAACCTCAAGCACTTCTAGGAAAAGCATTAGAATTTCTTTATCCTGGCCAATTCAGGTGTTCCACCCACTAACAAACTCTGGTTCTTTGGCTGCAAAGCTATAATTCAAGAGGACTATTTCTATTGAGGAGAAAAAAACCCCAACAAAAATTTGGGGTTTTATTTTATATGTATTAAAAAGATGGAAGGATCTTAAAATGAAAATCAAGGCCCTCATGGTGAAACAATACACAGCTACAGAAACAACAGAAATGGAGTATTTTGAAATAAAAACAGTAATTGGATTAGGTGTTCCCTATGGATTAAAAACCATGAAATTGAAATGCAAATATGCATTAAGGTCATTAAGCTGAAATACTGTCCTAAGAAAACAGACAAGCTTTACACAACCGAGCTTCTCTGCAGCCACGATCCCAGCAGGTCCATTGAGAACCAGACCACTCTGACCCAAAGCTTAAGCAGAACTTTTAAATTCCTTTTTCAACTCTGCCCTTCCATTCTAATTAGTTGTTCAAGCAGCAATGTTGTCATGCAAGTGTTCCAAATCCACACACAGGGGATGAAGGCAGCCAGTCACAGGAGGGACATTCCCACACAGCATTTGCTCTGCACAGCCCATGTCTTTTCCACAACATTTCTTTAAAATTCCCCTTATAAAGCAGCCCTCCATTTCTGATCTCATCTACTTGTTTTATGTTGAACTTCAGTGACACCTCCCTTACAAAGCAGGACTTTTGAACTCAGTTTCGTTTACGCCACCAGCTGAGATGAATCAAATCAGTGTCATTGTAAGTGAAAGGAGTTCAGCAATAATTCCAAACTATCTTTTTATCTTTATACCACAAGCCATTAATGCACTGAATAAACAATTTAATCTTGGCTGAAAACTAATGAACTATGATTTTAAAGGTGACCTGCAAACACAGAGTATCAACAGGATGGTTAAAATTCCCAGAACAGCAAGGAATTACTCAGCATCCAGACCAAAATGCTCCCTCACACACCTGGAGCCTTACCGACGGAAGCAGGGGCAGGATTTCTGTTCAAAAAGGAACAAAAACCTGGTATCTTTTAAAAATTGCTCCTCATTTATGAACTCATGGAGCTCACACGGACTCATGGAAAGTTTGGAAGCAATCTCCCAGCTTGGGCACAGTCACCAGGAAGCACTTAAGTCATGACTGGGGTAAACTATTGCCCTGGGAAATACAGGAACTGCTACAGGGAAGCACTAACGAGAGAAGGCTGTTTGTGTACATTAATTATGTCTTTTTGCTTCAGACTGCCAGCATTAGGTAACTAAAAAATATCAAAGAAAGACAAGCACTTTGTCAAATGTTTTTTAAAAAAGTAATCTCTGCTACAAATAAAAATGGAAGTCAATTAAATTTTGAGGTTCTATTTGGATATTGGGGTCTTTTTTAGGATTTTGGAACATGGTGTTTGTGAAAACTGCAAAAGCTTTTGCCATTAATGCAGTAACTAAGAATGAAGCTTTTATTTAACTCATCCTAAACCTTTTCATAACACAAGATTTCAGAATAAGGTTTTCTTTCTGCCTTCTCCCAATCTCAATGAACAGTTAATCTCATTTTAAACATACTTGATTATTGCTTTAAATCAAAATAAACTTGGATTCATAATACACTATGTATTTTTCTATATCACTCTGAAAAGCAGTGTAAGAGAAATATTTACATATTTTAAATCTCTATTCATTTCCCATTAAAGAATACGTAAAGCTCCATGATTTGCAGCTCCACACTTTTTATAATGAAAGCCTAAAAACTGTATATAATCTAAATTCATGACATCCTTCCTATAGGACCAAATATCCCTGAATAATGTAAGAACTGTCTATAAAAATGACTCAAATTGAACTTCTGTACAGACAATTCTTCTCCTAATTCAGAAAAAAATAATACATCTGCAGACAAATTGTTGTGTAAATTTAGAATATTATCTTCCACCATTCATCAATTAATGGTACTAACAAAGGAATATCTTAAAATGAATGTGTCTTATTAATGCCTTGTAACAGCAACCCCTTCAGATAGGTCAAATGAAAAATTGCCAACCAGCTGGTTAATTTATTCAGCACAGGTGTTCACTATTTATTTTTCAGCCATTTGCCTTTTTTCAATCCAGCTTGTTGTAGACACAGTATTCTTTCCCTTTGATGGATGCACTTTGTTCTAAGGCCATTCATTTCAGATTTGCACTGTGTATATTATACTGCTACCCAGCTGTTTATTCTTTCAAAATAAATGTTTAATGGTTACTTCATAGGAGTTACAAAAGTTAAGCAAAAACAACAGAATCTAGGCAGAACACGTAAATTGTCAGAAACACAGTAATTGACTCTCTCAGAAAGTTTGAGTTCTTTTGGAGAACTTTTTCTTTGCCAGGTTTATTAATCTAATCCTTGTTCCTTGGGGGATTCTTTTGGGGTTTTTTTGTGATGACCAAGACAGACAGCACTGTACTGAGCTAAGTGGAATGCTTAAAAGCATCATTTTACCCAAGTACAATCTCACTTCTAAGTGTGAAATGTCAGTGCTAGGGGACTCATTTGGGAGCCAGTTATCTGTCAAAAGTCATACACAAAGTTAAGAGACTATGAAACCTTTCCCTCTGATTTAATCCTGGTTCTGAACTATATTTATTATGACAACAGGATGACAATTACAATATCCAAGTGCTATTGCTTTAAAATAAGCATTACATTTTCTCTGCAATCCAGTCAAGCACCGTTACTGTGCAGCACTGAACCTTGGAACACTCTCAGTCTGTGACCTTCAGATTGTATTCATGTAATTCACACCTTTTCTCCCCTACTTATGATGTTTACAGAAAGAAATCTGTATTTCTCTACGAGTATGTGTCAGCATTTCATTTAGCTACCTATAGTATTTTCTAGGGGATTCAAGGTTAAACTTACACAACTATTTCAAAGAACCTCTCAGGAATTCTGGAGTATTCAGTTCAGTGCAAAATCCAGAAGATAAAAATAATAAATACATACGTAGTTCAGTTAGTTAAATTTATATTCAGTGGATTTAACTTCAGTAAGTTAAATTCATTGCATATAAAAAGGACAAAGTGCAAATATTACTTTATCATTTGAACACAATGAAGTACTTCATAGTTACAGTACTGCTGTCCCTTTGTGTTCCTGTTCTTTTGTACGTGGTTCATTTTACAAGTATCTAGGGATTTAATTTTTGACTATGAGAACAGCAGCTTTTAGGCAAATTAAGAAGGGAGAAATTTAATTGATGGTAGTGCACAACTGCCTATTATTACTACTATCTACAAACACAACACTTCTGTTTTCTACTGAGAAGTAAATCACCAACTCACAAAGTTGGCCAACAAATTACACTGCACCCAGAGAGGTCATTTAGGAAGGATGAGGTTGTTTCAGTGAAGTGATTTCAACAAAGCACAAGGACATGAGGAACATTTCAGGGGCCAGGGTTACTTTTTGAGACAATGTGCAATACGGCAGTGTGGTGAAACCCTTAAAACCAAAAGCACAATATGATCATTTACCCCTGGGCATGCAAAAATAATCATGTATTTCTACATTTCTACTTACTCGCCAAAACAGAAGTCTTCTACATGTTGAATAGTTTTATCCTTGCTGCTAAGAGGAATTGCTTCTTCATCCTCAAGGATCAGTTTTCTCCAGTCTTCACATTCATCACTGAGATCTGTCTTTTGCTTAAAAGAACAAGTATAAAATTACATATTGTACTGTGCAAGCTGTTCTTGAACTGTAAATCTCTGTAGACACAAATAATTTGTACCATCTAATAATATAGGAAAAAAACCATCTTAACTATCCTGATGGTTTTTTCCATTTGTATTTTTTGAATTAGAACAGTTAGAGCTGGTTACTTTATCACAGCATGCCAACGCTTGTACTACAGCATTGGCTCTAGTAATCTGAAATACAGTGTTAAATGAAATACAGGCTTTAGTAGAGAGTTGAATGTAACTTTGAATACAATCTCCTAAAAGACAGGTTTGCCACGGCCAGGGTAGTTCCAGATTCTGTGACAAAACTCTTTGAATGGAGACCATATGGAAAAACCTGGTGATTTGGGGGACTGTATTAATCTGTGCACATAGGAATCTCTAAATCATACAACAGAACCCATAGAATATGAAGCTCTGGCACTGAGCAAGTCCCTGATTATGCCAGGAGGCAGCACAGTGTAAAGAACAGGCATGAGACTGAGCTGAGAAACTTCCATCTTCTACGGCCCAACAGGCTCCGAACATTTCTGTAAATAACAGAGCAGCCATTTGCTAATCCAGCCCAAGTGCTCCATCTCCTGAATAAATATCCTCCCCAGAAGATTTCTAGTGGACTGCCATGAATCAGATAAACTTTAGTCATTGAAAAATACACTATCAGCATTCATCTTTTTGTCCTGGTTACAGGACGTTTCAATGGAAAGATCCAGCACCCACTTTTCTCCCTCTAAAGAAGAATCAGCTGAATGCTAACGAGAAAAACAAAAGGGCAGAAACATTAGAGAGTGGAAAAGAATCAAAGAGGAAATGGAAAAGACCAGATTATCATACAGGAACTGAAACAATGGTGTAGCTGCTTCTCTTTAAGCTCAAGAACCCAGAAGTGTGGCCGAGCACCTGGCTGGTCTCAATCAGATTAACAAACCAGGCACATGAGAGCCTCAGACTGCCAGGCCAGATGGGTGAGGCTCAACCAGCAAAGCTGGGAACTACAAACCTCTTTGATCTGTCAGATTTCCAAAGAGCAAAAGCAGGGTGGTAATTTGTCTTGTAATAAATCATACAAACAACAGAGATTCAACGTTAAGGAAGCCTAAAAGAAGCAATTTGGGAAATTTTTACCTGATTTTCTTTAATCCAGGACAATAATCCTGAAAAACTAAAGCTGGCCCAGTTTCCACCATAGTAATTTCTCCTGTAAAGGAAAAACAAAAGGAAAACTTGTTGGACAGATAAAACACAGCTTTTCCAGATTTAAAGAAAAAGCAGCTAAGTCTGATACATTCAAAACATTTTCCATGGCAATCCTTTTCAGATGCAGAATAGATAAAAATTAGTATTTTACAACTCTTAATGAAATGCAAAATTTCCATTTTCCTCATTGCATGCATCTCTGACCAAACAGACTACAGTCCAAAATCAAATTCTTTGGAGGCTAAATGGATAATGCTGTGAAAAACACCTGGGATGGTGTGAAGAAAAGGAAAATAGAGATAATACTGCTTCTTGGCCAAGCCTGGCTCTCCTATCCATTATGTCAAATAAAAGAAAGTGCAATTTACTGTTTAGCTACTGCTTACACAACATATTATGCCTATTACAGACTGTGAAGATGCTCTGGCAAAACTCTTATTGAACTGCATGTACTGCAGGTGGAGCCAAAGATTTGTACAAAGTGATAATCCCTCCCTAAGCACTTCCCAGTTTCTATTTACCACCTTCTTGCTTGAAAAAGATTACTTACTGCTTTTAAATCACAGAAAATTAGTAGTTCTGCTGTCAATCAAAGAAAGTCTCTGCTCTCTCTTTTTAAAATTTCTCTACCAATATTTCTCTAAACATCAGTTAGATTAGTTGGCTTTTGTTGTCATGCATACCACATCTTAAATACTTTACAACTCTGAGAAGAAAAATAATAGAGCAATTACATTTTAAAAAGTCACCAGTTCTTGCAAAATAAAAATTATTTCAGGATTTAACTCTGTTTTCTGGCACTTCAGAAGCCTGAAAGATACCAGAAATACCCTCCTGAACAGATAGCTAATGTTTTTGCATACACTGAAAAAAAAAAAAAAAAAAATGTAGGGAGAAAGATAGGGTTTGCATTTTAAAGAATAATGTGAAGGCTGTTAAATCAATCTTATCACAACCTCCTCCACTTTTAAATTGTAGAGATCAGTGTGATAAAAGTGAAAAGCTAAATTCAGGTTAGATTCTCCTGACTAGATTTACGATGGGATGCTTTTGACAGGGCTTATCTGCGCTGACAAAGACTTCATTAAGAGTGTCAGGCCCGCTGCAGCACCAGAGGCTGCTGCTCTGGACCGCGGTGCTTACTTAGCATATGAAGGACAGATGTCTGCTGAGCAGTGCCTAATTGCTCCTGACTACAAACTGACCTAAAAAAGTCTTTCAGCTCCTGCAAGGCAATAGTGAAGAACATAAACAGGACATCTCTTGCAAAGACAACAAAATGCAGCATTCACTGAATAAAGGTGGCTCCAACACCGGCTCGTGGTGTTCCACCGGGCCCACACCCTGCAATGTGGTGACTCTGAGCAGCACAGCTCCATCTGCACACGGTTTCCACCCAGGAATTCCAATCCTCTGTAACAGGAGTTCATCCTTACTTCGTGTGACTGACATGGTGAGCTCCAGAAGTACTGCTGTTTGGTGTCACACAGAACACAAAGCAATAAGGATTAAACCTATGAAATACCCAATTCTGTGAGATTTCAATCTGAAAAAGTCACTGACAGTTGCATGTGATGATAACTTCCATCTTTGTTTTAGCTGTCAATGGTCCAAGGTAATTTCTTCATGTTTCTTCAGATTCCACAGAATAAAAAGTTCAACATTCATGTATTATCTGTCACTTCTGGGATTTCAAAAAAACATGGCCATGAAGATTTATTCTGTTCTGGTTGCAAGTTTCTTGAATATAGAATACAATACATGGCTGTTGGAGCAAGCAATGCCATGACCACAGAAATCCCAGAAAACACCTGCCTAAAATTAGGAGTGGATTTCTTGAATCTACACCAATATTAAGTCATGCACATTTAGACTATTTAAAGTTAGAATTTCCAGTAAGGGGAATTACAATTATTTTCACAGAAAGTTACAAAAGTTTATGTGTGAGACATCTTTCATGTGAACATTCCTCTGTTCATCAGCTGATTCCTTTGAAATTATTTTTTTTTACCCTGTGTTGAGGCAACTCAGTGCGTGCAACAAAGCACTGCACGACCCTGCTGTGGAGCTCCATCCATTCTGAGGAGAAGGCACAGCCCTTCTCCAAAGGAAAATGAGCCACAGCTGTCCCTCCTTTCCTCTGCTATCTGAGCACCCTTCCCAAGCTGTTATGCCACCTCAAATATCCATCTTCTCCTCAAGTAGCAACTTCCAGATTTCTTTTGTCCTGGAATTTTAATTAGTTTCCCTGCACTCCATGATGAATCAGAATTGCTTAATTTTCTCATCTGAAAACACTACAGAAGGAAGACAGACCAGACATGATTACTGACATAATGAGCAAAGTTTATAGCAGAAGTCTTGAAGAGGAATTCTGAGAAGAGCTGACTAATGGTTTTACAATTAGGACTCCTTTGTAACCAAGTATTTTTATTATAATTGCCCTGAAGATGAACTGAGGAATTCCTTAAAGTAATGGTCAAGATCAAAGCCTAATTAAAGCTAAAATATTGTCCAAAAATCTCAAGGCCTAAGCTCCCCTCTTCTCTTGCTATATTAGCAAACTACGAAGATGGATATTCTCTCCCTTTTTTAGGGTTATAATTCAATTATCCCATAACTAAGAACAGGAAGCATTTTGAAGGTGTAACAGCAGAGGTGGAAAATACTTTTTCTACCAAGTTAGAGCATAGATGTTTTCCTTCCCTACCATACATTATTTCCCAAATTATATTTGCTCAAAACTTCTCCCGTGTTACCTGGACTTCACCTGAATCACAACACTGCTCCTCTTCCTTCACATTTCTCAAATCTCTAATCTGCAGCTCAGACCGAACAGCAGAAAAAAGTTTTGCAAACTTTTGGAAATGTAGCCAAAGTACAATTTTACCTCTGCAAAAACCTTGCTCTTCTCCTGCATTAGCTGTTGATTTTTTTCTTCAGTTACTAACACCATTTTCAAAATAACTGGTAAATTCCAATCCAGCACACTGAAATCACAAATTGTTTCTGACTGATTAACAACCTGAATCTGAACCAAGAGAATATCTAACGTGTCCTTTTGCTGACAGACTGCAATTTGAGAAACGGGACACTTCTGAAAGCAGGAGATTCACAATTAAAACGTGAGTAAGAAGAGCAAAAGCATTTGATGGCCTGTGCCTGCTCAGGAGCTGGCCCTCGCCACGGCCGTGGCACAGCCCCCACGGTGACACTCAAAGCTGCTGCTGGCTGGACAGAAGCTGCTGATGCCTCACGATTTCCCCCAAGAGCTGCCTCGATGTGTCTGTCCTGCATCTGATCGTCCAGAAAGAAGTCCTGACCCATCAGAGCAGCTGTCTTTTGCACAGGAAGTCACTGCCACATCGATTTTAAGGATCTGAACACAAAATGACTCATGTTTCAAACCCATAAAGTTTCCTGTGCTACCTATTAGTACACAGGCAAACGTATTAAAGGTTCCCATTCTGGCCCAGTGATGGTGTTTAGGAGCTGCCTGGCCTTCCAAGAGGAGGGGTTTAACCCAAACAGCTCCTGAGATCCTTCAGCCCAACAAAAGGGTGGGTGATGGTGGCAGTCACTTGTGCTGCATCACATTATATCCTGGGATATGAACACAACCAAAGGGAATTACCATGGCCCAGCTGAGACCGTGTTTTACTCTCTAATACCTTTGCTGTGAGATTGTATCCTAAACCAAAACCAAGAGAAAAAGGACTTTTTCAAAAAAGCTCAAAAGATACCAGAATTAAGAATTTCTTGCCTAGTTTTCCTTATTGAAATTAAATAATTTCTTTATTTTTCTTTCAAGAAATTGACCTGCTTAGAGAAGCACCTGTTTTGCTCTCTGGCTGCTGTACTCCCACAGCTCCCTCACCTCACAGCAGTTAAAGATCCAAAAGAGGCTGTATGAAGACACAGGTTCTATTACAACATATATTTTACAAGTTCTGAAAAAAGAAGTGAGACAAACTGTCTAGCAGGAAGTGGAACAAACTACAGAAGCAGGGATCCTGGACTGGAGAGGTACAGGGAGAAGGCCCAGCACACTTTTGGATGCTCAAATAAAAGAATTTTGGACACAAGGAACACTCAAGTACTCTACAGGCAAAGTATAGTCAAAAAATAAGAATGATAACAGGTGTCAAGAAGCAAGACATGCCCAGTTTGCGCTACTCCTCACAGCAGAGAAGTTAAAACTCTGCATCTTGACCCTCCTTTGCCTTTGTATTAATTTCTGTGGGGAAAGATAAGCCGATGAGGAAAGATGTAGACAATAAAACTGCAGCCTACAAATGCTGTATTCCAGATGCTGAAAATCAAATACAAAATGTAGCTAAACATGCCTCACCCCAACTGCCCCATCCTCAGTAACCAAACTGGTGCATAACTACAGAGATACAGAATTAAAAGAGCCAAATAAGCAAAGGACCAAAAGAAGAAACTTGAGCAAGTGGTTGGGAGAAAGTCTTTTGCATGTGCACAATTGGTACAGGAAGCGTATTCACTTCAGGTAATCCACTTTTAGTCTTGATCTACCTTTCTCCAGCAGCTTCAAATTTAAACTAAGTGCCAATCTCCACATTTTAAATTGCAAATTACTTTTCTAAATCATTTAACAAATATCCTTGAAATCTCACATGTCAACAGCTCATTAATATCTACAGTAAATGTAGCTCTCTGAGAAGAACCACAGATTTTACATTTATTGAGACAGATAGCTGGCACAGAGAAATAGAGCTCCTTCAATTACTAGTTGGCAAAAGCTAACTTCAGTTTAAAATCAGTCTACAGCAATTTATGGCAACACTGCAGTGAAGTGACTATTTTGAATAAGATTAGCTACTGCTGATGGCAATGCTTGGACAGTGTTTATAAATCAAACTCAGAACTCAGTATTTTATAATAGGCCACTTCAAAACTATCTCCCATAATCACCTATGCAGTATATTACGATAAATGCAAACGTGGCTGGAGATTAAAAGTAATAAAATAAGGTACACAAGGTAATGAGAGCAAGTAAACTACAAACAAAGACTTTATGCATATATGTTTTCAACAGCTGGTGCCTGACTTAACTCAGGCCTTTGCAGGGAACAACAGATTAATCAAAGTGCACATCTAACACAGCTATTTCAGTTACCCCAAATCTCATTTCTTTATTGAGAAAAATTGGAATTCATAATTCTGATCCTTAATGAAAGGAACAATATACATTGTTAAAAGGTGATATTCAAAACAGTTAAAAACAGGCATGGATAACGGAAATCAAACTTCCAGTGGCCAATATTATTACAGACTTTGATAGCCAATAAAAACAAAAAACTGAAGTAACACAAGTCATTCCCACCAAAGAGAATGGGATAATTACTGTCAGGAATGAGAATCAAGGGCACTAAACTCGAAGCCATTCCTGCCTGTAGCAAAGAAGGAGCCATCAGCATCCTTCACCACAGCACTGATGCTCCAAATTCCTCAGCTAGCTTCCAAAAACTGCCTGCTCTATTGAGGGAAACAACACCCCCAAAATAAGGCAGAGACAGAAGCACAACATTACGTGGTGCCAGATGAAGAGAGAGAAGTCCTGCAGCCCACACTGACAGAGAAACAGAAACCCTTCTAGTCAGTTTAGCTCTTAAAAAGGGAAATTACTGGAGTAACTTACGAATCCACATGAAGAACTCTCTGGCCACTTCTGGCACACGCTGCTGCAATAATGGACTCGGGCAATCCTGAAATGACACGTGCAGTTTTTAGAACTTAGCATGCTATGATATATTAAAAATTGCAATAATGGTAGAACTTGGTCAGAAGCAGGCAACTCAAAATAAATTTTGCAATCTGAGTCACTGAAATTTTTAACGGTCTCATGTTACTAAAATAATGAACACTATTTCGTGCCCTTTAACATTTTGCTGACCCTCTTGAATGCAACTTTGTTTTCCTTTTTTTAACAACCGTATGGCACATACCACTTGCAAACACTGAGTTAAAGCTTGGCACCAGTGTCTTCTCTCCATACCCTGCTATTATAACCAGATTGAGTAATTGCCAGCACAATGATACCCAAAGCTTAGTGGGATACTCTGTAACCACATCCCTGGTAATGTAGACAGGTATTACCTGAGGGCATTTTTGTGTATTTTTGTTCACTTCAAAGTGTCTGACAAAGACTGTGATTGCCCTTAGAGTGGTATCCCTACCAAAATCTCTCACGTTATGCAATTACACTCTATCCAATCAGTAGGTTTTCACTGTATTTAGAAGAATATGTAGCAAAAAAGCACACCAAAAGGCTGTGGTATCTCTACCAGCAATACACGCTTGGAATGGCACAGGATCCCACTGGAGTTCAATAAAGAAATGGGGCTGTTCTGTAATGTCTGCTCCCACTCACCAGATTTCACATGCCCAGTTAGATGCCTTGGATTCTGGAGCGGGTTCAGGAAAGCAGGACAGCTCACCAGCTAAGAAACTCTATGGCACTAACTTCTCTCAAATCTCTTTTTAAACGATCTGTTGGCTATTTAAGCAAGTTATTCAGGAACAGCAATTAAAATTCTAAGAGACTGGTATTAGGAGACACTTAGGCCACGTATTCAATTAAGGGGTGAGATTAAAGAAAGTGAAAGGAGTGTTTGGCTGATCTGATTTACAGCAGCACCAGGAGCAGCTGCACTGGTGCAACTGCAGAGACAGAACTGAAGGGGAAAAAGGAGCTGTGGAAGGGCACAATCTGCTCTGGCTCACCTCATGACCAACATCACCTCCAGCAGGATTCCAGGCCTGCACTGTCTATTCCTTAGGGGGAACAGTGCCTTCACCAACAAATAAAATCTTGCAGTCTAGAAAACACCCCCTGGGAGCTGGGCACACCAGATCACAGTTTCACAAACTCTTCAAACCAGCAAAGGCCAACACAATCATCAAAATAAAGAGGTGCAACCTCTGCCCTTATCTTCTGCCACTCCTGACCTCCTTCAAGATCAAATAAATGGCCAGGTTTTGGGAGAGCAGTTCCATGGTGATGTCCAAGAGTACAAATGTTTTTATTAGTACAAAGAAGGAGGTTTAAGACAGGCATGACAAATTTTCCAGGAAAATAGCTACAACTTCTCTGCAAATTTGCTGGTTTTAATGATTACTTTTTTGATGGATTTAAAAGACAAAATCCTTTTCTGAACTGATAAAGCAGAAAAAGTGAAATTAGTTTTGCATTGCTGACCTTCCACGCCAAGTGATGGTGTAACACAGAATTAACCTCCAGGGGTACAAAGAGGGATGAACAGTTGCAGCAGTTCCTGGGACATTTGTTTCACAGCCTAGAAAGGCCAAAAGTCTTTTGAGTTGAATTTTGAGAAGCAAGAGCTCAAAACACAGACCACTGTGACTAAGGAGACAAGGAGAAAATACGTAAGTGCAGCACACACTTCAAGACTGACACGAGACCCCGGCTGCACAGTCATTATGTGAGGGCTCCACTCAGCTGTCCCCCCGTGTTTATATATATGGCTCATTTCGCTCCCTCTATAAACTATCTGGAATAGAATCTACAACTACTCTTTGTTTGGAGTTCCCAAAAAAGCTTTTCTTTCCCTCATTGAGGCACAGAGAGTATTACTCTAGAAATGGAATTGAGAAACTTGTTTCTCCTTCCTTATTGATAAAAGCCACTGAGAAAGTGTTGTAAAACATCACCAGTGCTGCCTGGCTGACCTGGGCCGAGTTATAGCTACCAGGGCATAACTGATTGCTTTAAGCTTGATCCAATTGATACTGTGTTGGAGGTCTGTTCTTCCATTAACCTTGGATGAAATTGTTCCCTGAATTAGCTTCCTCGCTCTTGAAAGCTGGCATCAATTTTCTTCACCAACCCTGTGCTTCTAAGACACCGTGGCCCCCCACGAACCCACTGAGAAGAGTGGGAATGTGGCCGGAAGGCGAGGCCGGCACATCCCAGCTTCTGGAGAGGCTCTGGACAACCTGTGGGAGCAGGACACCCTTTGTTCTTGGGTGACAACACCTCAGGAAACCCAAGAAATAGGACTGTCCCACGGCACCAGTTTCTGAATTCTCTTCTCCAACAGAAACAAGGGCCCAGGGAAAAGAGGCAGCTTTGTCAAATTCAAGTTACTCCTACATGTGACCTGCATTGCATGGTGGTTACTGAACAAAAGCCTTTTCCAAGAAAGAGGGGTCTGGATAATTACAATATAGTTATACATTGTCCTTCTCTGTCTAGGAAAAAACTAACTTGGAAAAGCCTGCTTACAGAAATGGCAGTTAATGAAACAATAGCATGGAAAGCTGAACTATCTCCTACAGGACGCTCAGAGAGTTGTGCAAAATAGGTTCCCTTCAGACGACTCAGTAACAGAGAAATACGCATTTTTAGAAACTGTTCCTATTTAGAAACAGCTTTCTGTTCTGAACTTCAATTTGTCAAAAACCTTAAAATGGATTATATTCAGATTTTGAAATGTTTGGATCCTCACTACAGGGCAGAGCAGACTCTGGATTCTAGTTTCCCTTATGCCTAACGAGTAAATAAACCTGGATATCTCTGGGCTGTTTTCCTCATGAAGGACCATTCTAACACTTCCTGCCACTCATCCCTCTCAGGGACCAGTCAGCTGCTGCTTTGGCCAGCTTAAAGGATTAAGGACATGTATCACTCCTGATGTTTAATGTCTGTGAACAGACAGCTGAGTAATGATTTGGATCCAGAAATGTAGATCACCAAGAACAGCAAGACTGAAACAAGAATCTACATCTCCTTTTAGATTACTGTTAAAAATTTTTAAGACTGTACTATCAAACTCAGCAATCAAATTACTGAATCATCATTGCCCACTAGTACAATTAATAATAACCAATAATTTCCTACTAAGTTAGCACACATATTAGTTTTTATGAAAGACTGCACCTATTTTACTGTATCTGAAGTATCTGAAAAGGGCTACAGCAAAAAAACATTTTCTCAAGTAAGGTTCCAAATCCAAACAATTTTTAGATTTGCAATGGTCTTAGCAGGAAATAAGTCTGAATAGGAATTGCATGATCCAACCACAAGAAAGCAGCAACAGATCCATAGTTCAATGTGTTATACATAAACATCTGGCAGTATAAAAGGGATTTATGAGGAAGAATTAGGAATCCATATTATTTTAACGTGCTGACGCAGAAGTTCTTTGTATTGGAGGCAGAAACAATTCAGAAATAGCAGAGCTTGTTATCAAGAAATTCAAACATTTTCTGTGCTTTCTGGCCCTTTCATATTGCCCCCTTAGAACACTTACATGTGAAATATTTGCATTATGTTAAATTGTCTCGCACCTCATTTCTCTCACCAGGAAAAACAAGAACAAAGAGTTTTCTTTCATGAAGGAAGACTGGCCAGTACCAGTTGGAATCTCCATCATCATTCTTTAAAGCCATGGCCTTCTTTCTCCACTTACTAACCCTCCGTTTATCAGATGCAATATTCAATCAGCCTCTCCGGCCTCTCAACAAAACATTAATTTAAAGTTTCAGTGAGAGAGGACATTCCAGCCGCGCACAGATGTAAAAATAAGTACAAAATTAGCAATTCTACTCATTGGTGATCCCTGGATTGCTAACATGTTCTTCCAGGTGGAATTTCATGGGTGGTACTTGACACCCACCCAGCAGGCAATGCATTCACTGCCTCCCTGGAACACCTCGCAAAGTCAAAGTGAACCAGCTCGGGAGTGTTTCTAGCGCTGCTCCAGGAACAATGCTGGCTGCACACTCGTCCTCCTGCGTTTGGCTGCCCGTTGGAGAGAAATCAAGTGGCAAGCAGACTGAATTGTAACACTAATTAGGGTCTAATTAAACTAACAAACATGGTGGCATGGCCACTTCAGCACTCAGTAGAAACTGAGATTCATAGCACCAATTTTTCTGTATAATGCCCTGGGAAGCGCTGAGAGAGACTCAAGGGCTGCCTCAGAAGCAGCTGCAGAGAGAACGAGGGTACCCAGTAGGCAGCACAAACAGCAGGTTCAGGACAGTCCTGGGACGAACAACGAGGTTTATCTGCACAGTCCCCTCTGGCTGCACAAACAGCGGGTTCAGGACAGTCCTGGGATGAACAGTGAGGTTTATCTGCACAGTCCCCTCTGGCTGCACTCGCTGTCACCGCCACTGGCTGAGCACTGTCTCCTTCCCAGCCTTCTTGGATACATAACAGGCAGATCCATCTCAATAAATCTTACAGAGGTGCCTGCTGCAAGCTGACCTTGGAGTCTGCATCTGGTTGTTTCCAGTAACCTCTGACCAAGATAATCTCCATTACATGAATTTTTGGAGCTTCCCAATGAAACAAAATCAGCCATACTCTCATTTTCAAGAATAGTGTTTTGGAAGTAAAAAAGAAATAGAGGAATTAGCTACTCCTTATTTAGTTATCAAAAAACCAATTCTATTTTTAGTTTCAATACAACAAAATTAAAGTTTGAGATAACTGCTATGGTGGAAAACTTTCTTCAGTTTTAAAAGCCAATTCATTTCTAAAGTCTTACAAATTAATGAAAAGTTATAATTCACCTCTGTGTGATCAAAAATTAATTTTAGGCTCACACACTGTGTCTCCTGCTCAGCAGCTGCACTTGCTGCTCTAGTGCTGCACTGCCTCTTGCAGCGCCTTGGAAAGGACGCAGTCACTGCCCCGAGCAGTGGCTAAACTAAACAGCTTCATTTCTGTGGGAGCATCTTGGTTCCCGAGCTGTTCACTGAAAACTGTTTTGCAGTCATCCAGCCAGTAAGTTTTTACTGAATTACACAAGATCCATCTTGAAAAGGCTTAAATGTTTAATTTGCTTCACTCCATCTACTAAATAAATCACAAGTGGCTTTTTCATAATACAAAATGTTGAAGTGAAATACATAAAAAATGTTGGAACATAGACAATTTCAAAACAATCTTCTGGAGTCAGACAGTTGACCAGTTGCAATAAATTTTGTTTGCATCTGAACTTCAAAGCAGAGAAGAGCAGCTGACTCTGGAGCTCACTACAAAATACTCATGATGTGTTTCTGGTATATGTGAAACTTTAAAAGCATTTCATAATTTAATTGCAAATTAAAATACTTCTTGTATATAATATTTTAAGCTAAAGATGATTAAAATTGATTCATTTTAATATTTGCTCATATTGCAGAGCACTACCAGAAAATACTCCCACATTACATGGCACAGGAATGCCAACCCACTAAGAAAAGTAAGAGCACGTAACTGGTCAAGAAAGAAGTCATAAGTCTCTTCTCCTACACTGTAATTGCATATTCTCATCAGAGGAATCTGGCAATGAAAACCATCCAATCTCACAACTGGTGTAAATGAACATTATTTAGAAAAGGAATACACGTATTTATGCTAGAAATAAAAATTTAACTTTTCACCAAAAGTCACGCTCGCACCAAACAGTGTTCTCTGCAAAGTGTTCTCCAGCACACACTACAGCTGAGTCTAATCTTTGGTTTAAAGCAATAGCAGCAGATAAAGCAAACCACATGCATTAAAGGATCTGTATAGCACATATTCAGTTTTATTTTCACTCAAATCTTCCAATACTTTCATGTCCTTTTCTGCTTCCCCAGGGGAAGAGAGCTTGCTCCCCTTGCTCCTCATAGATTTCTAAACATTTCACAAAAGGATACTTAGGAAGTGTCTCCTCCTGCATTAGCAGTTCCAGGTAGTTCCCTGGGTACCCCCAGGGGCTCTCTCTCACAGGGTGCTCTGGCACAGCCCCAGAGGGCAGCTCCTGCAGGAGGACTGAACCCACAGCTCCTCCGGCCATTCTCCAGCCAGCACAACCACATTTCCTACTGGGATACACAAACCTGGTGTTTCAACTATTCCTAATTCAGAGTAGAATTTCAAAGTACCTTGCTAAGCTTTTTTCTAAAGGAGTTTTTCACCTTGATATGCAGATGACCTACTCTGTATTTTTCACAGTAGGGTCACAGGAGTCCTACAGGCTTTGATTTTGTAAGATCAGCAACATAATCTGGAAAACCTGCAGAACACAAACAGGCTGAGAAGGACAACAAAGGGTTCACAGAACAATGAGTTTGCTCACAAGAGCAGCCAGGGACATTGCACAGTATCCGGGAAAGAAACCTGCCCGAGGTACCAATGGGAGCCTAAACCTCCCCGGCAGCTATCGCAGCACCTCTGCTACACCCCAAAATCCAGACTGGAAGCCACGCCAGAACACAACCCCTCAATTTTAGTCAGGTTAAAAAAAAAAAGTAAAGAAGATAAAGGTACATTTACATTTGGAGAATCCTGAAAAAATGAAAGGGGGACAAACACAGAGAGGACACGGGACAGGACTGTGAGTCAGTGTTCATTTTGTTTGACATTTAAATGGACAGGCAGTAACTTATCTACAAATGATTATAAAAAAGTGGGTCTATTTCCTCCTTCCAGACATCAACATCACAAGTCAGTGCCACTGTGTTAGTCCACAATGACCACTGACGTCAAAAAATATCTATCTTCAGCTGGTTTTCCATCGAGCTTTCATCAACTCTAAATAGCTGCTGATATAAACTGAAGACTGTGCAGTTATATAAGGTAATGTAACCAAAATATCAGCCCAAAAGATGTATTAGAAAACATTCCAAAAATGTCCTGCAACAATAAAACCATTAGGAATTATTGTATTTTTTAAACCAATCTTCGGTGTTAACTTTAAAATTCACATCTGTAATATCCAGGTTAGTTTTTTAAAGTCTATTTTAAAAATTGTGTTAGTATCTGGAAGTGATTTTTCCTAACACACTACACTTACATAAGATAAACATAAAGTACTTACACCACTCCCAGCATATCGAACAATAAATAATAGATTCTCCTGACAGGACTTTGATGACCTGGCAAAGCCCGAGTGCTTTCAGCCAAAATCATATGAAACCATAAATCACTCTTTATTTTATAGAATATTTCAAAATGGATTCCTGCTTTCTACCTTGAAAGTCATTTCATGTGTTATTTATAACCACTGAAAACCAGAATGGAAAGAAAATTGCATAGAACTAGAATATTTACTGTGACTGCTTTTATAAAGAATAACTCCTTTTCAGAAAAAAATTAGAATTACTGGCAGACAAACTTGTGAATACAACACCTTTTAAAGAGCCATATCCTTTACAACTTTCCCGGCAGTTAAAGCAGGTCTTGGGGAGTGCCAGAGACGAGAAGTCAAGACTGAATACAAACCAATTCACAGAAGAAATTCCAAGGTAAACGTGACCCTGCACCTGTATCCACACCACTTTGCACAGCCACAAAGTTGCAAATCTTGGCACTTACAGAGGTTTCTGCCCTAAACTCAACACTGCTGAGTGTTTTGCCTATGAATTTTCCCATTTGACAACTGCCTGAAGACAAAAGCTCTGCCACTGACTGCCAGTTCTGCTTTCAGACCAATAAAAATCACGTCACAAAGAAGAGACCTTCTCAAACAGCAGACCTGCTCTGAGGACTGATAATCCTGAATAGTATCTGCTTTGGCCAAGAACCATCTAATAAACCCACTCCTGCCTGGTTAGGGGTTAACTGGAGCACAGCACTGTGTTCAAAAAGCAGGAAAGCAGGGATATGAGAGACTGGGGGAGACAGGGAAGGGAGAGTGACTTCAAGGCTGCAGCAAAAAAGGAACTAAAGCAAAACACCACTGTCATAACAGCTTTAATTCTGATATTGTGCTGGCCATCAAAAACCTCAAGATACGCTCACCAGTTTTATGTCATGAGATAATCTAGTAAATTATACATAAAAAATATAAATTCCATGATAGTAGTGAAACTTCAGCTGCTGTACCCACCAGGACGAGTATTTTTGTATCCCCACTCACCTTGCTCTAACCTTGCCCATGCAAGAAAATATCTGAGTTTAGGAAAAGGATTTTTTTCTAAAAGAGAACTTCCTTTTCCCATAGCAATATTGATGAATTAATTGAATCTAGACATTAACTGAAGCACTGATGACTAAAATTTAGTTGAGGTTCCATTTGCACTAAGCTTACTGCAGGGAACCAGTTAAATGAGCCTGAAATAAAAACAAATCCAAATCTTATGTTACCACTCAATCTAATTACTAAATTTAATAGATGCACGAATTATAAAACCAGGGAAAGGCCACACATGCAGAAATTAATGCAATTACTACTATGCATTAAAAACACCATTAAACACAAACATTCTAGTTATTATGGTATGACAATTACATATTCATAGGTACACTCAGCACTGGTGACAGCATTAGAAACCAGAGAGTTGAAGCCTAGGCTAAAATATTCCCTCAAGAGTCACTTCCCAAAGGGAAGACAGATGAAAGTTCTACTCTGAACAATCTGCCATACTGAGAAATTTAATACCGATTGAAAAACCCTCAGTCAGTCACCAGTGTTAATCACCACTTATGTATGTTCTTAGTAAAAAGGAATGCAAAGAAAAGACAGAACAATTCCTGAAGTGCAGAATTCTGAGAATCTTGGAATTACTTATAGTACTCTCTACAGGTGGGCAGAAAGGCATCCTTGAACACAAATCAACACCCCCAAACACAGCAATATTTCAGATAATTTAGCTCAGAGAACTTCCCTCCTGCAACATCAAAGCTCCAATACCACACCTCACTCCAAAGCAGGGAAGATTGGATTTGATGGCTGCACATGACCTGCTCTCTCTGGCACAGGCAGTCTTTGCTCCCTTAGTGGCTAGAATAGTAAATAGCTTAACATTAACATCATTTTCATAAACCTCTGAGTTTCTGCATTGGCTGCATGAACACTACTTACCTCAAGGCAGCAAAGAACCATCCCCAAAAATCACAGAAGTTATGCAATGTTTATATTTCACCCTTACAGTTTGATACTTCAGCTTTTCATTATTAACCAACCTTCTCACACACTCCAAATGTTCTCAAATCTGAGCACATATGAAAATGTCAGATTCATCACTACATACCACTCCATGGAACAGGGTTAAGACACAGAAGGGATCTCTTAACTTGCTCAAGAACTTAAATTTTGCATTTTTAGCAGAGTTTTGGTCAACAGCAGGGGAAGTATGGTTTTATAATTACTTGAAAACTCCAGATATAAATCAGAAATCTTTTAAGCAATTATACATACAGTGTACGGGGATCGCTTTTTTTCTGCTGAACACTGAAATCAGCAATTTCTTTACGAAACTCATTCATTCTATTCCAAATTGCTAGAAATCTTAAATACCACGGGCACAATTTGACAGATTAGTGTACTCCAAAAACAAAGTTAGTAATTTCACATGGAAAACAATAACAAATAAGAAGTGTCTTCCCATTTGTGCTCCAAACAACACCCTGAGCTCTTTACAAAGGCAAACAAAGTCTGACTGTAAATTTGGGACCCATAAACAGTGATGAATTTCAAGACTAGAGCTCAAGGCTGAACTTAAGGTGGGAGTTTATCAAGACCAATCTGAACCAGGTCACTGTCACGGGGTTCTACAAACAGAAATCTATTTCAATACTTCAAGACTATTTTGATACACAAGAAGCAAGAATCTTAGTCCCGAAGGAGTATTTAAAAATTTCTCTTGCAGTTGCACTGTGGTAGCTTACAGTAAGACACACCAGGTCTCCATCATTATTCACCTGAACAGGACGAACTTGTACAGCATACAGCAAGTGCAGAAAAATTAGAATTAAGTGTCTGGTATATGCAATCATTCATAGACAGAGAAATGTGCTTTGATGAAAAACACTCAAAAGGTTTTGTGTTATATATAAGCGGGCATAGAGATTAGAAAAACGACTTGGGAGATTTAGAACTACTTGCATTACAGAATATGATAAAAAATATATTATTAGCTTATAGCACATATGAGACAGAAGTTCAGCTCTTCAGAGCTGTTTTCCGTGCAGAAAAGCAAACCTGACCAGCAGGAAGGTACTTCGGAGATAAGGGCTGGCAAGGGAGGCAGAGTCAGCCAGACAAGGCTTTCTGAGGCACCAAAGGAGCCCCCGATCTCAGGTGTGGGGGCAGGAGGTTTGTGGCCCTCCGAGGGTCCTGGCAAACCCCTCCCAGGGCCAGCTCCGCACGGCCCTCCGCGACAACTCGACTGCTAAGCAGATCTGGCCATTCAAGTGTGAGCAGCAGCCCTACAGCTGCGAGTGCCCGGGACACTGGGGGCGGATGTCCTCGCTGGTGTCACGGAGGCGTCCCCGCAAGTGTCCCCGCAGGTACCTCGGCAGCCACTCGCACATCCTGCCCGCCCTCCCCAGACGCCGCTGCCGCCACTCAGCCGGGGACCCGCATCCTCCCGCCGCCCCTTCGAGCTTCGGCCCCTGCCAGGGCTCGGCGCTGCCCCCCGTGCCCGGCCCGCCCCGTACCGGTGCCCACCACCACCACATCGAACTCTGCGGGCAGGTTGTCCGCCATCTTGGGAGGCGCCGTGACGCGCGCGCCGCCGGCGGAAAGGGCGGGAGCGGTGCGGGGTTCCGGCGGCGCGCGGGCGGGAGGGGCGGCCCCGCCGGAGGGGGCGGGGTCCTCAGGGGGTGGAGCCTGCAGGGAGCCCGCCGGGGCTCCAGGGTCCGTCCCCCTGCAAGCCGCCAGCCCCTCGGCCTCACCATCCCTCAGCTCTCTGCTGTCCTGCTCATCCACAGAACCAGCCCTGGCCTGCCGTGCAGGAATGCCGCGGGATGCAGCAGGGAACATACATACATATACCAGCAGCTACATCCATCAGTAAGCTTCTTAACTACAGTTACGTGGCGGCATTCCACCTGCTGAGCCAAGCGCAAATCGCTTCAGTGCAAGCACGTGTGTTTTTCTATGACTTACGGCTCGATGTGAGGAAGAAATTCTTAAATTCTTCCCTGTGAGGGTGGGGAGGCCCTGGCACAGGGTGCCCAGAGAAGCTGTGGCTGCCCCTGGATCCCTGGCAGTGCCCAAGGCCGGGTTGGACGGGGCTTGGAGCAACCTGGGACAGTGGAAGGTGTCCCTGCCCATGGCAGGGGTTGGCACTGGATGAGCTTTAAGGTCCCTTCCAACACAAACCATCTTGTGGTTCTGTGAACTCCACTGAAGTTTCTTGGATGACCATTTCCTCAGAAACAACAAATTTCACTGTTCTTATTTCCCCTGCATATTGACTGTTTCCAAAACAATTTCTGTTGTTTTTTCGATCTTGTTGCTCATGGCTCCTTATTAATACATCCAGGAAGATACTTCCGTCATTATTTCAAAAAGTTTCCTTACCCCCAACTGCAATATTTTTGCCTTTAGCCACCACATTGAACACAGATTTAAGAAGAAAGTTATTAGTGTTAGTGTTAGTTAGAAAGTGTATCAGTCATTAATCTTATGTCCTGCCTTGTTAATTAACAGATACATGTTTGTCTGTACTACCTTCTCTGCATGCAAAACTCTCTCTATTTTTCTCAACTCATTCATTAACTCTTTCTTTCCCTTTGAAGCCCAAAGCCACACTTTAGTCTTGCTCAGCCTCTTCTTTCACCTTACAAAGAAAAGAAGGTGGAATCAGGGATAAAATACAGAATCTCCTGGTTCAGAGTAGCCCCTCCCATAACACCAGTCTGAGTGTAAGAATAGCAAGACTGAAACCACAGATTTGAAAAAGCCAGATACAGCAATGTAGGCAAAATAATCCAGCACAGAACACCTGTGCCAGAATACGCTGGAATTTTCTGGAAAGTTTTTATTTTGCATTTAATGGCTTATGTGGCTTTAAACTAATCTCTTAATATTATTCATTGTGTATGATTATATTAAAGTCTTAGCACCTTAAATCAATAATAACAATAAACCAGCTAGCAGCCTGTTAACACCTTATTACAAGCTCCTTGTTCACATGGCAAAAGAATAGTGAAAATAGTAAAAAGTGACTAATGGAAACCAGAGGCCACCTTACCCCTGTGGTACTGCCAGACGTGCTGGAGCAGAGTGCAGCACAGAAAACAGTCTAGCAGGAAACATCCAACAATGCAAGAACAAAAAATAGAGATTTAAACATCAGCACTTGATTACTGTGCTGATAAATATGTAACAGAGAAAACTGGGAGTTATGAATTCAGATAGAAAAGGAGTAAGATCAACTCTTACGTTCCTTATATTTATGTTTCCAACTGTCCCATAGAGATTTTGATTAAAACTTCCATTCTGCAGCTCCCATGCAATTCCATGGATGGAGCTGTCATTTCTACTTTTTAACATGTAAAAGAAATATAGCTGCAGAATTCTCACAATGCTGGATCATCCCTGACCTAAATGTCTTGTGCTGAGGAACAAAGCATCACTATATTGGTTAGATGAGATAAGACAAACTCCCCTTGCACATCCTTTTCCTACTGAGGGAAGGCACACTCAGGGAAGTGTAACATCATCATGAAACCCTTTTGTTACAGTTTAATATAATTCTAGGACTGCACTGGAGCAGAGCTATTTCCCTGTCAATGTCTTACTGTTTCTCAAGTGCTTAAGTATTTATCCCACCACAAAATGCTGTTGTTTGGTGCTGTGAGTTCCTGTTAGCTTCATTCATAAGAAGCAATCAGTGCAATCCTATTTCGTGATGACAGTCATTATCCACTGGACCAGAAATCCTCCTTAGTACTATTTATTTGACAAAAATGATTATTCAGGATCTTTAACTGCAAGGTTTGTCAGTCCCACACAACACCAAAATATTTCTCTGTAGTTTGCAGTTTTAGTATCAGCAAGTGTAGAAGTGAAATATGTAAGTATGAATAATTTTTATGAGAATTTCATGGACCTTGAGAAAATGTCTTGCCATGTTTTTCTCTTTAGCTATTTAATTGCAATGTCATATTAACAGAAAGCAGCATACCCAATTCTGCATGGATGAATAAGCACATTCAATAAAGAAGATTTAACAGAGTAAATCAAACACTGGATTAAACATTTTCTGCATAACAGACCACAAAATGGGCATTCATTTTACCAATAGATCCTCTACATTAGAAACAAATAGAAATGCACACCAACGTAATTAAACTGCACATCCTGTGCCCTGATTACTGAATTTCCCTATATTTTGTTAAACTAGGTCTCATCAATTAGGATTGCCAAAATGCATTCCAAAATGCATACTGAAAAACTGAATGTAATTTTTTTAAACATTTGGATTACATAAATTTTCTCCTATGTTTTCTGAAGTAATTCCTACATGTGTAATCCTACATATTGCAGAGGATTTATACAGAATTTTTAGCAATAGCAGTTCAGAAAGACATACAAAGATCAATTTTAAGATCCCACTTTTAGCAGTTCTAAATACTTTTCCTGTGAGCAACTTTTCCAACTTTGATTTCAACCAAAACATCTCTCATAAAAACATGGTGTTTTACTTTATAACTTTTATTTGGGATTTTCACATGTCCATAGAACTACCATTGTTACTTTAAAGTTTGTGTAGTTAATATCTAACTCTATCAAAATGCTTTTCAGAAATACAGGAATCTGAGGAAAATCTCTTAAGCTGTGGAAGTGTTTTAATTTTCCCACGTAGGAACACTGAAGCCCAAAAGAAAATCAGGAAGAATCAGCATTAGAATTATGGAGTTTCTAGTTATCTCAAGATCTAGTCTCCCACCATGTGATCAAATGTTTCTTCCTCCAAAAATAAACAGCAAATGCTTCAAATTCACTGTGATGAATTTTAAGTTTTTTGAGTGATGTAGTCTCTTTATCCTGCAGTGATTTCACGTGTGAAATCTCATGATTCATTCTATTATTCCCTCAATGGATACAGAATTTAATTCTCCTTGAGTACCAGTTTGAATAAGGATCAGCAGCAGGATCGGGCCTATTAGCTGCTTGAAACATCCAGTGAATAACCTGATTTTTCCCAACGAAATGGCTCCTTAGTTCAGGCAGCAGGGCAGTGTTTGTGTGGTGCTGCAGTTGTGTGTGGTTTTCCTCTGGAGTTTGCAGTTCCACAACTGGCACCCACTCACGCCTGCACCCCCCTGATTGTTCATTAACCACAGGAACAGCCTCGCCACAGTCAGGCATGTTTGGGAAAAAATTATTTGTTTCCAAATTTATTCTAAACTCTCAGACAAGCTTTATTCCAGCTTCCTCTTTTTTACCACTATCTGAGTTTTTCTTCCTGTCGCAGCTTGCAGTGGGCAGTCCCAGTCGTGGCCATATAACTTGTGTGATATTAGTGGCATTAGACCCTAAACTGCAAATCCTCAGTCAGATGAAGCCACTCAGTTCCCATGGATGGTGTGAATATTCCTGGGATACAGGCCTTGGTAGATCAGTGACCTGAATATATTTTAAAAGCTCTGAATAATTAAACCCACATTCTCTACCTAAGGAGCACTGAAACTCATTTGGAAGTTGCCCTTTTGATTACTAAGATGTGTGTAAATTATGGGATTGCTTAGAGAGACTGGAAAGAGAATTACATGTCACTTGACTTCTGCAACCATGCAAGGCAAAGAGTCTATTTTTTCAATCTTTAATTAATGACATTCTGCAAAAATTCTGTAGGTCTCTCACGGCAGTCAAAATTATCTTGTACAAAATGAGCACAGAGTAGAAAAAAATCAAGATCATAGCTTTGATCAGGCTGCTCTGCCCAGCGTAACTGGCAGAGTACGGAAAGAAAGTTCCGCTACAGCTACAGTAAGAATTACCTATGAGTTTTATGGGTTTCCTAAAACTACAGGTGTCCAGGAAGAAGGAGAATGTCTTTACAGCAGCCCCAAAATTCAGGTTGGTTCAAAATCCAGGATGCTACAAAGCAGAGTTTAATGCTTTCTGTCCTGGCAGTTCCACTGTATTTGTATATTCCAGCACCTACAAGTCTTGGTCAATTATGATACTTCAGAAAGTGTAAGTAAGCACCAGAAAAAAGAAACTGATTGGATATATAAGACTGCTGTATAAAGTTGTGTAATAAATCAAGATTCATTAGGATTACAATTTATTAAGATTTAAGGAGGATTAAGTAAAGATGGACACGTGTGTCTAATGACATTCAGTTACTGCCTTACTTCATTTGCAATATTCCTTGAAGCAGTTTTATTGCATAGTAAGGTTTTCAGCCTTGTATTCTCTGAGTTTAGGAAAACTGTACCTTTTCCAGCACATCTGGAGACTGTAGCTCATGTAAGAAATTAATATCTTTCCCCTGGAAATATTCCCGTTCTTTCATATATTGCATTTCTTTTATTCATCTCTTTTGACTTGTTGCCAGTTTATGAATACAGATCCTTCAGCCATTAGTGCATATTCCTACTTCATTACAGTCAGCACAAGTTTTACCATGCAAAGTTCAGCCTCTACATCCTGCTCTTTTCTGTTTGATTAACAAACCATAATTACAGCTGAAGGTGAAATGTATATTGCCTTAAACAGGAGATAGGAGTAGTTATTTCATTTCACTTAATTTATTTATATCTGTATTTAAAAACGTGCCCATACAAATACTGAAAGAACCAGGAATTAGTCTGGGAGATGGATGATACAGCATATGAAACAAAATAAGTCAGCCACAGATTGGAAGTCTTGCATTTCCCTATTTGAGGACAATGACAAGTGCAAGATTATTGAGTATTTTTTAAACAGCAGTGTTCTCCAGTCTTGAAAATCATAGATGGCACCCGGCTGAAATGAAAGGAGAGGATAAACCAAGACTTTTAGTTCTGAAACTGATAAAGGTCCCTTAGGAAACTCCCCATAAATATTACCATATAATTAAAAGGGTTTAAAGTAGTCCATAAAGTAAAGGAATTGATGTGTCTCATATGCCGTATTTTTGCCTAGACTTCACCAGAGAAACCATAAACAAAAGACTATAAAGGCCTCAGCTGAAATGAGTTCTTGCCAGCTGGGATTCTTGTGAAGACACATGTGTCACCAAGGACTCCAACACCAAACTGTAGCCAAGAGACATCTGAAAGTTACGAGTGAGTAACAGCCAGGGACCAACTTCCAGGGAAAGCAGGCTCTTGGTGATAACACTGCTAAAAATCAAATTAATACAACAACTACATTTGAAATTACGGAAGCGGGTGACTAAAAATGATAAAGCAAACACTGTTCCTACTTTGAGAAAATCACTGTTGGAGGCTGATTTGCCTCAGTCCCAACGCTGAGTCTGTCAGGGCTCCACTTGGAGCTCTGTGTAAGAGCAGAGATTTAGTTTGGGCTTCGCTGCTGCAGTGGTGGAAATTTAACATTATCTGAGGGTACACACAGCCAGGGAGGGGCTGCCAGACCCTCTTCCTCTGTTTCCTCTGAAAGGGCATATACGAAAATATCTGTCAGCTGCAGAAGGGTGAATTGGGGACAAATTTAAGTTGTGAAAGGGCTGTGGCTAAAAAGAAAGCTATCAGCTTATAAAACAGGAGTATGTGTAATCACCTCCTTAATAGGTGAATTTACTAAACCCATATACAGCAAAAGCCTCCTGATTGAGCATTTCCCTCCCAACATTACAGTTCAAGCAAGTTTTGTGTTTAAAATACTCTGTTTAGGATTTTAAAGCCAGAGAGTAGCAATAGTGGTGCAGTGAAATTTTTAAGGCATTTGAAATGAGATTATACTCCGCTTGCTCACAGAATTGAGAATAGCTCTTGTTTTTCTTTCAGAAGTTGTAAGCTGGTGCCAGACTGTATGTATGTGTGATGTTTTTGAGAATTCGGGATGGGCACTTAGGATTTAACATCCATTTTTCATTAATCCAAACATAGTACACTCCATTTAAATGCTGCCTTTTCTTCTGCAGAAGAGAAGACATCCACATTGCACTTATTAAACTTTAATTAATCTATATGTCTAAGAAAAGAATGCCCCTACTGTAAACACTATGTGGGCCAGCTATACTGAAGTATTTAATGTTTTTATAAGAGGCTTGCATTTTAATCTGTTTTCAGGGGGCAACCCAACTGAGCATTGTAGCATATCTGCGACCTGAATTTCAACCCCATTGCTTTGATAACAGGGTGTTCTCCACGCTGTGTGTTTAGAGTGATAATGTATAAAATGAAAACAATAAAAGGTCAAATCTTGTAGCCTGAATGAGAATTTTACGTTCGACTGTTACAAATCATAATGCACAATACTCATCAGAAAGTCGTTTGTTTGTTTAGTCTTAGCATGATCTTTTTCAGGGTGAGATGCTGGCTTAGCAGATCCCAGCTCCATGCAGTACTCCCAGTGCAGCTCTTTGATAAGGTAACTTCTCCAGGAGCAGAGTCGTTGTTCCTAGAACTCCATCCACCTCTCCCAGGCATTC
This sequence comes from Cnemophilus loriae, assembly GCA_013397755.1. NCBI lineage: Eukaryota > Metazoa > Chordata > Aves > Passeriformes > Corvidae > Cnemophilus > Cnemophilus loriae. The sequence continues at coordinate 2,275,321 of VZTF01004921.1, read as the reverse complement.
TGCACCACAGAATCTCTACGGGGAGCAAGGAGACTTTGAGCCATTAGACTTCACTTCAGCTCTGTGCCTGAAATGACTCAGAACCCAGAGAGCAGAACTAATAATGGAAGCACAATGTTCCCTCCCCTTTTTGTACCTCCTTAGCACCTAAGGAGCAGCACTTCCTCCTCTCTTTGATGGAGTAAATAAAGGAATAGGCTGTAGCTCCTCACACTGGGAATATTAATTCTATATAAAGACCCTCATTTTGGCCCTTCCATTAAGCCAGAAGAGACAGAAGTTCCCCCCCACTTCAGAAGAATGCTGTGCTGTTGTCAATGTTGAGGCAGATTATTAGGAAGATTTGCAAGAATAACTACTTAAAATGGTCACATTCATTTTAAAGAAAAGAAATATAATTGGTATTTGCATAGAAGAAAATGGATGAATTTAAATTTTAGTTGATTATAATTATTGTCATCATAATCATCATCATTATCTTTGTATGTCTAAATGACTGATTCAAAGAAGAATTTTTAACACATTTCACATGTCAGTGCAATTCTTTTCTGTTTTGTGCTTTAGTGCTTGGGGTTTTTCATTTGCTTTTTTCAGTCTGAACTTTTCATGGAAGCTATTGTAATTTTCTTAAAAGGTGGAAGAATGTTTCAAAAGAAGTCAGATCTAGAAGTATTACATACATCCTTTTTTTTTTCAATAAAATGTAATCGAATTGTACAGGAAAACAGGTACATAAATACAGTGGGATGGCACTTTGAAATGCTCCTAAGGAAGATTTTAAATAGTGAGGTGCTACCTTAATCCGGCCTTTTGAGCCAGACAAGGGATGTTAAATAGAGATAGTTTCCCACAAATTAGTAGGTGAACTAATTGAAGTGGTAGTGCATCCAGATGAGGGTAGCATTCCAAAGTCCATTAATGAACTGGAACTGTATGTAGACACTGAGCTCCTAAAGATTTTCAAAGTTACTAATAATTGTTTGTCTTTCAGCACTATGGATACTGATCCAGCTGGGATTTAATTCTGTATTCCCTGGTAATGTTGCTACAGTAAAGTGTGTGTATTCAACTAGTAAATTCATATTGTGTGAATTTATCAGTATTGGCAGTTATAAACAGTTCAGATCCACAATATTTGTTGGTGAAAGCAGTTTCCTTTTTCTGAGTTTATATCACATCAAACCAGAGATGAGCAATCAAGACTACAAAGGCTGTATACTGTGCATAGCAAAATAAAAGTTTCATAATTCCCATTTCCCTGATGACTTTGAAATGACTGTGAAAAGCATTTTGGAACAGAGGGATCATCATAGCTGGTGTGATAGCTGCAATTCCTGATACCTGGCATCTGTGAAAAACAGGGCTTGATCTTCCAGAACTTAACCTTCCGTGTTACTTAATTTTATTTTGTTCCTTTACTCTTCCAGGAGGGCCAGGGAGCCAAATGCTAAAATGCTGTTTCTGACCAGGGTTACTGTGACTTGTGGAAACAATTGCTCCCTGCAGCCTTGCAGATGGCAGTTTCCTGATAGCCTCTTTTCAGATGGCTTCCTGTGTGACCAAGAATTCCCTAAATAGGAATTGGGAAGATGGATTCTATGGGAAGCCTTACTTGTCTTTGTTCAATTAAGTTATGGTGTCTTCTTTCTTATTTTCTTGGGATAGACAGAAGCACGTTCATGCCACTACACAGAAAGATACCTTAAAAAACACGCTTGGAGCTGTAAAAACCCACAGATGAGCTGCCTCTGCCCAAGAGATGGACTGAGGAGAGCCTGTTGGAAGGATTTTCCTGAGTAGCTGCTGTTAGGCAGAGGCATTGTCAGAAGGACTGACAATTGATGAGCTGCAGCACAGCTATGGAAAACCTCTGGCCAAAAAACAGATTTTGTTTTACTCACTATGTCCAGGAATTTGAATTTTTAACATATATTTTGTATGGAAAAGGATTGCACTGAAAGATGCTGGATTCAAAAAGGTTTCACTTAATGGAAAATGTCAGCAAACCCGGGATTCCTGGCTAATTTCATGCACTGAGGTGACCACAGTGTGTTCAATCAACATTCATTATTATAATAGCAAAGAAAACTGGTGTCTGAAGTTCTGTCACTCTAAGCAGAACCATTTTTTAAAATTTTCAACAGTTTTCTTCAATTCTGTTACTTATATAAAATTAAACACTAAAATAGAACTCAGTTCAATTTTTAAAATTTAAACTATATTTTACATTTACATTTTAGGGAAAAAAATATTTCCATTGCAAAGTCTCTATTAAACCTTGCTTTATTCTCTATTCATAGACCTTGTGGGAAAAAATGGGGAAGATCTTGTCATATTTAAAATCATAATGGAATCAAATTGTAAGACATCTCTCTAGAAAAAATTCTGAAGAAATACTTTTGCTTTACAGTGCTCCTCAATGCAAAATACTCTAAAATTTATAATACTAATGAAAGATACCAGTCATGGTCTCCTATGGTACTGAGAGGTTTTAACATCATAAATACGGGCAAGGAGAATTTTTAAAAACTCAAACTACAGGATGGTTATGCATTAAATAATTATGATCACAGGTGTTCCAACCTGTACTTTCAATTCATGGCCTGATCATCCTTATGCCTCCACAAGTCACTGGTAATTCCATCAGAAAGTCAATGAAGTTAAAGCATATAAAGCCACGTTTTATGTAAGATTACATATTTTTTGTGGGTAACCATGTTTGTCACATCAACCTTGATGTGAAAGTAAGAAAGAGGAAAAAAGGAAGATAAAGTCAATAACGTCTCCTGAAGATGAAGAAAGACACTTCTTCTTTCATGTGACGTTATCCAAAAACTCAGAGAACATACTGAGACACAGAGATTGGTCAAGTTAAAAACAACACCTGCTCTTAAATATTTGATTCTGATCTCACTCTGAGTTCCTTTGACCGAGATTCAGACAGACTCAATTCTACTGTGGATTCAGCCTCACCAGGTCGGGCTCTGTGACAGGGGTAAAATAGCAGAATGAGTCCCCAGTGAGACCTTTCCCTCCACTTCCTATAAAGAACTGTGCAGTATCCTGGAGCTAATTTCATGAAATAGTTACTTCTATTAAAAAAAAAAAAAAATTCATTATATTTTCTTCAACCTCCATCAGAGCTGTGAAAAGGGTGACCCAAGAGCTGGCAGAGTGGCAGGAACGCCTCAGGACCAGGCTCCCTCCTCGGGGAGTTGAAAAATGGGTGAGAATTCTGAAGGAGAGGCTTTTGCAAGGTCTGTGTGAACTCAGGAGGCAGCAGTTGCGTAGATCGCTGGCCTGAACGTCCCTATATCTGTTTTCTGCTCTCCCTAGACTGTCTTCCCAATTCCCTGTACATCCCAGACCTCTTATTTAGGTAGGATTTTTATTCCTTTAAGGGAGTGTGAGGTGGAACATCCTGGACTTCATAAGCTGCAAAGAGTATCCCAAATGAAAGTATTTACCTATTTTTAATTTTGCATTCTAGGTGAAATTCAAACCTTCCCAGGCACACGGTTTAGGGATCAAAGGGTCAAAATGGCATTTACTACCTCAACCAGTTTGGACCAGTTCCATTGATTTTTACTCAGAACTCCAGACTGATTTCAGTAAGAACTGGCAGCACAGATTGATATTACCATATGGATTTCAGAAGAAATGTAGTGTTTGAAAAGACAGTATCATAAAATTGATGTACAATGCAAAATATCCATTGATCCCCATTTGTGTCAATAAGATTTCTATAATTTGAAGATAGTAAAACACTGAAATGTCTAGTAGTATCCAAGGTAAAAATACCACTCACTTCCATGGAAACAGAAGCAGGCCCACATTATGAATACTAAAATATTATCCGTGTAATGAAGTATTTAAATCTTTATTATTTCATTAGTGGTTTGGATATTAAAAAATCAAAGTATTGATAGAATTTTAAAATATGGTAATTTCTTAATATTTACTCTCATGCTTATAAAAGATCTGGACTCCTGAACGATGTAAATCAATTATCCCTGTGTGTGTGAAATGCTGTAACAAGATCAATGAGACCTGAACACAAGGAGGCATCTTAGGATAACAGCTGCAGATGCACACATTCTGTGGTAAAAACCAACCAACTGAACGCACACTGCTCACCCTGATGGTTCTCCCTCCCCCACAGAAAACCCCTGCCACTGCCCTGCCCAACTGTAAATGCATGGAAGGAAAACCAAATAAGAGCAGGCAGCAGTCAGGATATCAGCACAGGCAAAGCACAAAAAATGGTCAGAGCCGAGGTAAAAGGAATGCTTTGCATTTAGGTTGGGAATTTATTTTAGATGGGACTTAATGGTCAGGCTCTGCTTACAACCCAAAGCTGTACAGTTAATGGCTCTGTGGAAAACTGCAAGGACGGATCTTTAGTGCCTAAAATACATATTGGTTTTAAAGATGAGCTCAAGTTGATTACTTTCGCAATATTAATAATTCTGCCAATTGGATTTCCACAAAGTAGATTCAATAAAATACTGAAAAGATTTAGTCAATAAATCAATTACACTTCCACTGTGTCTGGATAGCTATAAATTGTTTTCTCATTGATATAATTCTGTTTATGAAAACCTATTTTCAAGGAAACGACTCCTAAGGTTTTTATTGGAAAATGCTTTGCAGTTAAAACAGAAATGAGAATTAATGGAAGGGCCACATGAGCCTTATGTGTATAAATAAAAAAAAAAATCCCACAAACTTTTTCTTTGTTACTTGAAGTAGAATGTGATGTCCATGTTTAAAAATACCAAAAAATGTAAAGAAAATTAAATACCTTCTTAACCCACTAGATGGTGGTGCCTTCAGATTAGGGCTGAGATGCTCAGACAGACAGTGCAGGAAAACTTTTGCTTTCTTTAACTGACCTGCAAATGTGGAGAGTGAGAGATGAGGTTAATCTTGTTCCTCCGGGAATAGTAACAAGCATTTGGGTCTAATGACTTACTGAATATATTGGAGTACATGGAATTGTGTCCACAGTGCTTTGCTATGAAGTGTGTTTTAACTTCAGTACACATCTAACAGTATTAATTTTTGTTCCTGAAGAAGAGAAGGTGCAAACAATATTGAACCTTAATGATGATTGTATCTCATGTAAACCAGCCTTGTTCCAGCGAGGCCCTGGTCCTTTTGCTGCCCTCTCTCCTCAGTCAAAATCCAGATTAAAGTGGGGGATCATTAGCAATGGCTGCATCTCATATTCATGGATTTCACTGGAACAAGCTTAAAAGTACCACTCACATTTTTGTATGACAACCGTGCTCCTGGCTTTCAGAAAAGGTATTTACACATCTGTTAGACAGAAAGTGATAGTGCCAAACGTGGCAGGTCACATCTCTCCAGTGATAAAATAAGTGACATTTTGATGAATAGGAAAAGTAGAGGGGACCTTGTTTGAGAGAGTATGTTTGTGCTTCAGTTATCTCAGGCTCTGTAGTAAATGGTCACATCCTTCATGCCTCACATAGAGCTTGAGCTGGGAGCTCGGGGCAGATTCTATGAACTGCAGAACTTCTCTCAAGGGCTGTGTCTGTCGAGGGCTGTCCCAAGAGGAGGCCCCAAGTCCCACTCTGTGCTTGGAGGGAGCCTGGAGGCACAGGCTCACCTGGGCTGGAGCCATGTGAGAGCACACGGAGGATTACATGTGCAACCTCTGCAATGAGCAGCCACCAGTCCTGCCCACAAAGGCTCTCCCAAACTAGGCACAGTTCCCTATGTCCAGGGCAAGCCGTGGGGACAAACTGCTGGGTGCACACAGTTGTTCCAGAGACCACCCTCCCAAATTTGTGCAAAGTAGTCAGTGATCAGTCAGAAGCAATGTGTGAGACTTGCACTGGAAAAACTAAAACAAGTCTGAACTGTTTTAATTTTGATTAAATATCATGATGCCCATTGTTAGTATGAAAAATGTAAGATTAAAATGAAAAACTCCTTTGTGGTTGAAGAACTCTAGTCAGGTAAGCTCTAACATTAAGTTTTCCAATTTTCTTGTTAAAGATGGTGTAATGGTACAGAAAAGTTAAGGATGTCCATGTGTATCTTGGAAAAGACAGCATTAATCAAGAACCTCAGACTTCTTTTGTTGTCTGTAACTGTTGTTGCTCAGTGGGTTTTCCTCATATCACCCAGGTAGTCACCCCATTTATAATACCTGGAGTCATTTAGAAACCAGCCCTCCTTCTGGCACGTGCTTATTTGCTTCATGTTCCCTTCTATTTATTCTGTTCCTCCAATTCTACTCTTTCATTTTTTGATTCCCACGTTTGCAACATCCCCTCAATTTCCTATTTCTGTTGCAGGTAACATAATGAACAGCAGCACAAAGCTGAGAGGTGTCACATTAGTGTGACTTCCAGAAAAGCTTACAGGCCCCATAGTCCAGATACTTCCACGTAAAAACATCACAGCCAAAAAAGGCTTAATCTGAGACTTTTTAATGAGCACTTAGCAGGGAATGCCTTTCTATATACACAGAACTGAGGCAGAAAAGTAGATACAGAAATGGATGTGGATGCCTAGTTCTTCTGTAGAGCTTTAATTATTTTGCATGTTAGAACCTTCCCAACTGTATTAGGGAGAAGGGATCTGCTCTTACTTTCTCTAGAAAGGGGGGCAGGATTTTCTGAAATCCTGAAGAAGCAAAATTCACTCCAATCATTGCTACTTGCTGCCATTAAGGGTTGAAATGCAGCATTTGCCAAGAGTGCAAGTTCCTTTATTTGATCCCTTTGACTGTACCAGTATAACTGCCAATCACAGGAAATACCTCTAATAACTCTTCCTTTTACTTAATAAGGAATACCACATCTTTAAAACATTAGAAACAGATGTCACTGCATTACTTCACTGCTGATGTATGTAATAGAAATGACACACTAATTAATTTAATGCAGTATAAATGTACTGATTATTTATCATGGCTGACAATAAAATTATGAAAACATTCAATTACAATCAGTGGTAATTCATTATTTATTGATTCTGCGTTATGCACACATTAATACAATACATTTAATCACCTAAGAGAAGGGATCATTTTTCTATTGATACTTGGACATTTAGATTCATCAGTTTTATGTAAAATCCTTGATGTTTAGGTGGGAAGTTTTAATCCACAATTCCAAAAAAACCTCAACTGAAATGTCAGAACTAAATTGAATACAAGTGTCAAGTACGAGTGCGTCTAGAAAAATGTGGGCACAAAGAATGACACACTAATTTCAGTCTCTTCTTTTTCTCACGTCAGTGGCCTACATTTAGTCAATATAATTGTGGGTACTCTTTCCCAAGGAATCCAAGGCATTAAACACTAACTAAGTTTTTTCTTCATTTTCAAGCCATTACTCAGAATTACCACCATCAGGGCTTTGCATGCTCAGGATATAAGCTCAGAGCTCACTAGGGCAGGTTACCAGCTTTTAACTGGGTCCTAAGAAATTTCTCTCTAGTTGGGTTGGAATTCAGAAAAAAAAGATATTTCATTTCGTTATGATTAGGGTGCATTGCAAAAGCATCTTCCAGTTATTCTTTATCCTTCATTTTGCACCCGCAGTTACCTCTGACCCTTGTAAGTCTGTGTTCACATTTATTCTCTCCCACATATTTTAGGGACAATCCAAGTTCTTTACTAAAAAGTAGCATTTTTTTCCTATAACCTACTCCCATTGGACATACCTCTATGAAGTCCATAGAAAAAAAATTTGATATTAAAAAAAAATCACATTGTGATATCTATGGAATTCCTATTTTTATTGTCCTCCCTCATGTTTGGCTACGGGAAACTGAGATGAAACATAAATATCACCACTGAGCTTTCCACTCTTCTGCAAACAAAATTATTATTTTTAGTTGATACCCTACTGCTTCACTTAGAAAGCTGGCATTGGTTTTTCTCAGTGTCTCCCCCTGGTCAGGTGTGTCACCCATCATTTTGTCCCTGATCCCATGGAGAGCAGGAGCCACGCTCGTGCCAGCTGGCAGTAAGTAATTTCCACAGTGCTGTTGACTGGGGCTTTCCTCTCTCCTCCTGCGTCAGGGAAGAGCTCTCTCCCATTTCACTCCAGTGGGGCATATGCAAGGATGATAAAAACAAAAACAAACAAGTGGAACCTTTGCTTGACATCTTGCCATACAAACACAGCCAATTTTTGTATAGCATTAATACACAATACACCGATATTTCTATGGCTGCCAGTGTAAGAAAACAGAATGTTTTGCTCACCAGTCAAAAAGGAAGAAAAATAATGAAACCTTACTTTTAAAGTAATACTCTGAAATACTTATTTCAGCTATAGGGAGGCTTAGTAGTTTGTACACATTCAGATTACATACTGCTGGACTCCATTCAAATAAACCATCTGGATACTTTATAACTGACAAGATATTACTGGATGATTGTTAGGCTTTAGTAACTTTGCCTTGTCTTTAACAAAATTACGGAGAAATAATAGTATTCATGGATATAGTTGATTTGTATATGCTTAGTTGAACTGGACAGCTGCCTGGCATTAATTCTCAAACCTTGAGCATTTTCTAAGTTTCAGGGCAGTTCTTCTCTCCATGGACAGTCACCTCTCAAGGGTACTGCTTTTACTACAGCCTTTATGATTTTATATTGCTTCATGCCACTCCAACTCGCTGGGTGTTGATGCGCAAGGCTTCCTCTGGCCTTGCGAAAATTCAGTCTTATTTAGAAATATGTTTAGCTTATGGAAGGCATTAAAGTCAAAAAGGAAAAAGAATTCTCACGGTGGATTTTGATTGTCGCATTAATCTCAAAGGGAAAAAAAAGGCTTTAAAAGAGCAGTGTTTCAATCTGATTTATTAAATCTCCTAATAGCAATTACGTTCAGAAAATTAACGCCCAAAAGTTTTTATCTGAAGTCAGTTATTTGCTATTTCTATAACTTCCAGTATATAAATATCTCAGATGAGTTCAGGGCTTGATTGTACTGGACACTTTGCCAAAGTAAGTAGCCCCTGCCCCACAGAGCTTCCAGTCTAAGGTTTGAACCTAAAAAGATGCATGAACTAGCTCAGAAAATATGAGAATTCTTATTGAATGGTATTAATTTAAACTAAGTTATGTGAAAATTCTGCCTTGGTTTCAGGCAGTGAGGTTAGAGACCTAAAACCAGTGGCCAGGCTTCTTAGAACACATAAAATCAGTGGGGAGAAGGGGAGGTTCCCCCAGAGTGTAATTTAAGATCAGTTATGTTCACAAATATAGCAATTTAGTTAGCACACAGTCATCTTCTCTCATCTAAAATGGGATTACTCATAATGCAAAAACCATTAAACTTTGCAGAGAAGGTGCCTAAATAAGCAAGCCTAACAAAAGGAAAGGCATCATGGAAATAACTGAAGTGCTTTTTTGGTATTGCTTGCTTGGTATCAACTTGAAAAATTTTGTTTATTCTTTTCTGCTTGCTTTGTTTATTGAATGGCTTAGGAAAAAGCTAAAAACAAAAAAAAACCAAACCAAAACAAAAAACAAACAAAAAAAAAACAAAAAAAAAGAGGAGGAGAGTGAAAAAGTTAAAGGACTAGGAAAGAAACAAAGATAAAGAATGAAAACCAGTGGCAACAAACAGGAAAGAAGGATGTTGAAACACAGGAAAAGCGGGAAGAGGGTGGGAAAAGAGGTGCGATATAACACTCGGAGAGGGTGAGAAGCAAAAAACCAATGTAGCCAGCGTGCCCTGGGTCTGCTGGGTGCCTTGGTCATCCTTCAGCTCCGCTTGTTCAGGGAGAAGGGACGCACGAGGGTCGGCAGTTCTTGTGTCACCCGCCCTGGCTCGGGTGGGGGAGGCACAGGATGTGCCTGGCTCCCAGGGCTGCCGGGATGTTCGCAGGCCGAGGTACCACACGGTGCTTCTGGAGCAACTGATGCCGTATCGAGGCTGGGAATTTCAAGCAACTGCGTGCCAGACCTCCTGAGAACGGGCTTTGCCCGGTGTGAGCGACCACAAACTTCCACATCTCTCACATCTCCCTCCGTCCTGCTTGTGCCCGTCTCCGGAGTGGCTCAGCTTGCTTTAGGCCTGACTCAGTGGCCGTGGCCCCGCACCCCTGCGCTGTGCCGGTGCCACCGCCTGACCGCAGCCCCGAGCACCCGCACCTGGTGCGTTCCCGGTCCGCGTCTGTCTCACGCACCAAACGGAGCCTCGCACCGCCACCCCCTCTCCCCATTCCCATCAGCTGTGGCGGGGCACAGGTGCTTTAACACTTCCAAACGTGCCAGGGCGCAGCAACCGCTCCAACTCCCTGGGGAAGGGATGGGGACGGCCCCAGCGCTGCCTGCCCTCCGCTCCCTTCCCTCAGAGCGCGGGGGAGCGCCCGCGGGACCCCCGCCCGGCCCGGGGACTGAGACCCCCTCATAGCGTGGGGGAGCCCCGCGCGATCCCGTCACAGCCCGGGGAACGGGACCTTCTCCCAGCCCGTGGAGCGGGAGTCCCTCGCGACCCCAGGATCTCCCCCGAAACTTTGCCCCGAGTTGCGAGCGCAGGGACCCGCTGCCCTCGCTGCCTCACGCCCCCCGCCCCAGGTGCGCGGCCG